>BPLS01000498.1:3069102-3198086 GCA_019656275.1 Rhododendron kiyosumense | reverse complement strand
TGGACCAATGACCCCACATGCAACTGGTCCATGTCGCTATACCTGGATAGACGACTTCATAGGTCTTTTGTCCTTATCAGCCGAACAGACAACCTGGGCCAATAACTTCTCATGTCACTGGTCCATACAGCCGTTCATCGTACTGCCCGGCGATAAGCTAATCATGCCTACCACGTGCCCCCGTTGCATCACGTGCTCGGTAACTAATTATAGCTGTTCGGGAATACCTCCCTACATCTGGGCTGACCTTGGGAGGTAATTTCCTACTTATCAGTCACGTGCCACTCCTCCTTTTTCTCTTCCTTGATTATTTCTATCACTAACCTATGCTATTTCATCTTCTTCTTTTTTTCATTTCAAAATAGCCCACATAAAATTAAAGACAAGGTTAAACATACCTTCTATCAAGCCATCATAGTTCACCCACACAAACCACTTATCAGCTACCTATGGCTCACGCAAAGTGCATGTTAACTGCAAATCCACCTGATAAGTATAGAACAACCTCCCAAGGTCAGCCCAGACCAGGATGCCTAGCTCAACACAAAGGGCCACGTAGGGGTCCTAGCGACATAGAGCTTAGCTTGAAAAACTGAGCTCAGTGGACCAGCCCAAGGGCAAAGGTCAACCCAAAACAAAGAGCTCACAAGCATAGCCCTAAGGGCTCGAGCTAGAGTCCCAAGAACATGGAATCTAGCCTATAAGAGCTAGCCTCTATTAACCAGCCTAAGGACGGAGGCCAGCTCACAAGCACAGCTCATAGAAGAATATCGAGCTCAGCTCACCAGGTGAGCTCAGTAAATATGACAAACCCGCAGCCCAGGAGGTCCTAGCACCGTAAGGACTCTTGATCTGGACAACAATCACAGAGTCCAAAGGTGAACGGACCCTTCAAACCTGATAAGGGTTAAGGAAGTCCTAGGTAAGGAGGACACTCCATCCTATTCCCATCAAGTACGGATAAGCCCAAGAGGTCCAGCACCGTAAGGACTCTTAACCTGATGAGCAAGTATAAGAGTCCAAAGGTGAAGGGACTCCTCAAACCTGATAAGGATCAGGGGAGTCCTAAGGTGAGGAGGACACTCCAACACCTATCTATTCCCGTCATGTACGGATGAGCCCAAGAGGTCCAGCACCGTAAGGACTCTTAACCTGACGAGCAAGTATAAGAGTCCAAAGGTGAAGGGACTCCTCAAACCTGATAAGGATCAGGGAGTCCTAAGGTGAGGAGGACACTCCAACACCTATCTATACCCGCCACGAGCGGATGACACTTAAGAGTCCCAGTCCCAAGGGATTCATCCCAAAATGCATATATAAATATCACACCTCCACCAAACAAAGGAACGGAATGCAAATACGACAGAACTCATACTTATTCCATACTCTCTTCTAAAGCAAATAGACTGACTTAGGCATCGGAGGGGTGATGGCAACAGCCACGCCGGTGCCCATAGCTTTTCTGTTTTGTATTGTAGGTCGTTAATCGAGCTCCCCGGAAGCCACTTCATCCGCTGGAGGATCAGATGGACGGTTGAGGTACACCTCCTCTGGAGGTGACCAAAAACTGCTTCATCAATTGGCGCCGTCTGTGGGAACGACAAGTTCTCCAAAAAAAAAATTATTAGAACAATAGATCTCAACAAAAAGAAAGATCTTGTTCAACGTGGAAAATACAGTTGACTTGTCGGCTCGGTTACAAGCAACTACATCGTGTTCTCAAGGGGTACCGCGTGCGTGCTCCAACAAAAGCCAATTGAGGCAATCCTACAACGCAGGCCGTGCATGAAAAAGTATATCATCGGACCCATGGCGAATCATTAAAAGTCATAATTATTAGCGTTGATTATTGCCTTTATGCTAAATCATGCGCACAAAGTGCTGCCTTGGAGCAATTTGAGTCCCACGGGATCTGCATCAATTCGAACTCTCGGAATTTGACCGAATGCAACAATCGAGTTTTTCAGCAATAAATTTATCTCTCGTGGATAAAACAAATAAATTCATGAGTGGTAATTAATATTTCACATGGCTGTTATAGACTATCTTTTTCCAAGGAAAATAGATTGGAGGGCTCTACAAGAATGATCGCACTCCATGCGCACGACAAAAAGAAGAAAAAGAGAGTCACGATTCTTGGCAATTTTGCTCCAGCACCATGACTCCCGAATACGAATCCAGAGGACATTAAATTTCAAGCACACATACCGCCACGGCGTTCTCAAGCCCAATGTAGCGGGCCGAGCTTAACTATGACTCAACCAGGGGCCACCTCTGTTCCACTGCCACCGCCAGCTGCCGCGCGTAGCAGCACACCCACTCCACTGGGGCTCGGCTTTGACCGAAGCACGCTGATCGTCGGTTCTACCTTTACTTAACGTCCGGCGACGATGAAGGTTGTGCCGAGCTCGGCCACCATTTGGGGCAGCCCCGTAGACGATGTTTGCCTAGCCTGAATTCCCTTCGGGCTCGGCTACCCTTCAAGCTCGGCCGCCGTGAGGGAGTAGCTCCTTTGACGATATCTGCCTAGCCCAATTCCCTTCGGGCTCGGCCTATCCTCAGGCTCGGCTCACTCCACTGTATGCTGGGCTCGGTCGCCGGCGTAACCACACGCCCGCCCAAGTGCGGAGACGGTTATGGCAAAGGATAAACGTGAGCGCACATGGAGCATGCCAGCTCACGCCAAAGCGGTTACCAGATCTATCCGGTGACGTCACAATGACGCCGCCTAGCCCGTGCCAGGCATGTGCCCGTGCTTGGAGAGCAAGTCAAGGAGGCTCTATAAATACCAAAGGATGGCGCCTCTGGAAGGTACGCCCTAATACACGCGAATACCCACTCAAAACCCTAGTCTCTTTGTTCTCTCTCTGCACATACTCATCCTCTCGCCGGAGGGCCTTGCCGGGCAACCCCCGGCCAGGTCTTAGTCGTGCGTTCATTGTGTAGGTGAAGCGGAGAAGGCTAGGCAATCGCTGAACCGACGGAGGAAGGAACCAGGTAGAGGATCACGGGCCACACAATTGGTGAACCCGACGTGAAACTTTTCTCAGCGGCCCAAACCCTACTCCAAACCACCTTACTCATCCACCCACAGCCAAAAACTCAACCATAATGGGCGGAGATCCACCGGAAGTTAACGTTTCGGGGGCCAAAGACGCCAGCGGAAACACAATCCTCCCACCGTTCCCCGAGAGACACATGTCCATCTCCGTCCCACCAAGTTCTAGCCTATCCCCGGCGACAGACGACATAACGGCGGCCTACATCGGCTTGCTGCAGCATCGAGACGACGAAAGGGACAACGAACTCGCGGCACTAAGAGCGGAGGTGGCCCAGATGAAGCAACACTTACAGAATCCAACACCCACCGCCTCTGCATCTACTGGAGGAAGGAGGCGGAGACAAAGAGGATCTCCCCTTCCACCTCCTCCGCCTCCACCCCCTCCACCACAACCCGAACAACCCACCGAAGCGGGCCATCGCATCTCCGTCAAAGACCGCCTCGGTCTCCCACCAGAGACAGGCGACGCCAGGGAAATTATCCTTTACAAACGCCCTACGGTGTCTGGGACGCAGCGCCCAAGGTCCCACCGTGAGCGGACCCACACAAGGGACACCGAATCTTTCACGAGCACGTACTCGACTGGCCGCGCGGAGTTCTCTCGCACAACGGCACCGCGCCGCAGCCGGGACTCCGTCAAGACCAGGCGCCACGTCTCTGAACGACTCGGGGAAATTCCACCTGAAAACTTGGAAAACGAAAATTGTGCTCGGCCAAATGGGAAAGGCGTATGAATTGAAAGAACGGCGAATAGGAACACAACTTGTGGCGAAAGAGAGAAGTCCGTTGACTTCCCTCACAGAGCAACAACCGACTTACGGGACAAGCTCCGCCGCCGAGTACACGAGAAAACTTCTGAAAGAGAAAAAGACTCAAAGAGGATGCGGACGGACGAGCTCGGCAAACCGCCGCGTCCAGGATTTGAGCGACAACTGAAAGACCTAGGTGTCTCACCCTTCACTTCTCATATCGTCAACACCGTGGCCGAACCCAACTTTCACCTACCAAAATTCACGAAGTTCGATCCAAGCACCTGTGAAGCCTACACTCACCTGATCCACTTTCGCCAAACCATCGAACTCTGCACCACCAAGGATGAGATCAAGTGCAAAGCGTTCCCGTCCAGCCTCGGTTCTCTTGGACTCCAGTGGTTCAACAAATTGCCCGCTGGATCCATACGGAACCTGGCCGACCTTGAACGCGCATTCAACACTCGCTTCATCACCAGTAACAGGACAACCAAGGAGCCTGAATCTTTGTCTCAGATGAGGAAGCTACCAAACGAAACACTCCGGCAGTACGCCGAACGTTACTGGCAACTTTTCAACGAGATCCCTGGAATCGACGAGTACTGGGCCGCACGTACTTTCAAAAATGGATTAGAGTCTAGTAGCAAGATACTTGACGAACTTGCCATTCGACCTCCGCACGGCATGGGAGAATTGATGCGTGTCGTCGGACGATTTTGTGCCCTGGAAGAATTCTATGCAGACAGAGCTGCTCAAGGAATTCCCAATCCAACAACTCTAGCGCCGACGGCAGCTCCTCAGCAGCTAACACCAATTGCTTCTCAGCAACCCCAACAAAAGAAGCACGTCCACAACATCAAAGAGGGGAAGAAGCGCCAGCCGAAAGAACACGACTACGTGGCCGAAACCACCCACTTCAAAGAACCTATCTGGTCGTTTTTGAAGGAGATCATGAGGCAACCGTGGTTCGAGTGACCGCAAGGCAAGCTCGGCACGGACAATGGCCAAGCGGATCAGAACCCAAGGAAGAAGTGCTCGTACCATAATGAGCTCGGCCATTACACAACGGCGTGTGCTCCGTATAAGGCCCTGTTGGAGCGTCTGGCGGCTCAAGGCCATCTCGATCAGTACATCGATCGTGCAAAAACACCCGCCCGTCCAACCGCCGGAATTCCCAACCCCAATGAACCAAGGCCGATGATACATGTTATCCACGGCCCAGTGACAAGAGAAGCCGAAACACAACTCCAGTCGGACCTCGATCGCGCCTCCACTTCTAAGCAGGTACTTGCGATAAAACCTGGATCCAAACGCCCTCGCCCAGAGGACCTACCCAAGTGGACCATCACATTCAGCGAGCGCGACCTCGAGTTTGTCCAGACCCCACACTCCGACGCTCTCGTCGTAACCGTCCAAATCGGAGTCCATGATGTCAAACGCGTCCTCATCGATCAGGGAAGCTCCGCAGAGGTAATGTACTACGACTTGTTCAAAAAGCTCGAACTCCCAGAGTCAGCCCTCCAACCTGCTGAGGTACCACTCGTCGGATTCAACGGCGCACCTGTCTGGCCACTCGGTCGGATATACCTACCAGTCGTTGTTGGCTCGAGAACGGTGAGCGTCGAGTTCATTGTTGTCAACGTGCCAAGCCCGTACAACGCCATCCTTGGCCGAACGTGGCTACACAGCATGCAAGCCATCGCATCAACGTACCACCAGGTCGTCCGCTTCATCGGCGCCAGTGGCCGACAGGAGGACCTGCGCGGCGACCAGGTGGCTTCTAAAAAGTGCTACGTTTCAGCTGTCCACAATTCCGCCAAGGCCAAACAAGTGCAATGGGTTGAAGTCCCAGATATGGCCGTGATTGACGATGTCGGCCAGAAAGCTGAGGACAAAACAGGGGAAGACTTGATCCCAATGCCCATCAACGAAGACGGGTCACGCTTCTTCCTGATTGCTTCTTCACTCAGCAAAAACGACCAGGAAGAAACGTTCCGCTACTTGAAGGACAACTTGGAAGTCTTTGCATGGACCCCCAACGAAATGCCGGGGGTCGACCCAGATTTCATCTGTCACTCCCTCAACATCAAAAACGACGTGAAGCCAGTAGTCCAACGTGCGCGGCGGTCGGCCACAGAACATGCCGACACAGTGGTCGACGAAGTAAAACGCCTTCTGGAAGCTAACGCCATCCAAGAAGTCCAGTACCCAACTTGGCTTTCAAATCCGGTGGTTGTTAAGAAGAAAAACGGCAAATGGCGTGTTTGTGTTGACTACACTAACCTCAACGATGCTTGTCCTAAGGATTGGTTCCCGCTTCCAAAGATTGATCAGCTGGTTGATGCCACCGCAGGACATGCTCGGCTGAGTTTCCTCGACGCCTACCGCGGCTACCACCAGATAGCCATGAATCCGGATGATATGGAAAAAACGGCCTTCATCACCCCCTGTGGTGTTTTTTGCTATCGTGTCATGCCATTCGGTCAGAAGAACTCTTGCGCCACGTTCAACCGCGCCATATTCAAGATGTTACACGCCCAAATTGGCCACACCTTGGAGGCCTATGTTGACGACCTTGTCGTTAAAAGTCAACAAGAGGGCAACCACCTCCAGGAGTTGAAAGAAATATTCGACATTCTTAAATTCTACAAGCTTCGCTTAAATCCTAAGAAGTGTGCATTCGGCGTGAGTGCCGGCAAATTCCTTGGACATTTGGTTACCAGGCGCGGTATTGAAGCCGACCCCACCCAAATCAAAGCAGTCGTAGACTTGCGGCCCCCCAGGACGATCAAAGAAGTACAGCGACTCACCGGGATGGCGGCCGCTTTGAACAGGTTCATCAGCAGATCCTCCGACAAATGCCGTGCCTTCTTCGACGCTTTAAAAGGCAAAAGCCGACGAAGTTTCGAGTGGACCCCGGATTGCGACGTTGCTTTAGCCGAACTCAAAGCATACCTCAATTCGGTCCCACTGATGGTCAAACCCAAGGAGTTTGAGACCCTCTACTTGTACCTTGCTGTCTCCCCACACGCTGTCAGCTCCGCACTTGTCTGACGAGAAGCAGCAGATGACATACCCATCTACTTCACCAGCAAGACGCTCCTTCCGGCTCAGACACGCTATCTCCCCCTGGAAAAACTCGCTCTGGCTCTCGTCTCCGCTGCGAGAAAATTGCTACATTATTTCCAAGCCCATACCATCACCGTGTTAACGAACCAACCTCTTAAAACCCTCTTTCGGAAAGCGGATCTCTCCAATCGGATCTCCAAGTGGGCCGTTGAGCTCGCGAATTTTGACATTCGCTTCGAGCCGCGGACGGCAATCAAGGGCCAAGTTTTGGCCGATTTCATTGCCGAGCTCACTCCAGAAGATACGGCGGTTCTCAACGCACCGCCACCGACAGTAGCCGAGCACATCTCCGTGGACAAACCATGGCATCTTTTTCAGGGAGACACGTGGAGACTTAACGTTGACGGGGCTTCGAACGGCAACGGCGCTGGTGCGGGGGTAGTTTTGGTTTCACCATGTGGAACACTTCACGAAAGTTCTATCACCATCGACTTCCCCGCCACCAACAATGAAGCCGAGTATGAAGCGCTCCTCGCCGGTCTACGCTCAGCCATTGTGATGAAGGTTATCAAACTCGTTGTCTATTGTGACTCCCAACTCATCGTGAATCAAGTCCTTGGTGCTTACGAGGCTCGGGACCCCCGCATGTCAAAATACCAAGCTGTCGCTGCCAAGCTTATCTCCAACTTCAGCAGCTTCAGCATCGAACAAATTAACCGCGAACATAATGCCCATGCTGACGCCCTCGCTGGACTCTCATCGGCATCCAAAGCCTCCGAATTCAGAACCATTAACTTCGGTAGTATTGACAGTCCTTCTTTTGAACTCTCCCCAGATGTTCTCAATGTCGAGCTCGGTCCTAGCTGGATGGATGAGATTGTTGCGTTCCTCAAACACGACATCCTGCCCACAGACAAGAAGGAAGCTTATCGTGTGCGAAACAAGGCCGCCTATTACTGGATTTCCGACAGCGGCCAACTCTACCAAAACTCCATCTCCGGACCATATCTCCTCGTTGTCCACCCCACTCAAGTACCTGAAATTGTGGCCGAACTGCACTCAGGTAGCTGCGGCTGCCACTCTGGCGGCCGCTCTCTCTGTCAACGTGCACTAAGCCAGGGATACTTTTGGAAGAACATGAAGAAGGATTGTGAAGAGGTCGTCCGCAGATGCCGCTCTTGCCAGCTCTTTTCCCCCATTCCTAAACAGCCTGCCTAGAATCTCTCCCCAATCACAAGTCCTTGGCCTTTCGCGCAATGGGGGCTGGATATTGTGGGCAAACTTCCAACAGCCCCTGGCGGTTTTAAGTTCTTAATCACTGCAACAGACTACTTTTCCAAATGGGTTGAGGCTG
The DNA here is from genome assembly GCA_019656275.1 of Rhododendron kiyosumense. Taxonomy (NCBI): domain Eukaryota; kingdom Viridiplantae; phylum Streptophyta; class Magnoliopsida; order Ericales; family Ericaceae; genus Rhododendron; species Rhododendron kiyosumense. Next base: position 3,189,853 of record BPLS01000498.1, on the reverse strand, counting down.
AACCACTTGTAACAACGACCGAGGCTGACGTTCGAAGATTTGTCTGGCGGAACATTGTTACCAGGTTCGGCGTCCCCTATGCCATCGTCTCTGACAACGGTACGCAGTTCGTCGGTAAAGACCTCACCAACCTCTGTGCCGAATTTGGGATACGTTTCTTCAATTCCACGCCCGCATACCCCCAAGGAAACGGCCAGGCCGAAGCCACGAACAAGACAGTTTGCGCAGGCATCAAGCGTCGGTTGAATTCCAAGCGAGGCAAGTGGGCTGAAGAGTTGCCCCGCATTCTATGGGCCTACCGTTCCACACCAAGGCGCTCCACCGGCCAGACACCATTCTCAATGGCATTTGGTATGGAAGCCGTGATTCCGTTGGAGTCTAAGTTTCCAACTCTCAGGACAGAGACGTTTGACCCCACCACAAACAATGATGCTATGGCACAGGAGCTCATCCTGGCTGAAGAAAAGCGTGATGACGCTCGTTTGAAACTTGCTGAGTACCAGCAACAAGTGGCCAAGGGATACAACCGAAATGTACGGGTCAAGAAGTTCAAGCCAGATGATCTGGTCTGGCGAAAAGTTGTACAAGCCAGCAAGAAAACGAAATTCAAGCCCAACTGGGAGGGGCCCTTTCGTATTGTCAAGATTGCTGGTGAAGGTGCTTACGTGCTGGAAGACATGAATGGGAAAGTCCTCACTAACCCATGGAACGCACAGAACCTTAAAAAGGCGTACATGTAAAAGGAATTCCATCCGTGTGCCCTATCTTCGGCCACTCCCTATCTTGTTTTCTGTTTTGGCTTCGGCCCACGTCTTCTCTTCCGCACCTGTACTTCATGGTTAAATGAAATGAAGATTATATCTGGCAATTCTAAACTTCCTTTTTAGTTACATCTTTATTTTGGCTAACTTGGCCAACCACAAACGTTGACCTAGGTCACACCCACAAACGGCACTTATGCCACCTGCTTCGGCCACTATCAATGCCCAGAGAAGCAAAACAAACATCAGGTTCACCGAGCCCAGAGAACCACAATTTTGGCTGGACTTTGGGCTCCGGTTTGGCTCGGCAAGACAGTAAGGTCGGCCACAGCCCAGTTAAACTCACGCTTTGGTGAGCAAACCACCCACAAACATATCACCTAAACCCTGCAGAGGGCCTAAAATCTTGCCGAGCTTATATTACAAGTACAAGCAATAAGCAATTCTCGGCGTCTCACCTAGGCGTCTCAAATTGATCTGGCATGTCCGCAAGCTAGGCGTGTCACAACTACTGTTCCTACTCTACTTTGGTCAAGCTCGGCCATTATTCAACTGATTAGCCGAACCCAGACCAAAGTGGGGGCAACGGGTATCTACTTCAAAAACCAAACAATATGCCAAGCTCGGTTAGGTTATGAAATGATGAAAACAAATAAACTACGAGTCCAAGCAAAACATTGCAAAACAGAACCCATTCATGCAAAAGATCTATTCATGCTCGGCAAAAGCCAACGATTACATCATTAACAGCAGAATCCAAGCTCGGATCCGTTCAAATACAAAAGCAAGTACAAGGGAAACAGGAATTATCAAGTACAAAAGATAATGGGCAATCAACTACGGTGACCGGCCACCCAAAAACTGGCACCTGCAAAGTGTTCATCCTATTGAGCCGCCTCGTCGGCTGTAGCACCAGCCTTGGCAACCACAGCCTCAACCCCAGTTGCATCAACACTGGCTTCAGCTCCGGCACCCTTGTCCACATTCATCGGCTCACCTTCGGCCTCATTAACAGATGTGTGGTCGGCGACCCCGGCGGCCTTTTCACCACCCTTACTCCCACCAGTGCCACCTCCACCGTCGGCATCAACATTGGCTTCTGTGAGGTCCTCCACCTCATCTTCACTCTCAGGAAATTCCTCAGGTGGGAGGGGGGCGCACTCCTCTTCGGTGTAGGGAAGAACGAGCTCGGGAGTGATAGGAGCAGGAATTGACTTCGTGAGGTTCATGTCAGCTTCCAGCTGCATCACGCCGCACGCCGCCTTCACGCCGTCTTTGTAGCCTGTCCGGTAGGCGATGGGCACCCGCAGCTTCACGGCTTCATTTACCATTGACCGAGCATCCCGCATATACTCGGCACCTGCTCGGTCAAAGCCAGCCTGGTAGGCTGCGGTATCCACCTCTTTCATTTTCCTCTTCTCCCTCCTCAAGACTTTGGCGACCTCGCGCTCGGCTTTCTTCATCCTCTCCTCCATCTCGTCCCTTTCCTTCTCAAGCTCGGCGATCTGAGTCTTCGCCATTTTCAGGCTCCCCTTGTAGCTCCTAACTTTCTCACGCTCGACCTTCAGGTCCTCATGAAAGCGAGAGCGCTCGGCGACTACAAGTTCGGCACTTTTAGCCGAGCGAAGGAGAGCCTGCCCAGCCTGTTCAATAGATAGAATGTCAGGACTTGGAAATCTCGACGATATAATGACGGCAAAGGAAAGAGGACGAGGTTCAGGTAATACTTGAATGAGATATGCACTCGCATGAACCAAGCTCGGCTGAAGGCCATCAGGGACTTTCTGCATGTTGTTCGGCAGAGCCAACCCCTGAAGGAGTGTACTGGCAAGCCCTGGCTCAACCTTAATAAAGTCCTCCACCGTGATAACTCTACCTTCGGCCAAAGCATAGGATGGAGAAAACTCCTGAGCGGCGACGGCACCAGTCGCACCAGAAGGCTTCTGGGCAGCCTTCGAGCCACCAGCAGCTGACGATTCAGTCCTTTCATGCTCGGCTAAGCTGGGCGTCGGCGGCTTTGATGGGAAGAAGTCGTGGGTAACCTTCTGCCTCTTCTTAGTAGGCTCGGCTACGCTAGACTGTTGGACGGATTTCCCATCTCGAATGTTCACACGGACGACGTTCCGACGGCCCATTTCACTGGTATGACCGGGCTGAGTGCTTGGAGTGGAACGTCGATACCTGGGCGCTCAGGTTGGGAACCCTCTCCGAACCAAAAATCTGCCGATTTTCTAAACGTCGGCAACTTCACCCTCGGTTGCTTGCTGCCACCCGCTGGCTTAGCTTTCTTCCCACGACCTCGACCTTCCGTGCTCGGCCTAGCCTCCACACCCTTCCTCCTCAGTTTTCCCTTGTAAGACGGCTCGTAGCCGAGCAGTGTCGGCGCGTCTCTACAAGCTTGGGAGAGAAGGATCTCGACGTGTGCCTCGACAGACAACGATTGTTGTGTCTTTGTGATGGCTCGATGGTCTGCAAAAAAGAAAGCGTTAGTAAAAAAGAACAAAACAAACAAAAAACAAAAACTCCCAAGCTCGGCATGCACAAAAGTGGTCAAGCTACCTCTGAAATCCTTGACCTTTGGAACAGTGAACCTACGGTTGGACTGGTTGCCGAACTCGTAGTTACCGTTCACCTCGACGTACAAGTTGGCCCATTTGTCAGTGTCGGGTAGGCCATCCACCAACGGCTGTTTCTTGGAGCGTGTTGATAAGTACCTACGCTCGGTCTGACCGTGCCGAGACATTATGTACGTGTGGAAAAGATCAGCGACTGTGAACTCCAAGTTATAAAGTTCCTTCAACTTAATCACGGACATCACTATCCTATAACTATTGATGGCAAAAAAATGGGGAACAAGGCTAAACCGAGCCAGCAACTCTCTCAAAAATGGGTGAAGAGGGAAACGCAGCCCAGCTTCACAGATAGCCATCAAAGGGACTGTGATATGCTCGGGGTGGTGCTCCCTCTGGTCCCGAATCCGGTTGCTAGCCACCTGACTGACAACAACGTCGTCGGGAATACTGTAATCCCTGCAAAATTTCTCGTACTCTCCAGACTCTCCGCTGAAAAAATGAGCGTGGGGACAAACTTGGCCCTTCTCGTAGAGGTCGGCCACCTCTCTACCCTCGGATTGCGCTTCACTCTGCCCGGAACGTACAGACTCAAGGGCGTCGGCCTGAGAAACGAATCTGGATTCGGCCTCTGGCCCCAAGTGAGGTTCGGCTTCAGAGTGGGTTGAATTTGTAAATGAAATCTCAGGTTCGGTATCAAACTTGTCGGCAGCGTATTCGTAAACACGCTCGGCATTCGAATCACTGGTGTCAGACATATTGGAAGCGATCGAAGAGATCTGCCGTCGGCTTCGGTGTCTCTCCACGCACTCGTGAATTATCAAGGCTGCAGAGTCGTCCCCCGAGCTTTCAGAGTCAGAAGAAATGACTACGATCGGGTGAGCCAGACCTATCAAGCACAAAACAAAGTATGAGAAACCTTATCGTCGGCGAAGGACGAGGATCTCCCTATGCTCGGCTACCCTACTGGCCCACCCTATCTACCCTACTGAGACTCAAGCTCGGGAAAAATCTGAGACTCTAACGACCGGGTTTGGCCTCGGCCGGACCCTACCAGCCAGAATATCATGTTCGGCCAATCTGCGTGGCCGTTGGGGCTCGGAAGAACAGATTGAAGATGAAGATGAACAGTCGCCCATCTCCATCTTCGCACTGTTCATACAGAACAGAGAACCCCAAAAAATCCAGAAAAGACGACGAGAAAAGATGTGAAAACTTCAGAGATACAGGGAGGAGCAAGGATTAAGCGCTTACCTGGAGATTTCGATGCAGTTTGGCCAAGAATCTGCCTGGAATCAAGACTGAAAGATGAACGGGTGCGCAACAAAGCTCTGGCGATGGAGGTTTAGAGAGAGAAAGCAATCTTGGCTTCTCTCTCTCTACCCTCGATGCTTTTATAGTGCTAGGGTTGGGGGTAGGTTTCCCGCCCAAATCATTACGCCGCCAAACAGACAGCCTGTAAGGGCACGACACGTGGCAATGGCAGATCAGGCTTGCAGGGCTTCACGCGTGCCAACCGTCCCTCTGACAGCCGTACTCAATTAGGCACACTTGGCGTACCCTCGTTGGTTCTTCTGTGATGGCTTGTAATAAAGTGTTGGGGCTCGGCTAGATGCTGCCGAGCAACCGCCAAGCTCGGCCAAGGTTAAACATCAATCCCAACCACGCACTCGGCGACGGTTGAGATTGAGGGGCTATTGTAGCGGGCCGAGCTTAACTATGACTCAACCAGGGGCCACCTCTGTTCCACTGCCACCGCCAGCTACCGCGCGTAGCAGCACACCCACTCCACCGGGGCTCGGCTTTGACCGAAGCACGCTGATCATCGGTTCTACCTTTACTTAACGTCCGGCGATGAAGAAGGTTGTGCCAAGCTCGGCCACCATTTGGGGTGGCCCCGTAGACGATGTTTGCCTAGCCTGAATTCCCTTCGGGCTCGGCTACCCTTCAAGCTCGGCCGCCGTGAGGGAGTAGCTCCTCTGACGATATCTGCCTAGCCCAATTCCCTTCGGGCTCGGCCTATCCTCAGGCTCGGCTCACTCCACTGTATGCTGGGCTCGGTTGCCGGCGTAACCACACACCCGCCCACGTGCGGAGACAGTTATGGCAAAGGATAAACGTGAGCGCACATGGGGCATGCCAGCTCACGCCAAAGCGGTTACCAGATCTATCCGGTGATGTCACAATGACGCCGCCTAACCCGTGCCAGGCATGTGCCTGTGCTTGGAGAGCAAGTCAAGGAGGCTCTATAAATACCAAAGGATGGCGCCTCTGGAAGGTACGCCCTAATACACGCGAATACCCACTCAAAACCCTAGTCTCTTTGTTCTCTCTCTGCACATACTCATCCTCTCGCCGGAGGGCCTTGCCGGGCAACCCCCGGCCAGGTCTTAGTCGTGCGTTCATTGTGTAGGCGAAGCGGAGAAGGCTAGGCAATCGCTGAACCAACGGAGGAAGGAACCAGGTAGAGGATCACGGGCCACACACCCAAGCATCAGCTTTCTTTCACGGATAACGGTGGAGTTGATCACGGAAATTATCCTACTACAAGATAAGTCTTGTTCCTCTTTTATCTCTATATTTTGCATTTCCCCACATGGGAATCGCTCATAAAATCTTGTGGATTATTGTTAAGAATTCACAATCAAATAAATCCGTTTAGCAAGAGAACTCTAGAGATCTATGACTCTAGATTAAATTTATGCCCTACACTTCCTAGAAGTCAGGTCAAATCCGAGTTACACACATTCAATGATCTTTTCCATTCATAACTGCAATTGGACTTGTATATATGATTGTACGCTACATGGGCCACGGCTAACCGACCTTACTTTTATGAAAAGCTTGCAGCAACGAAGAAGGTTGGTTAAAAAGCCAATTATGTTCGGCAATTCCTAGTGAGATCATGGCCAGCGTGTTCGGACCCAAAAAAAAAAAAAAGAGCCACAGCTCACAACAACTTTATTCCATCGCCACGGCCCTTGGATACAGATTCGAAAGAGCTAAAATATAAAGTTGTAGTTCAAGAAAAAGCAACGACAAAGCATGGGCTTGTCGCCCTCGGCTAATGAAAGTCGTGCAGCCTAAGAGCCATAGAACCCCAAAGGGGCGTAAGACGAGTTGGTTGCGGTCAGATTAAAATTTAGGTACACGTACTACCACGGCTCCGCAAGCACACTTGCTCCGCAATACTCCAACTATGAGTTTTGCCAACGGTTAAGACCACAACGCAGCAGGGAAGTCTTTTTCTAGGCTTATGAATTATATATTGCTATTTTCCTATTACATATTGATGCTACACTACTTGAGTTTATGCTAAAGGCTAGACTATATAGGTTGCAGCCAATTTTCAAAAAAAAAGGCTGCAGCAAAAAGTGTGTGGCTGCTCAGCCTTTGCAAGCAAGGCCAGCCGCAATGTTTTCCAATCCAATAAAGTGCGACGCCAAGGCTCACGCACGCTCAGTATTAGCTTTTCAAGGCAAAAATGCTCCATCAACATTGGTCCGACTACGGATCAGCAAGACTAATCAGATAGCAATCATGTCCCAACGGGTAGCCAGTCATAGGGCCAACGGCCCACAAGAAACAATTATACCTTCTACAAGTGTTAAGTTGTTTTCCCAACACCTTAACACTTTGGGGAGTAGGAAGTATGGCTAGCGCAAAAGCTCAAAGAGCTTTGGAAGCAAGCTTGAGCTCAGCCGACAAAACTTACCCAACCATAAAAAGCTTACAGAGCTTAGACAACCAATGGGTACAGCCCAGTCCCAAGGGAATTAAATCCTGAAAAAATTGGGCATGGCCCGCGCACCTCAACCAGAAGTCAAAAGCTACATAAGTGTTAGAAACTTAAGCATGACCAGCAAGCCTGCTCGGTCACAGCTCAAGGCCCCAAAATTACACTAAGCAAAAAAGTTAGATTGAGCAACCAAGGTCTGCTTAGAAGAACATAGTCGGTAAGGCACGTGATGTTCTCCATAAAGCAAGTGCAAGTGCAAAATTGTCACGACAATAGCAGTGAATGAGTAACTCACTTCTACGGAAACATGAAAATTTCTAAGGAAGCACACAGATAAGAGCTCAGGCTCGTTCAGAGAGCTGAGTATGAAAGGCAACATCATCTGATCATCTTCGAGGATTGACATGGTGCCATCATCAGCCCGGCTATGCAGGTCACCAAGCTACTCCAAAAAAAAAAGGATCTTGATCGTTTAAGGGGTCTAAGGTGGTTGAAACACCTCCTACGTATGGGAGGTGACAAACATAAAATATCCTAAGGGATAACCCAAGAGAGTACCTCAATATGAGTACCCCAATTGGGCAACAGAACCTAGCCCATCAACAATCCCAAGGGATAAAGATTTAAGGCTAGCTAATCTTAAGAGATAAGCTCAGCCAACACAATAACACATGATAGAGGATGTAACGCCCCCAATTTTGGGTACGTTAATGAGGCATTTATTACATAATAAAGAGAGTCTGGCTCATTATTACATCATAAATACATCATAAGTAAATGGTACATTTATTCAACAAGGAAGGAAACTAAGGTTTCCTAATACGAAGTACTACTCTGCCTGCTCTTCCATCCTAGCAAGCTCCTCTGCTCCAAAAGCTTCCACGGTGAACTGTTCATCTCGATCATCTACAAGGTCTGATACATTATACCAGCGTCGCCACCGATATAATATGTCAGGGTCACCACAAGGTAACACCATGAGCTACAAAAGCTCAGCAGAACAATCCCATACCCGCTAACCCATAACTTACAAACAAAACAATCAATAACATATCCACATTCGATATTCAACTATCGTTGGTGTCCAAAATTCTCTTTGTTTCTCCTACGCGACTCATCGTAGACCGTGTCAACATTTTCCACTTACAAATCAACCTTTCAAAAACATTTGCATTGGCTCCATACTGCAGATAACCAAGCTACACACACACCCAACCTCGGTTCCACCGCGCCGGGTTCCCATTGGCACACAAAACATGCATTGGCTCCTCTCCACGGATAACCAAGCCATATTACCAATAAGGCTACCACGTCCGACCCTATTGGCAATCTTCACAAAGGGCTACCAAGTCCGGCCACATTGTGGTTTTCACAACCCACGCAATGGGCTACCAAATCCGGCCACATTACGAGTTTTCATTCACATAACGGGCTACCAAGTCCGGCCATGTTGCGGTTTTCACAATCCACACGATGGGCTACCAAGTCCGGCCACATCGCGGTTTCAAAACACATTTCATCATTATCCACACCCTAGGTGTTATGTTTCTACTTTCTCGGTTCTCGTGTCTCGTTTACATGCAAAGACTCCGTGGTAGGATAAAATAAGTATGAAACATTCTAACAAGGTCATCCAACTCTATAATATATCACAAGTAACACAAGCAATCTATGCATGCTCACAACCGTCGTAAAGATCAAATACTTGATATGGAAAGTAAATAAAGATAACTTACTTTGAAATGGAAGATAACGAGATCTTACATATACATAGGGTTAGGGTAAGAGTATCCTACCTTGATCCGAAACTAGTCGGGGCCGAATAAGCTAGTTGGAAAGTTCTACGGGCGGTGAAACTTCCAAATCTGGACCGAACTTTGGATGGCAGTAACTCGGTCAATCTTTGGCCGAATACGATCGTTCTTGGATCGAAATCGAAGCTCTATAAATTCTCTACAACTTTCATGAAGGAAGTTGATCCTAGAAACTACTTTAAGTAGGAGAAAAACGGTGAAAAAGGAAGTGACAGTAAGCTGTCAGGAAATGAAAATCCGAGATTTTCACTGAACTTCGGATGACAATATCTTTGTCATTTCTTCACGGATTGGGGTGGTTCTTGGGTCTAACTTGAAGCTCTCGAAGTTCTCTACAATTTTCCCAAAGAAAGTTGGTTCTAAAAACTACTCTAAGAAGGAGAAAACTGAGGATTTCCGAAGGGCAGTAGGCTGCCAGGAATGGTTTCTAGAGAGAAGGAAGAGCAAATGATAAGGTGTGTGTTCAAATGGCAAGAGAATGGCTTTATTTATAGGCCAAGGCATGCCCTCTCCCTCTCCCTCAAGGCCACCCCCCCCCCCCCCCCTACAAGATTTGGTCTTAAACAAATCATAGAAGGACAATTGAGAGATAGATTTTTGGCTAGGAAGAATATACACCAAGATTTCAAGTACAAGGAAAGATCAAGGTGAGTACAATACAATCTTCCTTCTTCCTTCCTTCCTCTCTCTCTCTCTCTCTCTCTCTCTCAAGTACACTACTACATATATATATATATATACATATATATACTAAAGGTGCAAGAAAACAAATAAAATAAAGGTACTTTGGTACTTGGTGAAAGAATAACCTTATTACCCAATGGGTAATAAAATCCCTAACTTTTATTATCCAATGGACAATAGTAATTGGGAAAGCTTTATAATAAAATAATATATACCTTATCACATGGGAATTAAGGAAAAGATTAAATTAATAATCCCATGTACTAGGTTGAAAAGATGAGCTTATTATCCAATGGATAATAATCCTCCTAGCTATTATTGTCCAATGGACAATAGTTACTTGGGAACTTTTATGATAAAATAATAAAAAATGTCCTTTAGAAATCTAGGGTTTTGATTTACCCCAATAATTTAATGCACAAAATCACATGGGAAAATCCAAGACTTGATTATTTAATAAAATCATTGTACTTTGTTGGAAGACTAATGCTATTACCCAATGGGTAATAAATTCCCTTACTTTTATTATCCAATGGATAATGGAGGGTTGGAAGATTAACCAATAAACAATAAATAAAAGTACTTAGCACATGTGTTAAAAACAAACATATTTAAATAGGGGGCCTATTATCCAATGGACAAAGATTATCCTAACCTTTATCATCCAAAGGATAAAGAATAAAACCAAAACAATTAAAAGAAAACAAATAATCATTTCTTAGCTAGGGTTAAAAAAAAGTTCAAAGGGTTCAAGAGGGGCAAAACGGTCCATCTATAGTAACTAGGTGACTTCCTAGTTCGGTTTCTCTAACAAGTCGGTTAGAAGCTAACTAGGCTTGCTAAGTGGGCTAAAGTGTCAAAAAAACAAATTTCAAGGGCTCAAAACGAAAGTTTGACAAACCACAAGAGTATTAAAATAAAATTCAAATATTTAACGAAATTTTTACTGACCAAAAATCAGGGTTGTTGCAGAGGAGCTCAACTAAAACTCCTAAGGGACATGGTCACCCTAAGCATAGCTTAGTTAGGCCAAGCGGATCATCATGTTTGACATAATACAAAAAGTTCAAGTAAAGATAGTCCTAAGGGACAGGGTTGCCCAAGGTTACAACCAATAGTTGCAATGAGGCTACATACCCAAAAACTGATCCATGTTGCTCCCATTCGATGTGCCAGATAAAAGCACGGAAAGTAATCACCCTCTCAAGTGTTTCCCTTTTCCTGACCTGACCAGGTCTAAAGAAATAGGGGAATAGCTGAAGCTGAGTATAAACCAAACCAGCTCATCCCAAGGGATAAGCATAGCGAGCACCATGGTGTAGCTTAGCACACTAAACTAGTTCGATCACAAGAGAGCCAGCTCGATATACGTATCTAAAGACTCAAACAAGTCACTTCCAAGAAAAATCTTACGAGTTATGCTTAAAAGATTTTACGAGATAAGCAAGATAACCCATATGTTAATCATGGACATTATCCTAAGGGATTAAAAGTCCTAAAGCAAGAGGGGATGATAATGGCCAAGTATCATAGTACCTTGGTCAGATTGAGAAACCTCTGAGCAGAAGATCTTTGTAACGGCCCTGATTTTTGGTAAATAAAAATTTCGTTAAATATTTGAATTTTATTTGAATTTGCTTTTAACTTTCTTGTAGTATGTCATAATTACATTTTTGCCCTTCAAATTTCGTTTCTTGACTTTTAGCCCTACTTAGCAAGCCTAGTTAACTTCTAATCGACCTGTTGGAGAAACCGAACTAGGAAGTCACCTAGTCACTAGATGAACCTTTTGAACCTCCTTGAACCCTTTTTGCCTTTATCCATTGGTCGATAAATATTAGGGATTTCTTTGTCCATTGGATAATAGGCCCCATATTTAAATATGTGGATTGGTACTAATCTAAAGTATTATATATGTTTTAAACACATGTGCATAGTACTTTTAATCTTTCTTTATTGAGTATTCTTCCACCCTCCCATTATCCATTGGATAATAACTACAAGGGAAATTATTACCCATTGGGTAATAGCACTACTCTTCTAACAAGATACAAGGATTTTATTTTATAATCAAGATTTGGATTCCCATGTACCTTTTAAGCATTAAATTATTGGGGTATATCTAAACCCTAGATTTCTAAAGTACTTTATTAATTAAACTAGTACTTGTACTTGTTATTATTTTAATGAGGAGAATCCTAGCCTTTTATTTAATTGGGGTACTTAATTGGGGTACTTGCGAGCTGATGTTTCATCTACTCAAGAAGGATACCCCATTTGTATGGTCGGACAAATGCCAGGCAGCCTTCATTTTAATCCAAAACTATCTGCAAAATCCGCCTGTTCTCATGCCACCGGTGCCTAGGAAACCCCTGATTCTTTACTTATCTGTGAGCCCTACATCCATGGGATGCTGGCTAGCTCAAGAAGGGGATAAGGGAGTTGAGAAAGCTAGTTACTACTTAAGTAAGAAGATGGTTCGGTCTGAAGAAAGCTACGCCGCCTTGGAAAAGACATGCTGGACCCTTGTATGGGCCTCTAAGAAATTGAGACACTACATGCTGGCTTACCCAGTGAAGTTGATCTCTCAAATGGATCCTCTCAAGTATCTATTTGAGAAACCTGCGCTCACTGGTAAGTTAGCACGTTGGTTGCTTCTCTTAGCAGAATTCGACCTCGAATATGTCACGAGAAAGTTAGTAAAAGGGCGTGCCATTGCAGAATTCTTAGCCGACCGCCCCGTGGATGGACCGGAGGATTCAGATTTTGTGTTTCCAGATGAGGAAGTGCTAGCAGTTGTCGAAGACGTATGGACTCTTTACTTCGATGGAGCAACCAATCAAAAAGGGTTCGAAATCGGGGTCTTGCTGATCACCCCTGACGGTTCTCATATTCTTCTTGTATTTAAGCTCAATTTCGACGTCACAAACAACCAAGCCGAATATGAAGCCTGTATTGTGGGCATGGAGGCTGCACTCGCACTCGGCGTTGAAAAACTCGAAGTCATCGGGGATTCTAATCTTGTTGTGTCTCAAGCCAATGGAGACTGGAAGGTGCGCAAAGAGAAGTTGAAACCTTACCATCAGTATTTGGAGGGACTAATTCCTCGTTTCAACAAGGTGACCTTCACTCACATCCCCCGATTGAAGAACCATTTTGCCGATGCACTTGCTACCTTGGCTTCCATGATCGAATTGCCTTTGGGAGTCAAACTCCGCCATGTCCTAATCAAACAGCGGGACTGCCCCGCATATCAATGCGTCAACGCCATCGATGATGTTGATGATGGCCTACCCTAGTACCATGACATATGGAACTTTGTCGAGAGTGGCTTGTATCTGGCCGAGGCCTCTAAAAAGGATCAAACTACGTTACGAAGGATTGCTGCTCAATCTATCATCTGCGGGGGGAAGTTATATAAGAGATCTCATTGCGGAATGCACAAACTCTGCGTCAACGGTACCGAGGCTGTCAGAATCATGGAAGAAATCCACGAAGGGGTCTGTGGTCCTCACATGAGCGGCGTCATGCTCGCTAGGAAGATCTTGCGTCAAGGCTACTTCTGGTCTACTATGGAATCTCAATGTGTGGATTACATGCGGCGATGTCATAAGTGCCAAATCCATGCTAATCTGATGCATGTTCCACCATCTAACCTATTTGGCATGGCTTTGCCTTGGCCTTTCTCTGTATGGGGTATTGACGTCATCAGCATGGTCAGGCCTTCTGTTTCGAACGGTCACAGGTTAATTCTTGTAGCAATCGATTACTTCACTAAATGGGTTGAAGCTCATGAGTCATACAAAACCTTGACCGCAGTTCAAATCGCTCATTTCATCAGGAAGAACATCATCTATCGATATGGGGTTCCCCAGGCATTTGTATCGAACAATGGGAATCATTTCAAAGGTAGGGTCCTAAAGCTCTTCGAAGAATTTAAGATCCAAATCCATCACTCAACTGTCTATCGCCCTCAGACAAATGGGGCAGTCGAAGCGGCAAACAAGAATGTCGAGACAATCATCAAAAAGTCCGCGGAATCCGCCAGGGACTGGCATGAGCAACTGCCTCTAGCCCTTTGGGGATATCGAACATCGATCCGAACGTCAACAGGGGCAACTCCCTATTCCTTAGTCTACGGGATGGAAGCAGTTCTCCCTATAGAGCTCGAGGTACCATCTCTGAGGATCATGGTAGAATCAGAACTCTCGGAATCTGAATGGCTCAGTGGAAGATTCGTCGACTTATGCTTTTTGATGAGCGGAGGCTCCGAGCCTTGTATCATGTTTAGGGGTATCAACGGAGAATTGCCCGGGCATTCAACACGAAAGTGAAGTCTAGAGACTTGGTTGAAGGGGACATGGTCACAAAGGAGATTCAAGCGCCAGTTTTCGACCCCCGCGGCAAATCCCGACTTAAGCGTTCCTGACCTTACATCATTAACACCATCCTTTATGGGGGAGCGGCTTAGCTCGTTGATGACGGCAACGAGTTCAACACTCTGGTTAACCTGGATCAACTCAAGCGTTACTATCCCTAAGAGAAGCTCGTTGGACCGAAAACCACAAGGGTGGGTGGTTCCAAGCAAAAATTAGAGCAAGCTTGCTAGACTGAAAACCTGAGAAGGCGGTTTAGGCAAAAATAAATAGGCATCAATCAAAGCTCGCTTGATGTCTTCAAAAAAACAAAAAATCAAAGCTCGCTAGATCAAAAAACCGAATAGGCGGTTTTAGGCAAAAGTTAGAGCACAAAAGGTGAGTCAAAATGCCCGAGCGAACCTTAGCCTGAACTACGTGCTGACCTGATTCCTTGAAAAGGGATATGTAGGCAATCTCTCTGTGAGATTCGATCACAATCGATCAACTTGATCCACGGTTTAACTCGACACTCGAGCGATGCGGTGTTCAACACTCGAATCAAAAGGGGAGAACTCTCATGCTTTCATCTTTATTTAAATTATAACTTCTATTACACAGGCTTAGCAGTCTTAAAAAGATTTAAGTATAAAAATAGAATAAAATGCTTAAGGCCTTAACGGGCTCACAATTTATTCTAGATCATCAAGGTTCGTCAAAGAGTCAGTCATTGTTTTGCCTGCTTGCAACCTCTCTTTTTAACCATACTTGATATCGGTGCATAAGCTCCATGCTGAAATCTAGATCAGCTCCTCCGAGTTGCCTCAGACCCCAATTGTGCTCATATCCTCTCAAATTTTGGGCAGTGAAAGCAGGGACTTGGAAGTCCTCAATCCCGGCTCGGCGAAGCCCTTGGCTCATTCCTAACTGGCAGAGAATGTGGCCAAGAATATAGAACGTGAAAGCGGTCAGTCCAGCTATCACCATTCTTTCAAAACCTGCAGAATTCAGGGCCATGTCCGAGATATTCAGGGCCTCATGCCTCCAAGTGATTTCATTCGGTAGCATCTCTCTCATGAATGTATACCATTGATGCACAGTCATTTCCGGGTAAATCATGCCTCGCTGATGCATTCGACCAGGCAGAGGGGGCCAGTTTGCTTCCGGCGTGGTGCGCAACCCCAATTTGTCAGACAGCCAGAGCTGTGTGAGTGGAAAAACAAGTACGGAGTCATATAAAGCTTGAGCGGAAAAACAAGTAAGAAGCTTCGATATAGCCTCAACCGAGAGACGAGGTAAAAATAGAATGTGCGAAAACCAGAAAAAAAGTGAGCTGAGTGAGAATTTACTTGCAGTAGAAGTGGGCTTCCACCAAAAATGTTTGTTTGGCCAGAAGAAACCAAATCCAAACCCATGAGTGTTTCAGCCAGAACAAGTGGCACCACATTCCTTCGGGCGCCCATTTGGGCAGCGACACTTACCACATGGGGTTCACTTGCCCATTCAGAGATACCAACAAATAAGTGGCCAGCACACTGATCGCCAGAGCAAATCGACGCCGGGCTTGCAGGGCTGTATCCTCTATATTCCCTTCCGGCCCGTACCATTCCATTAGGTGCATGATGTTGATTTGCCCTCTAGTTAACAGACTTTCGGCTGCTCCTTTGGTGATGTCAAGGCTTGACTGTATGAGCTTGGGTATATTTTTCCTGTAAGGCGGCATGACAATCACGCTCGAAGCAATGCCTTGGAGGTACGCTTGGAATTCCTCCACGGTTGGGCATAGCTCATTGATCCCAAACCTGAACACGTGAACATCTAGATCCCAGAATTGCAGGGCTGCCCTCAGAAATTTAGGACGAACCCTCACATTACGGAGAAAACGGAATGCGGCCAGCCCGTGAGACCGGAATGACAGCCAATCTCCAACAACAAAAGCCGTGAGCCACGGGCTAATCAAGACCGGAAGGTTATTTGCCATTTTGGTTTTTGTAGAACTCTCAAACTATTGGAGGAATGCCTTTCATTAACAGAGCATTGACCTCTTTATAGTCAGAACATGTGAAACGCCCTTCTCACTCAGTGCAAATATCCATACAACGTGGCATCCTCTTCTCCAAAGTGAAGGCATCTCTGCACTGCCCCTGAAGTACTCTGAGCAATTAAAGGGTGATGACAAGGCTTGGTCGTCCTAAAAATCTAAAATGGTCAAACAAAGGTGGCCTAGCACGGTCCAACCATCGGCGATTAAGCAGCATCCATTCCATCGCGCGATGGTTCAGCCTGCAATTTGACAGATTACACCAGCTACTGTCCAATTTTGGTCACTTTTGGTTCCAAGGGTTCTTTTACAACTTTTATGGTTCCAGCAAGTCACTATGAGCATATACGACCGTGTCCAAGCTTCGAATTCGAAATATTGCGTTTAACGGCGATTTTGGACCTTCGGCGGCCCGTTTCAAGTTCAAATAACCATTTCGGGAGTTCGAAACTCGTTTCAGAGGTTTACACTCTTTTCTCTCAGGACGTACAGGTCAAGGTGGCCTAATGTGACTGTACGGAGGTGTCGGTTTCAATCCGGGACATAATAGAGTCATGTCTTTCCATCTCGTGTCCGTTTTGTGTCCTTCGTAGCGTTTTCGATCAAGTTTGCGTTTTGGGATGCGTTTCTCGATTCGGTCAATTCACGTAGGTCAATTTGCATATGCATGACCTTACGAAAGTGTCATTTTCATCCAAGATAGAGTATCCTGAGTTTTGGCTTATGAATGTCCAAAATTTCATTATATTCCTCGTGTCCTAGTCGTGTCCTAAGTTATAGTCTTGTTTTCCTTTTGAGCTAGTTCTGTCTGTACATGTGCGTGTGTCTATGAGTAGTCTCGGTACATTATCAATGCAAGTATGGTATTAGTGGCGAACACTTATCTACTCTAATCCATTTTAAGAGTAAGTAAACCAAAAATGCAAATTTTATAGCTAAGCCATGATATCTATCCATGTCAAAGTAAAAAAGACTACTGTGCGTGCAGCACTTGGGCCACCCAAAAGTCATCATGTTAACTTGGGCACACTTGCCCATCAAGTCAAAAGGGCATGTAGGCCTCAAAAACATCTATCAAAGTATCAGCTAAGGCGCTCCGACCTTCTATCTATCTATCTATGCGGGCGCGCAAGCCCAAAAGCAAAAATCAAAGTGTAGAAAGTGACATAAGGCTTCTTGATAGCCCTCAGTCCTCCCCGAACCAATCACCCTCTCCGTCGTCATCATCGTCGTCTCTCTCCGTTGGGGTCCTATCTAAAGCCAGGATTGTCCGCTGAATCGTCAGAGCCGCTGCTGTCAGATGCGTCTTCTCCCTCTCCTTCTTCTTCTTCCCCCTCCTCTTTGTCCTCATCCTCAGAGACCTCAGGCAGGATCAATCGCTTCTTGTGGACCGGCTCGTCTTGTGAGGGCCTCTGGCGCATCTTCAGCTGGTATCTCTCCTCAGAACGCGCCATGACCTCTCGGGCTGCCTCCTCACTCGCGGCAGGTGGTCGTGAGCCCCGCGTCTGTGGTCTAGTAGTAGGTATAGGAGCGGGAGTCCTAGCGACCAGTTTCTTCTGTGGAGGATCCCTAGCCCTTTTCCTCCTAGGAGCCGCTCGTCCCTGTGCCTGCATTGTAATTTTTTATACATTAGCATGTGTTTTGCATATTGCATGTCTTAAAGCAGGTACGATCAATCCTCAATCAACACAAATCAAAGCATACTGTGTATCGAGCAAGTGTGTGCATATATATCCAGTATCAAAAACAGGAATGTATCGTTTGCAAGAATATATCGAATGCAGGAATGTATTGTTTGCAGGAATGTATCGTTTTCTGAAGGGTATACCTGAGATCTTCGAGCCATCCGCTGGGGATAGCGCAAGTCCAATGGCAAGCCGCTCGTCGCCCTCCTCACCACATTTTCCAGCGCAAGCATGCGCCGAACAGCCTCGTTCACCCACTCATTGGGCACCTGCAAGAATAATTTGAACATGAGTAATTGGATTGCCCTGAGAGTCTACCACTGCTATCTGCCACGTCAACTCTGGTGGCCCACCTCTCACCGGTCCACTCGGACCTCGCCTCGCGCGACTCTCGCCACTACTCTGTCTCCCTGTGACGGCTCTCCTCTCCTCAGCAGCTCCACGAGCCTGACTCCGGACCTCTCTGAACTCTCGCACTCTCAGTGGCCGCGCCAGACGCTCCCTCTGGTACGTCGCATAGTCCATGTCAGGACACAGGTAGCGTGTTAAGTCAGTATCAGGCCGTGTAAAGACCTCCAGCTCGGCCAAAGTGTACTCCCCTGTGTGTGAAGCCCATGGTGGAAGCGGTCCAGGCACCTGAAACCCTGCATAGCCAAGTGATTGGCATGTCACTCAGTCACCCAAGTACCACTGCCAACCAAAAGCTGACTCCAACAGCACTCTGCTCGCTGTGACGACCCTGCTACGAGCCAGGTACTCAGGCTCAGGCCCTGCCACTCTCCAAGGATCCCACTCGATCTGCACGAGCAAACAATGCAAGTATCGATCAGCGACATCATTAAAGCAATAAAAAAGTATACACATTTCCGTTTTTACAAAGTTTCACGTTGTACCTGTGAAGGCCGAAGCTCGTCTAAGTATATCCTGAAGCCGTTCAGGTCACCTCTACCTCTCTTCTTTCCCATGTTCTTCTTGCTCCAAATATGCACACGTGGGAGGATCCCCAAGTCTAGGCTCTTCGTCACTGGACGGGCACATGTTCAAAACCTCGTAGGCCCAGAGCTGCATGGTTAACAAGAAATCAAATTGTCAGTATAATGCAGAAATACTATTGAGCAGGTCATAGAGTCAAATGGATGGATGCATATTGGAAATGTGCTTTACTTTATTAAAATCATACCTCCCAGATCCACCAGTACCCAGCAGTGCTCATCTCTGTCCTCGACGAGTCCCCCATGAAATCGTAAGCTGTGCCAAGCGCTGCTCCTCCCTAGTCAAAGCGTGAGGCCGTCCTTAGATCTCTCAGCGCAGGCAAGTAAGATAGGTGAACCTTGCTACGCCTATTCGGGTATAGGGTAGCACCAAAGAGGTACAACAAGTACGCCCGGGCCATCTGCTCTGCCTCCTGATTAGTCGTCACCTCCTTCTTAAGATATCGGATGAACTGCCCGTACCTCGGCATCCCCTCCTCAACCTTGGGCACTTCTCCCAAGAACCAGTCCAGGGCTGCCTCGTCCTCCTAAATGCCCGAATCAAACGGGATAGGATCGCCCCCAACTCTCAAGCCGATGATCGCTGCAAAGTCAGCAGGAGTCACCGTCATCTCCCCGGGCAGTAGGTGAAAGGTATTTGTGGTATCCCTCCACCTCTCTACAAGTGCGACCAGGACAGCATGGTCATTTCTGGCTGGAGTAAGAGTCTGTATGAACTCCCTGAAGCCCGCCTCATCCACCAACTGCCTCACTCTCTCAGGCAAACCCTGGTACAACGCCAAGGAGCTACATGCACCCCCAAAACCTCGAATGTCTCTCTACCTCACTCTCTCCTGCGTCAGACACGAAAAAGAGCAACAAGAAGCATATCAGCATGCAAAGCTTTCATTTTCAAGTTCTAGGTAATCAATGTAGCCTCGCAGTAGATGGTTGGTTCAAGTTATTATGTCTCATGCATGACATTCAACGTGGAACTATGGTATCACCTTTCAAAGTCTATTTCAAAGGATTACTCTTCATCTCTCGGTATTTGAGCACAAACATTATATTTAAATTTGCAATCGCAAAAGGAAATGAGGGATTCTCAAAAATTTACCTCAGACCAGCTGCTCGAAATATGGGTATCGGGGTCTCTCAGAATGAGCTCAGGGTCGTACTCCGCTTGCCGTGGCCTGTATGCTACAAAACCCGACGGTACAAACAAGTGAGGAATAAGTAACTCGTATCCCTCCACTGAAAATGGAACCCGAGTCAAACTCTCCGCCTCCGACGCTGCTGTCACCCTAGGACCATGTACTGGCTCCGACCCTCTCCTCAGTCTCTGCATCCCTCAGGACCTCCTCCTCGGCGGCTATCTCCCTCTCGGCTCTCACCGCAGCCTCTGAAGCAGCTATCTCTTGCTCTCATTCCTCTCGAGCCTCCAAAACAGCAGCCCCAATCATAGGATCCTCCTCCAGGAGCCGGGCTAGTCTCTCCTCACATACCTCCCTCGCGCGTCGAAGTGATACCGTCGCGCGATGGTTCAATTGGGCCTTGAGCCCGATCCGATCTCTAGACGGGCCGGGTCATGTCTCGAAGGCCTGGGATTCATCTTTATGGCACCGCAACAGTTGTTAATGGTTTTCATAGCCTAGCACCTCTATATCCCCAGCAGTGGTCTGCACCACATAACATCCGTCCAAATTCAAATCAGCGACGATCCATCCGTCCAAATTCAAATCTGTGACGATCCATCCGTCTAAATTCAAATCAGCGACGATCCATCCGTCCAATTTCAAATCAGCAATCAGCCAATCCTCCGATCCCTTGGTGGACGGTATTTGTATATGCTGGCTTGCACTTTTCATTTAAATCGGCTTTTGGGTGATTTAGATGGGTGTCTAGAAATCTTTGACGTTACCCGTACAAGCCAATGGTGCTTCGTGTGCTGTCAAAGAGGGACTACTGTAGACACCCCAATCTGATCTCTCAATCATTTTACTTTATTTTCCAGTTTCTTGTTTCCCCGATGATGAATCAGGTTGAAAACAGTCTTGAAAGAATGAGATGGTTTGAGCTTGGTGTGTGTGGAACCCATCCTTAACCCTAAAAACCCTCGAATCCAAACCTAGACCTCAGGTTTGACCCTCGCGCGACCCTTTGGGTCTATCGCGCGATGCTTTACTTGCCAGGTGGTGGTCAAAGTCAAAGTTTTGACCATTGACCATCGCGGGGCTAGTCAAACCCTCGCGCGTTGGTCAACACCTATCACTTCCACCTTTTTCCAGCTGGATTTTGTGATGATCAGGGGTCTACAGACCTGTGTAACCCCGTTTCGTCGACTGAACAACATTCTACAGGGCTGCCCTTGCACCACCTCTCCCCCACTCTCCCATCAACTTTTGCACCCTACTTCTTCACCAAGTAATTGCAGCCAGCCTTGTTGGCTGGTTGTATTACCTTGTTTGACTAACCAACAAAGCCCCCATTCTTCCTATAAGTACCCCCCATGGTTCATCGTCCAAAGGGTTACCAAAAAAAATCCCAAAAGAGAAGAAAGAAGCACACGCCTAAGCTCTTCTCTCACTCAAATCACTCCCACTCACTCATTTTCCAAGCCATACTACCTCATTCCAGCCATTCTCAAGACACTCAAGCAAAGGTATAACCTTTACTGTTTACTGTTTTGATCCCTGAGGAGGGCTGACAGGGCCAAGGCTGGTAATCAATACCAGTCCTGGTCTTAAAGTCAGCAAGGTTACAAGCTACTGTGGACAAGCACTCCCACGCGCGAGACACCCACTCCATCGCGCGACTGTTCTAGTCAGCATGATATGGTTCTTATGGGGATGGGATCCTTGTCCTTATACATTTATGTGATTTCATGCTCTTTTTTTTGTGAAGAATATTTTGTATATTCCACTGTTTTGCATATTAAAAATATGTAGGCTAGCTTAGTTTACTTATCTGTTTACTTTGGAATGCCCCTGGGTTACCTCTGAATGTGTCTCAGAGTCCAGGCATGTAAAGCAATTCCTGGAAGTCCAGTCAGGACTCTCGCGCGATGATTTGACTCCATCGCGCGATGGTTAGTCTGTTTCTAGTGATTGCCCTTGCATGGGCAGCTAGGCTCTTGGCCTCTGTTTTGATACCCTCACTGTTTAAGGGTTGCATCTCATTCCAGTTAATTTTGGTTGTAACAATTATTTACTTTCAGTACATATAAACTGCTTGGTTTGACCTTGGTCCTTCCAGAGCCCAGAAGGGGATAAAAATTAACCTGTTGAAAGGATGTTAAGACTCGCGCGATGGACTGGGAGTGTCGCGCGATGGTTGAACTTGCATGCCAGAACCTCCATGCATGCAAGTTGGCCATTGTTCACGACAAACTCAAACCAAGGCACTGTTTTAGGCATCTAGAATCAGTGTTAAATTTTATCTCATTTATTTCTCGCCATTTCATCCATCCATGCTATTATCTATCACATCCTGCAAACTGTTATAGTTTTAAATCCCCGATTAACTGTTCCCCCGCCCTAATTGGCTAAAAATTGATTAATTGAATAGAATCGCAAACAAACACTTTCGCAAATGGCTAAGAAGAGACCGATCTCCAGATTGAGCGAAAGGGGTGCCATAAAACCCTTCCCCTCTTGTAACCTGGCTCCCGAACCCAAATATGGTTATGACGGATTGGTTCCTTAACTTTTCAAATCAAACAGCGCGACAAGTGCTTCGAAATACGGTTCCTTGGGTGTCGTATCTTCAAACCCAAGTGGCGACTCTGTATCTTCGCGAGTGCTTGTCGTCCAACTCCAAAAAGCGCTTCCACGAACCAGCAGCATATTTTCTCTGCTCAAGGACGGGAACGGAATCCCTTCCTGAAAGAAGGAAAAATTGGGCACCCGCATGCCCACACATTGGTCATTGCATGAGATCTCACTGTTGCAGGTACACACGATTTCTTCAAATCTGCGTTCTGGGTTTGAACTTCATATCCCATCTCTCTATTTAGGGTTTTGAGTTTACAAAATTTCTACATTTGTTCACCTTTGAACCTTGAATCCCATCTCTCTGTTTAGGGTTTCAGGTTTGCATGTAAGTGTTCCAAAATTGATGTCATACTTGTGTTTTATTTCTTCCATTAAACTGTGGTTTGTCACATGATTTGCTAAACTGTTGGTTTTGATTGTGTATAGATGTTGTAGTTGATGGTACAAGAAATTTTATTAAATTTTTTGGCTGAAATTGGTGGAGACCATCTCGATTTTGTGCATAAATAGATGTGGGTCTTTCAAAGACGCATATAAACTGTTTGTTGAAATGCATTGATAAGTATGGTTAAACGAATGAGGTTAGCAAAGCAAGAATTATGGACCTAAGGAGTTGGAAGCAGTTTTATCTCCATTTGCCTGGGTAATCTTGCTTATGACAAAGTCAAGGTACACCAGCTTCGCTCTCCAGACGGAGCTAACACATGGTTCAAGGATCAGCTCTGACCCCATGCAACAACGGGGAGGATAGTAGTCGTGATATTATCCATGGAATATACTCGTTCCAAGCAAGATATGAACCAAAGTCCTAAAGGATAGGGGAATGATATAGATTAGATTGGCATAAAATGTCAATGATAATCACAACCCAAAACGGATAAGGATTCGATTTTACCCCACGATGAATGTAAAGTCCCAGCTAAGGCAGGACTCCACACTCCTCCATAAAATGATCCTAAATCCCCAGAATACAGTCCTACAAGGACTCAACCTCCAATCAAGATGCCTATAAGTACAACGGTAGAACTCCAAAAAATATACACACACAACCTACGACCAAGAATCTCAATTATCTTACGATAGCAAGTTCTCTACTGACTTAAGCATCGGAGGGTAGTTGGCACGCCACCACACCAGTGATTTGAGCTCTTGCTTTGTTTTGCAGGATCAGGTCAGAACTGGAGACAAAGCTGATTCATCAACTGTCGCCGTTTGTGGCAAATGTCTTTTTCCTTACAGTGAATAACTTTGTATGGTAGAGACCCGATCAAGCAGAACAACGATGGCTTTAAACCCCCCACAAATGGGCGTCGACGATACCACCAAGGCTGCCGCTGCAGCCATGGTTGCCAAGGCCGCCGCCGCTGAAAAAGCCGCTAAGGCGGCAGAAGCGGCCAAGGCCGCCGCAGCAGACAAAACTGGAGGTGCTCACCCCGGAAGCGTTTGCTCAAATGCAGGAGTAGATAAAAACATTAACCCAAGGGTTACAAATAGCGATGCAGGAAGACGCAGACTTACGAAAGCAAATCTTCGAGCCAAGCATTCTAAACCTACAACATAGTCAACACGAAGAAGATGATAGGGACGAAGGCGAATCCAGTGAAACGGAGAGCCAAAATCGAAGAAAGCATGGCAAGTCACTCCCAAAAAAGTTGCCCCACGAACAAGAGACAATGCTCAAGATGCAAAACCAGATCGAATGGCTAATGAAACATATCAAAGCACAAACTCCTGCTACAGTATAAGAGTTGGTATGGAATACGGATTCACTTTTTACACCTGAAGTCATGGGGCTGCCTCTCCCAAGGAAGTTTAAGATGCCCCAATTAGAAACATTCAATGGCTCCACGGACCCATTGGATCATTTGGAGACGTATAAATCTTTAATGCACCAGCAAGCAGTACCAAACGAGGTAATGTGCCGGGCATTCCCTGTTACCCTCAAGGGAAGTGCCCGAGCATGGTTTAATAAGCTCCCATCGGGAAGCATACGTAGTTTTAAAGAGCTTAGCACAAGCTTTGTAAGCTACTTTATTGCTGACCAACGCTACGACAAACCAGCAACACACCTCCTAACGGTGAAGCAAGGAAGATGGGAATCATTAAGAGAATACACCACCAGATTCAATAAAGAGGTGGTTCAGATAGACGAAGCCGACAATAGTGTAAGCATAACAGTGTATATAGTTGGACTGTACTCATGACAATTTCTGTACCTCTTGTCTCAGGAACCGCCCAAAACACTCGCAGAGCTTATGCTCAGAGCTCAGAAACACATGAATGCAGAGGAAGCTGTCTACGCGAGACATTCACGTGATGGCTTTGACCCCCAAGCAGGGCCATCACAGATTGGCGAATTTCCCCCACCTGACAGGAAAAGAAGAGAATTCACCTGGATGGGAGGCGAACCAAAGAACAAGAAAGTGGACTCAAGATCTTCCCCGAAATAGGGAGGAGTTGGAGGACCGCCCCAATGCCGGTACAAGCAGTTCACTCCACTCATAGCTATAGCAGAACAAGTCCTCAGCAACCTACAGGATGATCTGGACCTCAAATGGCCCGGAACGTTAAGGACTGATCCTAATAGGAGAGCTAAAGACAAATACTGTAGGTTCCACAAAGACCATGGTCATAACATAGCTGATTGTATCGACTTAAAGTAGTAGATCAAGGATCTGAGCCAAAGAGGAAGACTTCAATGTTTTGTAACGAAGAAGTATCAAAAACAATCCAGAAAGGAAAATACAAGCAAAGAAGTTAGAGATGGCAAGGCGCCCCAATCAGGTCCATTGGAGAGATCAAGGTAATCCATGGTGGATTTGCTGGAGGCCGAGAGTCTAGCAATGCTAGGAAAGCTCACTTAAGGAAGCTGAGGACAAAGGAACATTTCGAAGTCAACACAGTTGGCCGTCTAACCAAATTTCATAAAAAAGAGGAAATACCTATTATTTTCTCTGAAGGAGACATCAAGGGAGTTCAAACCCCTCATGATGACCCCTTGGTTATAACTATAGTGGTGGCAAACTACCTCACATGCAGAGTGTTGATAGACAGCGGAAGCTTAGTTGATATTCTCTACCTCCATGCATATGACCAACTAAAGGTTGGACGAGACAAGCTAAGGCCTATGACATCACCGCTAGTTGGATTTGCAGGAACACTCATTTATCCAGCTAGTCAGATAACTCTACCAATTACCATGGGGGAAGAAGGAAGTCAGATTACACACATGATTGATTTCATAGTAGTCAATTGTCCCTCAGCATACAATACAATATTGGGGAGAACAACTCTGATTAAAATTGGGGCAATAATCTCCACGTATCATTTAATGATAAAGTTCCCAACACCAGAGGGAGTTGCTTGCATCAGAGGAGATCAAAAAGCAACACGAGAATGTTATGTCACCTCACTCAGAGGAGCTAACATCACCATGAATGTGGAGAGTCTCGACACACGAGATGAAGAGAAGCTTCAGTATGGAGAGCCCGTGGAAGAGCTCCTGGAACCAGGGCAACCGGGAAAAAAGGTGAGAATCGGAACAGGATTGAGCACATTTGCAAAAGCAGAGCTGCTACATTTCCTAAGACTGAACAAAGACGTCTTTGTGTGGTCCCATGAGGACATTCCAGGGATAGACCCAAGGATCATATCCCACAAGCTAAACATGGATCCCACAGTATGCCCAGTTAAGTTGAAGAAAAGAACCTTTGCCCCGGAACGAAACGAAACTGCGGCCAACGAGGTAGACAAACTCGTACAAACGGGATCCATCCGCGAAGTTCTCTACCCCGATTGGCTCGCCAATGTGGTTATGGTAAAGAAAGCCAATGGCAAATGGAGGATGTGTGTAGACTTCACCGAACTCAATAAAGCATGTCCAAAGGATAGCTTTCCTCTACCAAGGATTGACTCCTTGGTAGATTCTACTGCCGGTCATGAGCTTCTCAGCTTCATGGATGCTTTTTTAGGATATAATCAAATCCAAATGCATGAATAAGACTAAGAGAAAACCTCATTCATCACTAATAGGGGGTTATATTGTTACAAAGTAATGCCCTTCGGTCTAAAGAATGCAAAGGCGACATACCAAAGGCTAGTCAACAAGATGTTCAAGCAATAGATTGGGTGTAACGTGGAAGTATACATGGACGACATGCTGGTGAAAAGTGCCAAGGCACATAACCATGTTGCAGATTTGGAAGAAAACCTTCAGGTCCTCAGAAAATACCGAATGAAGCTCAACTTGACAAAGTGTGCTTTTGGAATCTCCTCATGGAAGTTATTAGGGTTCATGGTGTCTCAAAGGGGCATTGCAGCAAACCTTTAAAAGATCCAGGCCATTCTCACCATGCGCTCACCTCAGAACATCAAGGAGGTCCAGAAGCTAACAGGACGTGTCGCAGCACTGAGCAGATTTATCTCACGAGCGACTGATAAGTGTCAAACGTTCTTTAAGGTTTTGAAGAAGGCTTTTGAGTGGACTACCACAGAGGAGACAACTTTCAATCAGCTGAAAGGGTATTTGACATCCCCACCACTATTTAGCAGGACTCAAGAAGGAGAAGACCTATTTTTGTACCTTGCTGTCTCCCCCCACGCTGTTAGCGCAGTTTTGATCAGGGAGGAGCAAGGGATGCAGCTCCCAGTGTACTACAGTAGCAGAGCATTGTGAGGAGCTGAGCTGAAGTATCCTAGAGCTGAAAAGATAGCCTTTGCAATGGTGATAGCAGCCAGAAAGCTACAACCATATTTCCAGGCTCATTCTATCAAAGTACTGATAGATCAACCACTTTGAAGGATTCTCCACTGCTCAGAGACATCAGGCCAGTTAATTCAATGGTCAATAGAACTTGGTGAGTTTGATATAGAATACAAGCCCCGGATTGCCATCAAAACACAAGTGCTTGCAGATTTCCTCGCCGAATACACATATCCAGAACCAGAAGAGCTCCCCAAGAAAGAACTTAAACCTTGGGTCCTTCAAGTTGATGGATCAACAACCAGAGAGGCAAGTGGAGCTGGTTTAATTTTAACATCTCCATAAGGACAACGCATGAGCTACGCCCTTAGGTTTGAGTTCAAAGCAACCAACAATGAGGCCGAATATGAAGCTCTTGTGGTTGGATTGGAGCTGGCCAAGGCTGTTGGTGCTAACCACGTGTTAGCCAAAAGTGATTCACAACTGGTAGTAGGACAAGTCTCGGGAGAATATACTATGAAGGAGGAGGTAATACAGAAGTACTTGGACAAAGTGAAAGCCCAAGTTGCAAAACTACAAAACTTTAATATTGTCAGGATCCCAAGGGTGGAGAACATTAAATCTGATTATTTGGCAAAGCTGGCCACGGCCAAAGATGATGTTATTCCATGGAATACACCGGTACGATTTTTGGAGCTACCGAGTATCTTTGCCCCGGACGTACAGGTACAAGCTATTGACTACAGCAACTCGTGGACTGGTCCCTTAGTTGACTACATAACAAACGGGACACTACCAGCGAAAAAGTCAAAGCTATGCAGCTCAAGATCAGAGCTGCAAAATACCTGATGCTGGGAGATGTGCTATACAGAAAGAGCTTCTCATTACCATATCTTAGATGTCTAACCACAACAGAATCTGCACGAGCTATGGAAGAAGTCCACCAAGGAGTATGTGAGGATCACCAAGGTGGCCGCATGATGGCCTACAAACTCCTTAGATTGGGATACTACTGGCCAAGCATGCAAAAGGATTGCAATTCTATGGTCCAAAAATGTGAGAAGCGCCAACGCTTTGCAAACATCATTCATGGATCACCCATAGGCTTAACTCCAATGAAAGGACCTTGGCCATTTGCCCAATGGGGAGTAGACCTGATTGGCCCACTTCCTATGGCAGCAGGCCAGGTCCAGCATGCCCTTATAGCTATGGATTACTTTACAAAGTAGGTTGAAGTTAAGGCACTGGCCACAATCACAGCAGAGGTTACAATTGATTTCTTATGGAAGTTAATTATTAGCCGATTTGGATTACCACGAGTCATAGTCACAGACCGAGGAAAGCAATTTGACAATACTCAGTTCAAAGCATACTGTATTTCCAAGGGAATACATGTACATTATGCATCCAAAGCTCACCCAAAAGCTAATGGGCAAGTAGAAGTTACGTACCGAACCATTAAAAAGGGGATTAAGAAGAGGCTGCGAGAGGCCAAAGGAGCTTGGCCAGACGAGCTTTATAATGTGCTATGGGCATATCGTACAACGCCCCAAACTGCAACTGGAAAAACTCCATACTCTTTTGCGTTTGGGGCCGAAGCAGTGGTCCCCATTGAAATTGAACTCCTTAATTACAGGACCGCAAGTATCGACCAGCAAGAAAACCAGGAAGATCTCAGGGCTTAGCTAGATCTCATACAAGAAACAAAGGAAACAGCAATGGCCAAAGTGGCCGTTTAGCAACAAAGAATGATAAAGTATCATGAAGCACAAGTTAGGCCAAGAAATTTTCGAACCGGTGATCTAGTTTTGAGGAAAGTTGATCCCACTGGAAAAAAGGTGGATAAGCGTGGCCCAAATTGCGAAGGACCCTATTAGGTCTTGTACCAAGTCAAGGCTGGTGCATACAGGCATGCAACCCTAAGGGGCAAAGAACTGCCAAATTCATGGAATGCGGAGCACCTAAAGAAAAATTACAAGTAAGGTGCTTACAATGGACGTCTATTTCTATTTTTTGGGAAATTTATTCCTGTTTTTAGGAAACTTTTTGTTTTCAATAAAACTTTAGCAGCAACATTGATTTCATTAGGACTACGTGTTCTCTTTGTTAGCCCCTGTGGCCAATAAAACTCCCCACGAGGGACGATTGTTCAATTTTCATGTACGCATGATATTGAAAAAGGCAAGCAGAAGAATAAAATTACTAAAATTTTATTAATAAATCCACACCTCAAGGGGTGTGGACAGCTTTTTACATAAAAACTTTGTGATCGAAGTCCACAAAGCTACAACCTAATCACTACCTCCCTCCCTTGGAGGGGAAGGAATTGAGGGCGCCGGTTGCCCATGGAAAGCCTCCAACTGGTCCCAATTGGCTATCAGCACCATGCGGACCGTCTTTTCCATGACAGAAAGTGATTCCGCCATGGCCTCCATCTTTGAAGATAGCCCATCAATGGCCGCCTTCAAGTTTTGTAGCTCCTGGCACAACTTAGAAATTTGCTAGTTGTTTGCCACTACGGATTGAAAAATGATTATGGAATGGGGAGTAATACTTCACAACTATTCATTTTTATAGCACAACTTGGACGGTTTACTAACTGCTTGCTAACCCAATCAGCATGATCATAATCAACACTACAATTAAAACCACCACCTCAATTGCTTAGAATAATGGGAAGTTATACATCTGATTTCCTTGGGCAATTGAAACGATTACTTTTATTTAAAGCAAAAAATTTGGACCCCAAGGGCCAATCTCTCATGTTTTAAACACATACAATATTCTATGGAAAGAATTGTCAGGCCTGAAATACATCCTATGGGAAACTTCAATTAGTATATTAATTGTTTGGACGCAAATAATTCATATACTCAGGGAAGTAGGAATACTACCACTCTCACACAGACGTAGCACGGCTATGCATTTACAAAGAAGCTTAGGAAAAATTTTCAAGCTCATAGACGTAGCATGGCTATGCATTGCATTTAAAACGAAGTTTAGGAAAAATTTCCAAGTTACAGACGTAGCACAGCTATGCAATAAAAAAAGCTTAGAAAAACTTTACGATAGGCATCGTTAAGACCAAGCTCAAGTGCCTGGCATATCAAATGGTAAAAGCAGAAATTGGCAAAATCTACAAGAGTCAGTATGCATAAAAATGCACAAAGACTATTGAAAAACTGCCATAACTCGGCTTAAAGTAAAGAGCATGCTATCATTGAACCTGTACCTGTTATGATTTCAAAGCAAACAGCCTTCAAAAGGCCCAAAAAATGATCTCACTAAGATCATCCCCAACAATTATCAAGACAAGTTTTAATGTCATCCAGCCAGGCAGAAGTCAAGGACAAACCAACAGGCCACCCCCAGACAAACACAAGTTAAAGTACGAAAGTATGAAAATGTGTTTAGTTATAGACCCAATGAATTAAAAGTTTCTTAGGCCATTCAAGGGCCCATGGAGGAACTATCAATCGCCTGCCCATCACCAGATGATAGGACAGGAGGTGTTGCAGCTGGAGTTGGAAATTTAAGAGGGAGAGAGACTTTTTCTAGAGATTGAAGAAGGGATGCAATTGAAGAGCTCGGGACGGATGTATCTTTGGGCGTCGCGTCATCGCCTTCCTCCTCTCCCTTCTGTCCCCCGTCAGGACCAGAGGACCCCTCTTCATCATCAACTTCAAATTTGGAAAAATCTATATTTGGAAAAGCTAAGACTACCCGGCTCCTCATGGCTTCAAACCCATCAAAATATTGCTGGGTGATGTCCTGATGGTACTCAGGGGACTGCAGGAAGAGCTCAATAGCTTCCCTTCGAGCATTCTTTACTTTCTCTAATATCCCCAAACTCATGGTCCTATACTTCTCCATCTCCACGTCGCATTTAGAAATCTTCTGCTCCAAACTCAAAGCAATAGCCATGGCAGTATCTCTCTCCTCCTCCAATCCTCTCTTCGACTTGAGGCAACATCTCTTTCTTTGCTCGCCTTCTGGAGCTCTGCAGCCATGGAAGCACCCTACATCGTAAGCCTTAAGTTGGCCTCTATAAGAGTGACCGCTTGTTTTCCCAGGCTATGGCTCTGGGAGGCAAGATATCGGCCATGAGCCGCAGCCTGCCAAAAGAAAAGAAGGATAAAAAAAAGAAGCAACAAATAATCAATAAGGCATTCAAGCAGAAAAGAGGAGCATACCATGGTCAACTCGACCAACATTTGCTCCCCAACTACCTGAAGAGACATCTCTGCCATTAGCTCTTTATCAGCTGCACAAAGCAGCCTAGAAGCACGCTCGAGGGCCTCCTGATAATTGCCCAACACAGAAGGGCCAACAGAAGCCTTTGCCTTCTTGGCAGGAGGGGTACTCTCCATAGCTGCTCCCTTCGCCATTCTCTTAGATCTCTTGGTCTCTTCTCCAGTTATTTGCTCAACCACTAAGTCAAGGGCAGGGTTAGTAGAAAGGTCAGCATCTATCACGCTCTCGATTTTTAACATAAATAAATAAGCCAATTTGTTAAAAGATCCTCGCATAACATAGATAATATCCAAAGAGTTTTTCCCACTGTTTAACTTACAAGCAAGTTCCCCACAGTTAAAATTATACAGCTTTGGCACCACGGCCCAAATCAGCTTGATTACATGTACGAATCTATCTAAAATATTACAATCTCTTTACTCAAAAGAAATTTAAGAATAATTAGTTACAGACTCATCTTTACCAAAAGAAATTTAATTACAAAAGATGATTAAGTAACTAAAACAAGGTTAGTTTCCAAAAGTCTTCCTGCATATCCGAGCACACCATCGCCTACAGTCTACTGCCCAACATTTGAACCTGAAAAGAAGGATTTTGTTGACCTACACTAGCCCAGTAGGAAGATCTTTACCAATTTTATATGCAAATATGATGACAAGTGCAAACGAACGAGGATAAGGAAGTATAGCTCGGTAGACAATAATCAATCAATTCGTGCATGAACCCTTATCGAGATTGAACTCGTGAACCATATGACACAAACCCCTCAAACGATCCCAACTCGACTTACTAACCCTAAACTCCCACCATCGGTATTTCCACCACTTGCGTTACCATATAACACCACATGGATTACTGTGTTACCACCACTTGCGTCACGGTGATCCCTAACGGCTCGGGTTACCGTATTACCACCACTTGCGTTACGAAACCCTCTAAGTCTCCGTATTACCACCACTTGCGTTACGGGACTTCCTAAACCAACCTTCGACCCATTTCATCCACCCTCGCACTTCACAAACCAACTAAGACTATACCTTAATCACACGCTCACCTGAAACATTACATGGTATTCTAACAATGACATTAACACTTCACAAACATAACCAAGAAAAGTTAAATTATCATGAAGACATATTTTTATCAAAATTCCAATTAAGGAAATCCTTATTCGGTTCTAGCTAACGGAAAGCTAACGGACCTAGGAATGCATCAAACCATCATAGGAAGTCAATTAGACATGCTTAGAATAGCTTAGGAGGGGTCCAAAAGGGTTTAGAAGTAATCGGGAGTCAAAACGGTCGATCGGAGCAACATGGGCAAAACTGCCCAGAAAGCCATAGAATATCGATACCAAAAAAACCGTATCGATACTCCAAACTCTGGAGTATCGATACTCCAATAACTATATCGATATGGAAACACTACGACAGATTTTTGAAGCTACTGGAATGCAGATCCTTTCAGCGTATCGATACGCAAATAACCGTATCGATACGGGGACATTACGAACGGCGATTTTGTGCAGAAAACTCAAAGGCAAAAACAACAAAACATCCAACAATTCAAGGTACGATTTCTACACTTAATCAGCATATAACACATAAAAGTGGCAAGAAATCCCTACCTCGATTCAAGGAGCGAAACCCACGAGATTCGAACAATCCCTAGCTCCAAACTTTTGAAATCAACCGAGATCTTCTCTTCCGACCTTGACCCACGAAATTTTGAGCTCAATAATGAGATTAAAAGACTTGAGGGAGGTTGATTCCGGGAATTTTGGAGGAGTTTTTGTAACGCCCCGAATTTTGGGTACGTTAATGAGGCATTTATTACATAACAAAGAGAGTTTATTACATCATAAATACTTCAAAGGGTACATTTATTCAACAAAAGCATAACTAAGGCTCCTAACTACTGCTCCGCTTGCTCCTCCAATCCGGCAAGCTCCTCAGCTTCGAAGGCCTCCAAGGTGTACTTTCACCCTGTTTATCTAAGAGATCTGACACATTATACCGGCGTCGCCACCAATATAATATGTCAGGGTCACCACAAGGCAACACCGTGAGCTACAACGCCCAATAGGAAATTCTTACCCACCAACCTTATGTAGCAAATCATTCACAACAACACTAACAATCACACATCCATATTCGTTAATCACCTAACGTTGGTGTCCAAGATTTCCCGATTTCTCCTACGCGACTCATCGTAGACCGTGTCAATCATTTTCACTTACAAAACAATCTTTTTAAAATCATTAGCATTGGCTCTGTACCACGGATAACCAAGCCATACACACCCAACCTCGGTTCCGCCGTTCCGGGTTCCCGAGTATCCTCACAATAGTTCCGCCGCACCGGGTTTCCGTTGGCACACAAAACTTGCATTGGCTCCTCTCCACGGAAAACCAAGCCATATTACCAATAAGGCTACCACATCCAGCCCTATTGGCAATCTTCACAAAGGGCTACCAAGTCCGGCCACATTGTGGTTTTCACAACCCACGCAATGGGCTACCAAGTCCGGCCACATTACGAGTTTCAAAACACATCTCATCATTATCCATACCCTAGGTGTTATGTTTCTACTTTCTCGGTTCTCGTGTCTCGTTTACATGCAAAGACTCCGTGGTAGGACATATCACATACGTAAACAACAAATCATTCAACAAGATCATCCAACTCTATTCTATACCACAAGCAATACAAGCAATTCATATATTCATGCTCATATTCATCTTAAATACAAATACTTGAGAATAAAATTTATTCAAGATAAACTATATATACATAGGGATGGGAGTAAGGGTATCTTACCTTGATCCGAAACTAGTCGGGGCCGAATAAGTTAGTTGGAATTTCTCGCGAATCTGGACCGAACTTCGGATGGCAGTAACTCGGTCAATTTTTGGCCGAATACCATCTTCCTTGGGTCGAAAACGAAGCTCTAGAAATTCTTTACAACTTTCGTGAAGAAAGTTGATCCTACAAACCATTCTCAGTAGGAGAAAAACGGTGAAAAAGGAAGTGACAGTAAGCTGTCTGGAAATGAAAATCCGAGATTTTCACTGAACTTTGGATGACAATATCTTTGTCATCTCTTCACCGATTGAGGTGGTTCTTGGGTCTAAATTGAAGGTCTCGAAATTCTCTACAACTTTCCCGAAAGAAGTTGGTTCTAAAAACTACTCTAAGCAAGAGAAAACTAGGGAATTCCGAAGGGCAGTAGGCTGCCAGGAATGGTTTCTAGAGAGAAGGAAGAGCAAAGCTTGAAGGTGTGAGTTGAAAGGCATGGATTGAGCTTCTATTTATAGGCAAACCTTGGCTCTCTCTCCTCTTCTCAAGGCCGGCCCCCCTCTCTCTCTACCTCAAATTTTGACACATGTCATGAATCTTGGAAGATCAAAGGCAAATCCCTAGGCTTGCATGGCTAGTTTGGTACTAAGGATTTGAGCTTGGGAGACTTGGTGGGCAAGAAGAATAATTGTACAAGATTCTAGGGTTAAACAAATCAAAGAAGTACATGGAGGTTAGATATTGGCTAGGAAGGAAGTTTCCCCATGGTTTTGAAAGAACAAGGGAGATCAAGCAAGGTACAACCAAGTCTTCTTCTTTCCTCCTTCCTCTCTCTTTCTCCCTCTCTCCCTCTCTCTCTCTCTCTCTCTCTCTCTCTCTCTCTCTTGCATGGTACAACACACATATACGTATATATTCCACATGCAAGAATACAAATATAGTAAGTACTTTTGGTACTTGATCCAAAAAGACTTAAAGGCTAAGTTAAACAAATAAATAAGCACATGTGTACTAGTGTACTCTAGGTAGTTTTACTCCCCAATAAACTAATTTAATTGTGTACCAAAACCCCAATAAAGAATAATACAAGAGTACCTAAGAATCTTAGGTGTTAAAATCCTCCAATAAAATATTGTACATCATCCCATGGGATTTTTGAAAAAGACTAGTTTATTAAAATCCTTGTACTTGGTGAAAGACTAACCCTTTTACCCAATGGATAATAATCACCCTAACTTCTATTATCCATTGGATAATAGTTATTAGGTACTTTTATATTAAAATAATATGTACCATGTCACATGGGGATTAAGAAAAATGTTAAATTAATAATCCCATGTACTATGTTGAAAAGTAAACTTATTATCCAAAGGATAATAATCCTCCTAGCTCTTATTGTCCAATGGACAATAGTTACTAGGGAAATTTTATACTAAAATAATCAAAAAGTGTACTTTAAAGCATGCGTAGAAATCTAGGGTTTTAATATTCCCCAATACTTTAATGCATAAAAGTACATGGGAATCCAAATCTTGATTATTTTAAATAAACCTTGTACTTGTTGAAAGAGTAATGCAATTACCCGATGGGTAATAATTTCCCTTGCGGTTATTAACCAAAGGATAATAGTTGGGTGGGAGAATTCCCAATAAACAAATACTAAAAGTACTTAGCACATGTGTTAAAACATATAAAATACTATATTCATGTATTAACCAACATTTAAATATTGGGAGGCCTATTGTCCAATGGACAAAGATTACCCTAACTTCCATTGACCAATGGATAAAGAAGAAGACCAAATTAAGTAAAAGAAAACAAATAATCATTTCTTAGTCTAGGGTTAAAAAGGTCCAAAAGGTTCAAGAGGGGCAAAACGGTCCATTTGCGGTTAGATAAAAGTAACTAGGTGGCTTGCCAGCTCGGTTTCTCCAACAAGTCGGTTAGAAACTAACTAGGCTTGCTAATTAGGGTTTAATGCTAAGAAACGAAATTTGAAGGGCAAAAACGTAATTTTGACAAACCACAAGGAAATTAAAATTCAAATATTTAACGAAATTTTTAACAACCAAAAATCAGTGTCGTTACAGTTTTTGAGAGAGAACGAGAGAGAGAGAGGTATCGATGGGAAGAGGAGGAGCCGGATGAGAGAAAAAAAAGGGGAGATGAAATTATCTCCTACAACCCATATACCCCAATATATACTCACACCCATGTATATCACACTCTCACCCCTCTACTAACAATTGCATCACTTTGAACCACAATCCAAATATTCAACATAAAATCTATATTTTCTCAATTTAGGCATTTTAACAATAATTTCAATAATTAAAAATATGCGAATCTCTACAGCATCTAGAAAATTGTCAACATTTAGCTCCTTCTAAAAACGGGTGCTCTTTCTTTTGGGAGCTACAACCCCAAATGATTGCCTTGCTCTCTCAGCTTTCAATTGGACCAATATGGCTTTGTCCATTTTTGGTGCCATCCCTTTGTCCTCAATTTCTTCTTCAGAAAAGACAAGAAATAAAAGCAATGTGAAAGTCAGCTAAAGGCATGACACCAAATAAAAAACAGAAACTAACTTTAAAGAGTGCTAAGGCCTCACGAGTAGTCTTTGGGCCCAGTAAATAAGCAGCCAACGACTCTGGAGTCACAAGCAATTCTCAGCTATGAACTGAATAGCTCCTAGCTTGTTGCAGCTCCGCTTCCAAGGTAGGGTTCAAAGAAAATGGAGCTCTAGCAACAGAAATAGAAAGGATTCATAAACATATGGATGAATTCATAAAGTTACAGGATTGAAGAAAAGCAATAGCTTACAATTTGTGATGGGAATCCCCCACCTACTAGGTATCTGAGGGGTATATGTTCCATCCTCCCAACTAAGGAGTTCCCAACCATCACCACCAACAAAAAAGAACTTATCTTTCCAATTTTTATTCACAGTAGGGAGCTCTGTGACTAACTCCCCCTCGCCAGGCCTTTTTGTGAAATAATACCACCCGGTACCACCTGGGGCTTCCTTGACTGAAAATTGGTTCAGGAAAGGCTCCTTCGTCAAGGATATCTGCCCATCCAACATCACCACCATCACCCCCCACAGCGCTGCACAACCTATTAGGAGGCGCCAAGAATTGGGTACAATTTGGCCAAGTGCCAAACCAAGAAAACTCAAGATATCCCTCACCACGGTGGGAAGGGGCAGGCGCAAAGCTCCTTCTAGGGCATAGTATAGAGACAAGTCTCATTTTCAACAAAAGAGCAAGCCCTTTCCGAACTAGAAGGTTTCCTAAGGGAAACAGACGATGGAATAAATATCTAACCCTAAGGACGGCTAACTCTTTATTCGTAATCATAGAAAGGATGTTAGACGTAGAAAAAACAAGAACCCTACGGGTACCCCTTGACGAAGAAGTAGGAGGCGACGAGGGCTTAACACTACTCGATGGCCCTTTGTTGGACGAAACCCTAATATTACTGTTACCCAAATTATGCAACCTAGAGGGGGGTGAATAGGATTGCTAGTAAAAATCACCCATAAAAATTATCTTTAACGGTATATGCAAATAATGAGTATGCAATCAAATATAGAATGAGAGTTAGAGAGATAGAACCCGTTTATAGTGGTTCGGTTCGGATTTGTCCACGGTCCAGCCCTACTGCACTTTTCCTCAAGCAATTACTTGAAGGTTCCACTAATCTTTAAAAGATTACAACTTGTAAGTCTTGCGGGTGCTTACAAAAACCAAATGCCTCTAGCTTTCTTGAGGAGCTAGCACAACCGCAAGAGTTTTCTCCGAAAACCTCTCAAAAACAAACACCCAAAATCTGCCAGATTTTGGTCTTCTAAGATTTACAAGTGATCTCTCTCAATCACTCACTTAGGGTTACAAGTTGTGAAGAATGATAAGAAGATGAAAGCTCACAACAACAATAAAGTTTTCTCACAACAATACAATATGATAGTGTTAGAGCATGAGTGTGATGTTCTTGGATCTGGGGGAGAAAAGAGCAATGCCTTTTTGCTTGGAAAGTGTAAGAGCTTTTTTTGTAATGAATCAATAATAAATCAAGAGCTTTTAAGCCCCTGGTTCTGTTCTCTAGTCGTTGTGCTTTAATCCTGCCGTTGGAGTTTAATTTAAGCCGTTGGATTTAGATCTGGATCTGCACAACTGGGGAAATTTGCTTTGGCCGGTCGTCCGGGCGGTCGACCAAGCGATCGTCTGGCTGGTCGTCCGGTGCCCTCCGGTAGACACACTACTCTGGTCTGACAACCGGCCTGTCAGCCGGTTCGTCAACCTATAGCTCAAAAATTCATCTAACTAATCTGTTAAAGCATGTGTTAAGCTCAATAAGTCTTTGAAAATATTATTCATTGAATCCAAGAGACTTTATGCTATTTTTCAAGATCACGAAAGTATTTAGTCCGTGAATGGACTTTTTCGATAATTTTGTATTTGCCGAATAAAAGTATCATTGAATTTAAACATCAAAATAATTAATAGTAATACATATAATTTTTTCAACAAATTATAATGCATACATTTTTCAACAATCTCCCCTTTTTTGATGATGGCACAAAATGATAGTTTTTATGCAAAGCAAAATTTATGCCAATAAATCTCCCCCTTAATATATGCTCCCCCTAATTAAGAACTTTTAAGGAATATGAGGGGTATTACCGAAAATGATTATCAGATAAGTGATCCCTGCAAGGTTAGTGACACAAAATTCATATCGGCGAAGTATATAAGAGACATTTAAGCACTAAGCCAAGAAGTTCGCACAAACTTAGTGTAACAGACTTAATTAATCAAAGTTAGCAATGCGAAAGCTTGAATAAGTCTCAACCATAGGTTCGACGATCAAGATTAAAACCGATGCAACTCATAATCAGAGATCAAACTTAAAGAGTAAGTTCAAATTTAAAAAGTACGACTAATGAGCCAAGTACGAGTTAAAGCATAAATAACATAAAACCAAGACTTTTTCTCCCCCCTGACATCATCAACAACGGCTAGAGCGGGAAGGTAGGAAGGTTACTGCGGTGGCATGGGTGGGTGATAGGGTGGGTAAGGCACGAAAGTAGGGTACTGCTGATGGTAATGGCTGAAGTAGTGCTGCTGAGCTTGATCAATGTGATCCATTCGATGCTCCACTTTATCAAACCGACTATTTTGAGCAATGGCGAACTGTTGGAATTCTACCAACATTTGATTTTGCGAGGCTTGCAAAGCATCAAACCTAGAAAACATTTGCTGAGAAAAATCAACTTCAAACTGAGGTTGTGCCATCTGCTCTCCTTGCTGTCCCGCAATGTTTTCTTGTTCTTGCACAACATTGACTTGAGGGTTGGGTGCTTCCTCATCATTAATGTCCCCTAGTAAAAACATAATCTCTGATAGCTCCAGGGTCATTCGGCAGAGTTTGTTCACGAGTAAGGCTAACACCATCACGCATAAACAGTCTAGTGAGCAATGCACCATATGGTAAGGCCTTATAATTTTCTTGAAGAACGGATGCCATCTCTTTGAGTACCAAATAACTTAAGTCCATATAGTCACCCATCTCTAGACTATGCAGAATGAGACACTGAAGAGGAGACACGGCATCATAGTGGCCTTTCTGAGGGGCAACATTGGGGGCAATGAACAAATGTAAAGGGCGAAGATGCTTCTTTAATTTACTCTTAGAAATACCCCCACCAATAACTCGATCATCAGTTATGGTTTGATAAAAAACAAACACATCATCTATAGCATTCACCAATTCATCATCATTTGTCTCATATTGAAGATTTTGCACAACTTGGCATCCTAAAAAGTTACTCATAGTGCTCACATCCAAGATAAAATCGACTCCCTTAACCTTTGAGATTAGAGTAAACTCGTCGGCATTTCGATCAATATCCAAATTGCAGTAGAAGTAACGTACAAATTTCGGATAGTAGACGTTAGGTATATTCATCATGGCATCCCAACCCGCAGCGGTGATAACATTATTTATGTAGCGGTGAAAACGAGGTGAAATCATTACCTGTCGACCCAAAACAATAGGTCGCGATTTGAAACCTACCCAATTTCCTTCATTGACACGGTTGGAGAAGAGTTGTGTGTTGTAGTCGGGTTGAGGTTCGCTTGGTCCTGCCCCTGAACGCCTCCTTTTTCCCTTTCCTGCCATTTTTTTAGGAAACCTAAGGTTTGGAAGGGTTTGAAGATGGTTCGGAGTGGAAAATGGTGGAATTGATGGTAGAAATGAGTGGAGATGAAGATTTTAGGAAGAATTGGTGGATTGGTTTGAGGATTTGATGGAGTTTGAGGGGTTTTGAAAATTTTGGGACGGTTTTCGCCACTGCTGTTTTCTGTCGAGGAGGAGGGGTTTTGGAACAAAAAGAACAGATCTGAATTTTAAAACGACGAATAAAAATTCATTGACCAATCGACCAGGTGGTCGTCCGGTGGGAGATCTGCTTGGTCATCTGGTAGGACTTCCAGATTTCATCTAGAAAAACTGCTTTTGGAAGTGCAAAGCTAAGGTACTGAAAACTGTTTTGGCTCATCAAACACATAGAAAAAATATCACATACAATAAAATGTTTGGAGTATGATTTCTTTATCAAGATCATTTGTACTCTCCATTAAATACGATATTTACAAGTTCAATTAACTTAACATTGAATCCCAAAAAAAAAAAAAAACTTTTGATATAAAAAACGAAACTTTTTCATAAATTATTAGACATGTCGAGTTCTCGTTGAATGAAACAAAATTATTCCTCACCAAGGGGTTTTGTGAAAATGTCCGCCAATTGCTTGTCAGTACTAATAAAGTTAAGTTCAATATCCCCTTTTTGAACATGATCTCTTATAAAATGATATCTAATCTCAATATGTTTTGTTCGAGAGTGTTGAATAGGATTCTTAGTTAAGCTAATTACACTAGTATTATCACATTTAATGGGAATATGATAATATAGCAAATTGAAATCCTCCATTTGTTGTTTGATCCACAATATTTGGGCACAACAACTTTCGGCCGCTACATATTCCGCCTCGGCGGTAGATAGGGCTACAGAATTTTGTTTTTGCTATGCCAAGACACTAGAGAGTGCCCTAAAAATTGGCAAGTCCCACTTGTTCTATTACGATCAACTTTGAAACCTCCAAAAGCCGCATCCAAATAACCAACTAAATCAAATGCAACTCCACGTGGATAAACAATCCTAAATCATGAGAACCGGCAACATATTTAAAAATACGCTTAATGGCTTTTAGATGCGATTCCTTAGGGCAAGATTGAAATCTAGCACACATGCAAACACTAAACATTATATCCGGTCTACTTGCCGTGAGATAAAGTAATGAGCCGATCATACCTCGATACATCTTTTCATTGACGGCCTTACCATTCTCATCTTTGTCTAGTTTTGTTGATGTGCTCATTGGTGTGCTCATTGGCTTTAATCCTTCCATGCCAAACTTCTTAATAAGTTCCTTTGCATACTTGGCTTGGTTGATTAGGATCCCCTCATTAGTTTGCTTGATTTGAAGTCCGAGGAAGAAGTTAAGCTCCCCCTTCATACTCATTTCAAATTCACCTTGCATGCACTTAGCAAAC
The DNA here is from genome assembly GCA_019656275.1 of Rhododendron kiyosumense. Lineage (NCBI taxonomy): Eukaryota > Viridiplantae > Streptophyta > Magnoliopsida > Ericales > Ericaceae > Rhododendron > Rhododendron kiyosumense. Next base: position 3,148,087 of record BPLS01000498.1, on the reverse strand, counting down.
TCTTTGCACATATTATCGTTAGTGGCACCAAAGATAATATCATCAACATATATTTGAATAATGAGCATATCTTTACCTTTGGCTTTAATGAAAAGAGTAGTATCAATTTTTCCACAAGTAAAGCCATTATCAAGCAAGAATGAACTAAGTCTATCATACCATGCATGTTGTGCTTGCTTCAAACCATATAAAGCTTTTGAGAGTTTAAAAACATGATCGGGGTATACATGATCTTCAAAGCCGGGAGGTTGTTTGACATAAACTTCCTCATTTATGAACCCATTCAAAAATGCACTTTTCACATCCATCTGATAAAGCTTGAATTTTTGAAAGATGCAAAAGCAAGTAATATGTGAATAGCTTCTAATCTAGCTACCGGTGCAAAAGTTTCTTCATAATCAATACCTTCTTCTTGATTATAACCTTGAGCAACAAGTCTAGCTTTATTCCTAACAATATTTCCAGATTCATCTAGCTTGTTACGAAAAATCCATTTAGTACTAATAATAGAGTGATCAAGAGCCTTAGGTACTAATGTCCAAACTTTATTCCTTTCAAATTGATTCAACTCATCTTCCATGGCCAAAATCCAATTTTCATCATCTTGAGCTTCCGAAAAGTTTTTAGGCTCAATTTGAGAAACAAAAGCTTGATTATCACAAATATTTCTAAGAGAAGAGCGAGTGGTTACCCCTTTCGAAACTTCTCCAAGAATCAAGTCCTTTGGATGGTTTTGCACGAATCTCCAATCCTTGGAAAGATTTTGGTTGTCTCCTATGGCATCTTGAGGTTGATTAATAACTTCATCTTCTTTGATTTGAGTGCTTTCTACTTGAGTATCACCATCATCTTTTTCTTGAATTGTCAAGTCATGAATCTCATTTGTAATTTCTAAGTCATCATTATCAACAACATCCTTAGGGGCACAAGGATTAGATTCCTCAAAGGAAACATGAATAGATTCTTCAACAAGATTAGTACACTTATTATAAATTCTATATGCTTTGCTAGTAAGAGAGTAACCAATAAAGATGCCTTCATCCGATTTAGAATCAAATTTACCCAAGTCATCTTTTCCATTGTTTAATACATAACATTTACAACCGAAAGCATGAAAATAATTAATGTTGGGTATTCTACCATTCCAAAGCTCATAAGGGGTTTTCTTGAGGATAGGCCTAATTAAAACTCGATTCAAAATATAGCATGAAGTATTAACGGCTTCCGCCCAAAAATATTTTGGCAAAGAGTTTTCACAAAGCATAGTGCGTGCCATTTCTTCCAAAGTACGATTCTTTCTCTCAACCACTCCATTTTGTTGAGGAGTACGAGGTACTGAAAAGTTATGACCAATACCATGTTCATCACAAAACTTTTCATATAAAGAATTGTCAAGTTCTTTTCCATGATCCGTACCAATGTTAGACATAACAAATCCTTTTTCATTTTGAACTCTTCTACAAAGTTTAGTGAAATTAGCATAAGCCTCATTCTTATGAGCTAGGAACATCATCACCCATGTATATCTAGAGAAATCATCAACAATAACAAGACAATAATAGTTTCCACAAAGACTTGGAGAGCGAGTTGGTCCAAATAAATCCATATGAAGTAATTGCAAAGGTCTAGTGGTTGAAACAACATTGTTGGACTTAAAAGAGGTCTTTGTTTGTTTTCCTTGTTGGCAAGGGCCACAAAGTCTATCTTTTTCAAATTTGATTTTAGGAAGACCTTTTACCAAATTTTTTCTAGAGAGTTTTGAAATAGCATCCATACTTGCATGTCCTAGCCGCCTATGCCAAAGCCAACTATTTTCACTCAAAGCGGAAAAACATTTTATATCACAATTACTTAAAGCATTGAGATTAAAAACATATACATTGTCAAGTCTTTGTCCAACAAAGAGCGTCTTGTTGCTTTTGACATTTTCAATGATACATTTGAATTTTTCAAAGATAACACAATTTCCTCTATCACATAATTGACTTATGCTAAGAAAATTGTGTTTTAAACCACTAACAAGTAAAACATCTTCAATAATAGGAAAATTACCTATATTGCCGATTCCTATGATTTTACATTTGTTGTTGTCTCCAAATGTGACATATCCACCATCTTTAGGCGAAAAAGAATTGAAAGCCCTCTTGTCACCGGTCATGTGTCTTGAACATCCACTATCAAGATACCAACTTCCTTCCTTGAGAGAACTTTTGAAGCATACCTACAATAACACATCAATTCTTGACTTTTGGTACCCAAATCATCTTGGGTCCTTGAAGGTTAGCATTGATATGGTTCTTAGGAACCCAAACCTTTTTTGCATTAGATGATGAGTATCCTTTGATAGGACATGTAGGAGAAATATAACCAATTTTACCACAATAATGACATGTCAATTTAGAATGGCTAGAAGGAGGAACTTCTTTTCCAAAAAGATTTTAGTGTTGAGTGGGATTATAACCAATTCCGACCTTGTGAAAAGAAACCATTTGTTTTCCAAGAAGAATGTCTAAACTTTATTTTCCATTAGTGAGTTTTGAAAGAGAATTACTTAAATAATCAATTTGTTTTTCTAAAGATTCGTTTTTTGAAGTATCCTTCAAAGACTCTTTTTCTTTTGCCAATGAGGTTCTTAAACTTTCATTTTCTTCTTCCAAAATATCTTTTTCTTCAATTAAATCATTCATTTCTAGTGAGAGATCTTTAGCTACCTTTTTAAGAAATTTGTTTTTAGAAACAACTTTTTCAAATTCTGCTTTCAACTCTTTATAAGCCAAAAGTAATTCATCAAACGAATAAGTAGAGTCAAGATCTACCTCTTGGTCCTCAATGGCCATGAGGCACAAGTTGGCGACTTCTATTGTCCCAAGCGGCCATCATTGCCTTCTTTATAGAATGCTTCTTGATTTTGGGACACTCGGATTTGATGTGCCTTGGCTTCTTGCATTTGTAGCAAATAATTTGATCATTTTTGCTACCTTCTTTTTTGCCGCCTTCTTTCCTTGAGACCTTTTTGTCATTTCTTGATGACTTTCTTTTGAGGAGTTTTTTGAAGGTTTTTGTGATGAGCGCCATTTCATCATCCTCACTTTTGTTGCTTGAATCCTCCTTGGTTTTTGATTTGCTTGTTGTACTTTTGAAGGCAAGATTCTTAACTTTCTTCTCTTTTTCATTCTTGAGGTTGTGATGCATTTCCTCCATCATGAGAGATCCCATGAGCTTGTCCATCGTGCATGTTGAGAAATCCTTGGATCGTAGGATGATGAAGGTGGTAGTGTCCCAATTGGTCGGCATGGAGTGGAGCACCTTCCTTGTCATTTCGGATTGACTATAAATCTTTCCAAGAGCTTTTAAACTGTTAGTAATACTAGCAAATCTAGCAAACATTTGAGATATAGATTCATCCTGTTTCATTTTGAAAAGCTCATAGCTATGCACAAGAATATCAATTTTGGACTCCTTAACTTGACTATCTCCTTCATGTGACATTTCTAACTTATCCCATATTTCTTTAGCCGATTCACATGCGGAAACACAATCATATTCATTGGGAGTAATAGCACAAAAAAGAAGGTTCATAGCTTTATAGTTCTTTTCTATTGAAGCCTTTTCCAAAGGACTCCACTCATTATTTGATTTAGGCATAGTCTCTTCCCCAACTTTCTTAGTAGGAATAATGGGACCATTTTTGATAATTTTCCATAGATCCATAATCCGTGGACTGAATAAAGATCATCATTCTATTTTTCCAATGAGAGTAATTTTCTCCGGTGAACAAGGGAGGTCTATTGGACGATTGACCTTCGATACAAGAAACATTACTAGTGATTGCCATGGATCTTAACTCTTAGATGGTTAAATCTACAAACAAGAGCCGAAGCTCTGATACCAATTGTTACCCAAATTATGCAACCTAGAGGGGGGGGGGGGGGGTGAATAGGATTGCTAGTAAAAATCACCTATAAAAATTATCTTTAACAGTATATGCAAATAATAAGTATGCAATCAAATATAGAATGAGAGGTAGAGAGATAGAACCCGTTTATAGTGGTTCGTTCCGGATTTGTCCACGGTCCGACCCTACTGCACTTTTCCTCAAGCAATTACTTGAAGGTTCCACTAATCTTTAAAAGATTACAAATTGTAAGTCTTGCGGGTGCTTACAAAAACCAAATGCCTCTAGCTTTCCTGAGGAGCTAGCACAACCGCAAGAGTTTTCTTCGAAAACCTCTCAAACACCCAAAATCTGCTAGATTTTGGTCTTCTAAGATTTACAAGTGATCTCTCTCAATCACTTACTTAGGGTTACAAGTTGTGAAGAATGATAAGAAGATGAAAGCTCACAACAACAATAAAGTTTTCTCACAACAATACAATATGATAGTGTAAGAGAATGAGTCTGCTGTTCTTAGATCTGGGAGAGAAAAGAGCAATGCCTTTTTGCTTGGAAAGTGTAAGAGCTTTTGTTGTAATGAATCAATAATAAATCAAGTGCTTTTAAGCCCCTGGTTCTGCTCTCTAGCCGTTGTGCTTTAAATCCTGCCGTTGGAGTTTAATTTAAGTCATTGGATTTAGATCTGGATCTGCACAACTGGGGAAATTTGCTTTGGCCGGTCGTCCGGTGCCCTCCGGTAGACACACTCCTCTGGTCTGACAGTCGGCTTGTCAGTCGGTTCGTCAACCTGTAGCTCAAAAATTCATCTAACTAAATCCGTTAAAGCATGTATTGACCTCAATAAGTCTTTGCAAAAATTAATCATTGAATCCAAGAGACTTTATGCTATTTTTCAAGATCACGAAAGTACTTAGTCCGTGACAGGACTTTTCGATAATTTTTGTATTTGCTGAATAAAAATATCATTTTAATCATCAAAATAATTAATAGTAATACATATAATTTTTTCAACAAATTATAATGCATACATTTTTCAACAATTACCACCACGGTGTAATGATGCATCCTCCTCTTCCAACGACTCTTAAGCGTTCAGAATAGAAGAGAAATTGATAAATCCCTCAAACATTAGGGTTCCGATGGAGAACTTAGGGTACAAATTAACGGAGAGAAGCAAGATCTCTGGAAACACCCCGTTTTGAAGAACAATAGAGTAAGGGGCAAAATCCTCAATAATTGGGGAATAAAGGTTGACGGAAACAAACCCGACCAACCTTGCACAAATGAACTCCCCAGGAAAAACCCATGCTAGGTTTGAAATCTCTACACTAGAAATCTCTACACTAGGGGAGAATCCAGTTTAAAAAGAGGAGAAAAAACAGCGAAGAAAGAAGAACATACCTAAACGAGAACGGGCTCTGAGAGGGTCAAAGAAGAAAGGTCTCGCGCAGAAAACTGCCTGAGTAAATTCAAATGCCTCTCTGGTAAAGCTTGATCAAAGCAATGAGAAGCCTAAACGATGAGCATAAATCCCAAGAATGTCTCCTTGATCTTCGTCGTCCACCTCGAAAACACCAGAACAGCAGGGATCTCGACACCTGTCCCACGGTGTCATCCACGTATTTAAAACCTTCTGCGAAAGGAAAAAGAGCGGTAACCGCCATTTAGGTCTTACCAATGTTCCCAACCTCCAGGAAAAAGCTGGAGCTTGGGAACAAAGGAGTACCTGATAAGTATGGTTAAACAAATGAGTTCAGCAAAGCGAGAATTACGGACCTGGGGAGTTGGAAATAGTTTTATCTCCATTTGCCTAAGTAATCTTGCTTATGACAAAGTCAATGTACACCAGCTCCGCTCTCCAGACAGAGCTGACACAAGGTTCAAGGACCAGCTCTAACCCCATGCTACGGCGAGGAGGATAGTAGTCGTGATATTATCCATGGAATATACTCGTTCCAAGCAAGATATGAACCAAAGTCCTAAGGGATAGGGGAATGATATAGATTAGATTGGCATAAAATGCCAATGATAATCACAACCCAAAACGGATAAGGATTCGATTTTACCCCACAATGAATGGAAAGTCCTAGCTAAGGCCAGACTCCACACTCCTCCATGAAACGATCCTAAATCCCCGGAATACAGCCCTACGAGGACTTAACCTCCAATCAAGATGCCTATAAGTACAACGGTGGAACTCCACAAAAGGTACACACACAACTTGCGACCGAGAATCTCAATTCTTTTACGATAGCAAGTTCTCTACTGACTTAAGCATCGGAGGGTGGTTGGCACACCACCACACTGGTGATTTGAGCTCTTACTTTGTTTGCAGGATCAGGTCGGAACTGGAGACAAAGCTGATTCATCATGCATGTTAAGAGAGTGAACATAGTGGCCATAGGGTTGAAGTTTTGTTAGTATAATAATCCATTTTTAGGAGCAAATTTTTCGTTTAGCATGACTTATCCTTTTGTTACGAGTATCAAGTACTTGGTGTTTCAAAATCAGGACGATGGCCTTTACTTTTCTTTTTTCATGTCTTTATCCTTTTTGCATTTTGGTTAATGGATAAGAAATAGATTAGGGAAAAGAGAAGTGCACAAAAACTTCGCAGACCATAACAGTACCCACTGAAAGCATATCTTCAAACTCAAAATCTAATGATTCCTCCTATGGTATCTAACTAATGTGGAAAAGTCATAACATTAGAGCATGCTACAAGAACACTCTAATATAGACCTCGGAAATGTCTTGTAAAAGTTTAACTGTCTAAATGTTGAGGCTCATCTCAATTCTCAATAATATTGCCTGAGGAACTAATACATAGGCTGATCTCAAAAATAAAATCAAATAACTACTGAACCCACAATCTCCAAAGGTCATCCATCATCTTATAAAAAATTGAATACTAGTAGTCTAGACTCTAGTACCACTTGACACCTATGAAATCAAAAGTTAAGAAATATGACATCCATAGGAATAAGCACTACAACAAAAATCACTTTTCAAAGCGGACAAAAAACACTATTGTATGTTATACATAGCGTTGCTAAAAATGCTATGTTAGCCCACGTAATTAAAAGTCTTGACATTTAATAGCATTCATTACCCGCTAAGGATAACTAGATTTTATAGCGTTTTTGTGCGTTGTGGTTAGTAGTATATTATAGTGTTTACTGACCGCTATGGTTTAAAAGATTTAATAGTGTTTATTGAATGCTATGTCTAAGTAATATATTGTAGCATACTATGAATGCTATCTTTTAAGTCCCCTGTAATAGCATCATGTGAACGCTATTAAAATGAAAGCTTCCATTGCATTTCTAACCATCAAAACTCTTTCATACACACACCCTAAAAGTCTCCTAAACTTCTCATTTTGAATAGCAAGATCTAGAACAATTAAATCCAATAGTGAGACATCCAATTGCTACAAAAGAAATACTATTGCATTCACACATCGCTCCTTAGGAAACTACTACGAGAACTATATTCCTCCAACATTAGTATTTAAGTACAAAATAGAAGGGAATTAATAGGTAGCTATCCTCCACATGCTAACACATTTTCAAAGAGATCATATGCACATTCAAATCTCTCAAAACTAAGTTGCCTAGCTACATGTCTTGTACAAAAAAAGGAGTTAGCAGATTCCAACCAACACTAGCACTGATATCCATCTTGAGTCGCAGCCTTTCTTCCTCATTTGTAGCGTCTTTTACGTCGCTCACTAATCTTGACTTGCAAGCTCTCCAAAGTCAACCCATTTGCTTAAAGACCTGAAGAGAGATTTGAGAGGGAATTCGGTGAGAACGATGATTCGGTGAGACTGAAAGTAGGGAGCAAGCTTTCGAGAACCCGAGACGAGGGCGAGGACAAGTTTCTCTAGTGGTAGATAATGCATCTCGATGGGAGTCATCGTCTTACTGGAATAATAGATGGGCTGGTGGTCCCGCCCCTCTTGGCGAACAAGCACCGAGCTTATGGCGTGCGGGGAGACGGCTAGGTACAAGAACAAATCCTCCTGGTCCCGAGGCATGACGAGGAGCGGAGGCTCGGACAAGTAAGCCTTTAGTTGTTGTAATGCTCGGTCACATTTCTCTGTCCAGTTGAAACTACGTTGGCTGCCTTTCAAGAGAGCGAAGAATGGCTGGCACTTGTCGGAGGACCAACTGATGAACCTGTTAAGGGCAGCGGTCATGCAGGTGAGACGTTGAACATCCCTCTTATTGTGCGAAGCCAAGAACTTTTCAATTGCATGGAGTTGCACGGGGTCTGCCTCAATGCCACATCGGCAGACGAGGACGAGGTGACTGAGGAACTTTCCCGAACTAACACCGAATGCACACTTTTTCGCATTAAGGCGAAGCGTGTGAGTCATGATGATCTCGAAGGCTTCGGCGAGATGCGCCAAGTGGTCACTAGCCAGCATGCTCTTAACAACCATATCGTCAATGTAAGCCATCATGGTGTCGCCCAATAAACGCTCGAACATTTTAGTTATCATCATACGCTGAAATGTTGCCTCGGCATTTTTAAGGCCAAAAGGCATAACAAGATAACTGAAGATACCGTGCAAGGTGATGAAGGTCGTGTTCTTAACATCGTCTTCGCTTATCGCTATCTGATGATAGCCTCGGTAGGCACCCATGAAACCGAGTCCGTCATGACCGGCGGTGGCGCCGACTAACTGATCGTTCCGCGGAAGGGGAAAGAAGTCCTCTGGGCAAGTATCATTGAGATTGGAATAGTCGACGCACACACGCCACTTGCCGTTCTTTTTCTTAAAAACCACGGTGTTGGCTAACCACTTCGGATATTGAACCTCACGGATGACCTGGGCATTGAGGAGTTGGCCGACTTCTTCGATGACTACCTCGAAATGAACTAGGGAGTACCGCCTTGCTCGTTGCACAACCGAACGCCTGCTTTTATCGATGTTGAGTTCATGGCAAATGAACGAATGATCAATCGCGGGCATCTCGTACGGGGTCCAGGCAAATACCTCGATGTTTCTCTTTAGGAAGTCAATCATTTGGCACCGCTCAGTTTCACTAAGTGAGGATCCGACGAGGAAGAAGCTGGAGCCATCCTCGTTGATAGGGACGGTGATGAGGTCTTCGATTGCCTTTTCGCCGGCCCTTCTGCCGACATCTTCAAGAACTGGGGCGTCAGGGACCTCGATGAGGTTGACCCAAGACATCTGCTTACTACTTCGGACAGCATTGACATAGCATCTTTTAGCAGCGGTCTAGTCTCCGTAAAGGTCTTCCTAACATGCATAAGCGCTAATGAACCGCATCTTTTAGCAGCGGTCTGGTCTCCGTAAACGTCTTCCTAACGTGCATAAACGCTAATGAACCAGACCACTTGGTGATAAGTGGAGGCAATAGCCTTCATCTTATGGAGCCAAGTGCGCTCGACAATGGCGTTGTAAGGGCTAGGTACGTCCACCACAACAAATTCCATATCGTGTGTTACCGACCCGGCACGAATGGGGAGGGTAATCATGCCAAGAGGCCATACTAGAGCCCCATTGAAGCCAATTAGGGGGACCTCGGAGGGACGGAGGTCGGTCTCAGAGAGCTTCAAATCTTTGAACATAGAATATTACATAATCTCTGCCGAGCTACCCTAATCAACAAGGATGCGCTGAACGTTAAATGTCCTGATACAAAGCGTGACCACGAGGGCGTCATTGTGCGGGAGCGGGACACAGTCTAGGTACTTCTCGGTGAACGAGATAGTCCACTTGGAGCCGTCGTCGATATGGGCACGCTTGGGCTTGGGGCCAACTAACATGACCTGCTTGGACAAAGAAGTGTTGTTAAGCTCAGCGCGGATGATGCAGGCGGCTTCGGCATTCAGGGGATCGTGGATGACATGAATCATTTGAATCTTTTCTTCATTGTGGGTCTCGGCTTGCTATGCCCGAGCCCTGGTTTTTTTCGTGGTCGATGAGATAACCGAGGTGGCCACCAGCGACAAGCTGCTCCAAATAAGCCTTGGAAGGGCTTGCAAGCGATGGTGAAGTGTCCTTGTTCATTATGGTAACTGCATCGGACGATCGAATTTTTGACCTTCCCGTTCTCGGTGCCAAGCTTCTGGTTGGAGAAGGAGAAGTAGGGCTAGTCCTTGACCTGATCGATGATGCACTAGATGGGGACGGTGAAGACGATCTTTTCGACATTGAAATCACTTGGCTTCAGTCCCCTCTTCGGGGATTGCTTGATATTGTTAACCTGCTTTTTAGGGGTCGGGGGAGGGGCGGCGACGAGGACAGCTGCTGAAATGACAGAGACCTTTAGGCTTGCAGGCTTCCGGATTCCCCTCTCAGCCTTGGACTCAATTAACTAGCACCATCCTTCAATGCAAGTCATGAGCTCTTTCATGGACCCAAGCTTGTGCCGAGCCAAGTCGTCGTATACCTGCTCGTCCTGCGAAGTGAGACCGAGCTTAAATCCTTGGACCGAGATAACCCCGTCTCATCCCTCGATTTCATTGAACATCTCCCAGTAACGACTGGCGTACTGGTGGAGCATTTCATCACTTCGTTTGCGCAATGCGAGGAGAAAGTTGATTTCCTTCTCGTGCTTATTGCCGGTGACGAACCAAGCCATAAAGGCAACGTAAAAGGAATCGAACAAGGAGATGGACCGAGCGGGCAACTGGTTAAACCACGTGAGGCCCAGGTTCCCGACTTCTGAAGGAGCGTTCGTGCCAGTCCTTTTTGTAGCTATCTCGAGGGTGATGCTCGAGGCACTCGGTGACTGGGCTCCTGTCACGATCATTTTTGGAGTGCGTGATGATTGGGCTTTTTTCTCGTCCATTTTTTAGATGCTCCCAGTACCGCTTGGTTTGTATTTTACGAGGCCATTGTCCTCCTTTACAACTTTCGTAAAACTCGGGGTGGGCCCGGCGCGCCCCTTCCCAATTCTGACAGAATGGGTGGAAGAGGTGGAGACGCTCCCCGCTCTGAGCCTCTCAAAGGCAGATTGCTTCCCATGATGTCCTTTGGGGTTGGGGTTAGGGGAATAGGAGCGCTCCCTGTGTCCCATACCCTTTCCAATACAGCCTCCTTCCACCGGCACTTTGAGACGATCCTTGGCTGAAGGCCGAGGTCGGTGCTCCACTAGGGGGCCTTTTCCATGGCTGCGAGGAGGGCTATGCTGGCTTCTTCATCTACCACGGCTTTCGGTGGAGTGGGATGGGGAGATCTAGAAGAGGTGCTTGATCTCCGCCAACTTGTCCCTGACGTGCCTATCCCGCTCCACGACCGTTGTAAGGTCGTCAATCTTCCGCTTTAGGTGACGAATGTAGGTGTGGAGATCGGAGGACGTTCCTGCATCTGGCGTCGAGGTACCAACACCGACACCGATGGACATGTGGGTTTTGCCCAAGGCGTTGGCTCCGCCGGAGCCCAGGTTAAGGTCTCCCAGGAGGCCAAGCCCGAGGGTCGTATCGCTGAGATACGGATCTGCAACTTCCACCATTCTTGGCTCAAGAACTTTGAACGGAGCTCTAGAAAAAGAAGGAATGGGATGTTGAGAAGGTGGTTCGATCCCCAGCAGAGTCGCCAATTGTAGAGGTTCGATTTGTCGGGATCTTGACCGTGGTTCTGGTCTTGTTCCTTCTTACGCCACTCTGAGCTCCGGCCGCTTGACTTGCAACAAGTCACTAGGGCTGTGGTTGCCCAGTGACCCTCCGACGATCAAGTTAGATATAGGGAGAAGTGTATAGGTCTAGGGTTAGGGTAGAATGATATACCTCCCTAGGTTAGAATCCCTTTGTATTTATAGACTTTGGCTTGCTTGGCCTCCAAGCTAGCGCATGGAGGGTATGCTTGGGTAATCGCCTCGGGTGACGTCATAAGTGACATAGGGGATAAGACAGTTACAGAGCACATGGCCAAGTCAGACCCCAATGATTACTCTCTTGGCGTAACCGCATGGGACCCTCCTGGAGTAACCGTTTTCCTTCAAGTGGCCTCGGGGAGTTGGGGTCAGGTATGTTCCGCGTCACTAGGCAGTGACAAAACTCCGACCGAACCCTCCTTACCAAGCGACCAAACTGAGGGAAATACCATCATCATCCGAACTATGTCAGACAGCAGAACAACACCTTTGCGACGGCTCGGTGCAACACGGCTCGGTGGGACGACCGAGCCCCAGTTCCGAAGCCACCACAGATTGTTTGGGAATTTGTTCATAATTTGCTCTTGTGGCAGAGAAATATACAGTATTAAACTTAGTAACCTTAACCATGGGTTAGGTTATCATTCGTAACGAACATTCAATGAGTAACAAGTTACTACTGTTATTACTTGGGCATTCAAATTAGAAACGCACTGAACTTTCATACACTGAAATTTTTCGCCCTTCTAGCAACAATTCAAAAGAAAATAACCTACCCAAAATAATAATAATAATAATAATAATAATAATAAATTCGGAAGAAACAACCAAATGCAATAAAAACAAAAGCAAACGATTCCAAAACTCCCGTCCTTAAACATTCAGCACATCGGACACTTTCGTCTTCCTCAACCAATTTGTCAGCGCATTTTGATACATCGGAGAATTCCGGTCCAAAAGAGATCAAAACCAACGATGAAAGAAGTTAGTTCCTGCATTTTCATGCTTCTACAATTTCCTGCATTTTAATGATCCTGCCACCGTTGACGCCAAGAGAAAATTGCCGGTGGAGTTTCCCCGGTCATCAGCGACTAATTGTCCAAAAAATTACATGGTACGGGACCCACTACACGACGGGGGTGTCGGCTCTGAAATTGTGAGAGAGAGAGAGAGAGAAGGTATGGTGATCAGTGACCGCAGAGGCGTGGGTGGTCCGGGTGTGGCGTCCCAGAAGAGGTGGGGTGGAGGTTGTCGGTTGTGGTGATGGAAGATTTCATAGGAGGGCAAAGGTGGCGGTGAATTTGGAAGACTGACTTAGCTTCCATTTTTCCGGTCAAAAATTTGGTACCATTTTTTAATGTAAAATGAGAGTAAAATAATGACAGTGAGTGGGCCCCTTTTTTCTGGCTCGGCAAGCCACCTCATATGCTATGCAAGATCTGTCTAAAATACGTGCGGGTAGGCATTATTATCCTCCCTCCCAGGCTGGGTCGCCCGTTTTCAACCCACTAGTTTGTCCGTGAAACAATGAGAATGGCTATTTCACTTTTTATGTAATGAGAATGGATATATGCTTTGTTGGGTTTAAATTTTGAAGAGGGTATTCTTGGAATTATGACCGGAGAAAGATAGAAAAGTCAAAATAATAATTAGAGAAAAAGTTTATTGAACATCATGAGCAGAAAAAAGAGTAGAGTCTAGAGACCCAAGTGAACAGTGTCTTCATGTTGACTACCAAGATTATTTACCATGGATGTCGAAATTTACATTATCTAGTCCAGTCCAAATGAGGACCAGAGAGAATTCGAGTTCTTACCTTATCTTATTTATCTACAAACATAAATTTCAAGCATTACGGCTTAAAATATGTTACATTATGCTATATAGAATGTATTGTTAATTACCGTTCAATATCACCCAAAAATACATTACTTTTGTAATGATGTTTTTGTATGTTTTTTCACACATATTCCGAGATTAATCCCATCCTTGGTTAAATTTTTCATATTGCACAAATTAAATCATACTATCAAGTTTAATCAACACCCATGGTTTTCCTTCATTTTCCTCTTTGAAATTTTTTCAACTTCAGTATTTTAATGTTTTTCCAAATCCCTCTAATTCACTCAAATAATTAACCCCAAATATTGAACCATTAAAACTTCACAAAAAAATTTCACAAAGCACCATAAAATATTCGCTTTTTGAAGAAACAGTACCAAGCCTAGATAACAGAATTTATAGGACCAGCTAAACTTATAAAATTGATAGAACCTAAAATAGATGAAACACCAGTCCAGTGCCTCTACCCAATTCAACGAAAGCTGAGCTCAATAGGAGCAAGAGACTTGGTGGCAACAAAAAGGACAAACCCAGTGCATAAAGCTCCAGCCATTGCAGCGTCTAGGGAAAAGTTGATGTACACAATCTTACCCTTGCAAGCACAAAGGCTGTTTTCACAACTCGAACCCGTTACCTCTAGGTCACAATGAAACAACTTACCATTGCGTCAGGCCCACCCTTCCCTTGGTGGCAACTATAATGAACTAATATTTAATCGTGGAAATGCCGTGTCAGGCTATCAGAATTGGAACACACCAATTACCAGATAAACCTATCATGGCTGGCATAACCATAAAAAAGATCGTTAAAATAGCTGTCTCCAACAAAACGTGCAACTCTCAAATCCAAACCACCTAAATCATGTTCTATCAAAGAAATCATCCCAGAATGTACCCAAAAAAAAAGAAAAAAAGAAATCATCCCAGAAGGGTAAGAGATCGGCACAAAAGATGCTTCCATAAGCAAATTATACAGAAAACACTAGAAAGGTATTTCAGCACAAAGCATACATACCATTGAACAGTGACAAACTAGTCTAAAATGCAAATACTACCCACCAGACCCAATAAGTGAACCCAGCATTCGTCTGGGATTCTACCAGTGAGTTTAGAATTTTAAAGGTCCTGTGCAGGTCTCAGGATTATAGAAAGTTAGAAATGTAAGAAAGCACTCAAGGGTTTTTGCATCTGAACAGAAGTCTTCCACCATACCGTACCATCTCATGTGCAGAATACATCCCCCTCCGATGCTGAGTTATATACTGTCTTGAGTAATAGGCCCCATCAATCCTACAAGTTCGATGCATAAACCAGGTAAGATATGAATCAGCAAATTAATACATCAAGACATACATGCAGAAAAATATATTGATGGGTAAAATCAGCAAAATTTGCAAAGGACTACGAATGCCAGATTTCATCAAAGAAACTTCTGATGAAAATTCCAAAGCTCTGTCCCATGACATCTTACTATCAGTATCAGAATCTTCTTATCAGGGTGGCGAATCCAATGTTTTCCAAGGCACAAGCTAAAATGCCTTAAGGCGTTGATTTTTGGGCAAGAACCACAAAAGCATTTGCTCACCCAAGGGAGGCACTGGGAGCCATAGAGAGGCACACGCTTTTCACACCTTTTTCACCCAGACAACGGAGCCAAGTGCCTCAGAAAAGTTGGTTCTTTTTTCTTTTCTTTTTTTGAAGTAAAGAATTGGTCCATTTAAAGTTGTAGGGGCAAAGATGCCTGTTTTTGTGTATTTGCAAGGCGACTTAAAGTGCTTTTAAAAGTTGGATTGATAAGGCACTATGTTTTTATCATTTTATGTCTTAAAATTCGTATTTTTTTTTTTTTTTTTTTTGTGAATTCTATGTATTGTTTTCTTGTTTTTGTGAGGCACCTTTGTATGGTGCACCTTTGTAGGGTGCTAATGTCACGCCCCAAGTAGACCACTGCCAAGTACCTTGATTTTGACCCACAAGCCACACCACATGGCCCAAAACCTTAGGCCCCAGGTTCTAGTAGAAGCCCACATGGTTTGTTATATGCCCAAGATCACTCATGTAGACTTCCGATACGGAACTAAGAACTTATCTCCCCCAAATCTTGGGGTATTAAAGCTAACACTATCCCCCTCTTTTTTTTATGATATTTTTAGATAATTTTACTTTTTATAACTAAAAAGTAAAAACTCCAAAGGCTTATGCCTCCATGCCTTGAGGCTTACGCCTCCCAAGTCTCGTCTTGCGCTTTCACCACTGAAAACTTTGGGCAGATCCACTCATAACCTTGCTTCCACACTCCCAAGTTGGACTCGTAGGAATTCGCTCTCATCGAGAAAGGAGCCTGCTCTCAACTAGGGAAAAAAAGCCTCTCAAACATATAAACCTCAAAAGAAACAACACAAAAGAGAGAGAGAGAGAGAGAGAGAGAGAGAGAGAGAGAAAGAGAGAAATACCAAGCAAGAGAAATGTAAAATAATATTAAGATACTTGCAAAGTATTAACTCAAATATGCTCAGGTACAGTGTTTTAAATGGCGAAAGGCGCACCGGGGTACCGAGGTCCCCTAGAGCTTTAGCGCAAGGCGAGGCACACGCTTTATTGACCCGAAGCGCAAATTTATTTTTTTTGCTTAGCAGCGAGGTGCAATCAAGTTTTCAACACAAACAAGCACTGGTTAAAAAGAACGAGGAAACACTAAACAAAACATATCATCCATGAAAAGCTAAAATAATAACATTAGCCTTATTATTATTATCTTCAGATGTCATCTACAATGAACAAATAGGAAAAAAAAACCATAAATGAAAAAATACCATAGACAAATAGAAAAAACCGAGTTCATAAACTGTAAACAGAGCTATAAAAAAAAATCATGTAAAAAAAAAAAAAACAGCAGGTGCAGGTAAACTGAAACAGAGCTGTAAAATTTGTGACAAGAAGAAGATGAAGAAGCAGCAGACGTAAGAGAAGAAGAAGCACAGTGCAAATAGTCGTGAGGAGGAGGAGGAGAAGTTATCTGGAAGGAGAAGATAACAGAGCAAATCGATCGAGTCAAGAAGGAGAAAAAGAAGTATCTGCAGTCTGATGTACTCAATCAATCTCAACCCTAGAGGTTGATTTACTCTCAAGAAAAATTTTCACTGCATCACCCACCTTGTATGCACCATAGATGAAGGGTTGAGATTGATTTTTGGGATTAATTGACTGAAAAACCAAAAGTTGCGAGCCTCATCGCCTTGCGCTGTGGCGTGCGCTTTAGCGCCTCTAGCTCACCTTTGTGTTCTGCGCTTAAGCGCCTATACCTAAGGCGCAGACCTTGCGCCTCGCCTCACCTCAGCGCCATGCACGCATTTTTTAAATCACTGCTCAGGTATAAACCTATAGTACCTTAAATAATATTTGCACTTGACACAAATTACAAATTTACAATGCATACTAGGGCTAGCAAGCTATCATCTTTACGATATCCAAATTTTTGTCTAGATCAATATAAGTTGAAAATAAGGAGAAAAAATTGAGGTTTAACTTTTTCAAATTGGTGGGGTCGAGTGCACCTATAGTCTCTCTTTTGGCCTAGCCATTGGGGCAACAGGGGCGATCTTCAGCACAATATTGCGCAACTTAAGGCCAAGGCAGAACCTGAAGAATAGGATAGAAATAGTAGCATTTACATAGACACTTAAGGGTCCGTTTAGATGCATCCATAGGAAGAGGGATTAGTTTTCACACCTTTATAAGGCCTGGGGCCCAGGCTTTACCCCCGTTCGGGAACCACAAACTGAGGGGTTTTCAAGAACACCGTTTCTTGGCTAATACCGGAGAAGAGAGGATTCAACAGTATTATTTTTGGCTAGGGTTTGAGGTCCCCATAATTTATCCCCTCTAATCCCCCTTGAAACTGGACGATTCCACCCCTCCTTATCCCCCTTCTCTCACCCTCAGCTTCCCATTTCTGCCGCCCACCATTTCTGGTTTCGTTTCAAGAGTAGTGGTGATTTGGTGAGTGCAATCGATTTTAGCCTCAATTAACTCAGGTATGAGGTTCGATTAACCAATATAATGTTGTGTGATGAGTTTTGTTGATTTTCGAGTACAATGACGTGGGTTTTTCTTGTAGCTGCAATTTTGTGTTCTCCATGGAATGGGTCTGGACATGTAACATACCAAATAAAGGGGTTTGAATTGATAAAAAAGTCCATCTTAAGCATGCATTGTGATATATTTGTTCAAGCTGTATTTTTTAGCAAACATTGTTATGTTGATATAGTCTTTGCTAATAGGATGGTGATTTGCTATCTTTGAAATATTAGAATTTTGGTTATGTGAAGAATTTTGCATCAGCACAATTGTTGGGAATTGAAAAAAATTGGTCATCATTATTTTTGGTATTAGGTGGGTACATAGTGCGAGGGTTGTGTGACTATCCATATTTGGTTCTTGGTTTTTTCTCCATTTTAGGGATGTGAGTGGCTAGACGTGTGTCAAAGCCATTCATTGCTGCTACATTATTCATAAATTTTCCAGTGATATTGTGATAGGCCTTTTTACAACATTTGAATTTGTCAATGCCAATATTATTCGTTCATATGATAAAACTTCCAACTTTGACTAGTATTGTCGTAGCCGAAACTATAAAAGTTCAAATTTGGAGTAATGTATAAATAGTTGTAGTTCATATTTAATCGATGAAACCATTAGCGTTTTTTAGGATGCCAAGATTAAACAGAAAACAAATGAGAAGAGAAGAGCAAGAGGCAGTCATGGCATTACATGCCATTATTACTAATGCAATGGGTATGTTTCGCCTCTACCTCTTCATCATGTCCACGTCGCGCCAACAACCTCGTCCCGGGTTGTCTCTAAATCCAAACTTTAACCAGACACATAAATAATATCAATAGACTTGTAAGGGGTAATGACGTTGACTGCCATGACCAGTTGAGAGTGAATAGGCATATTTTTTTGAGATTGTGCTGTTTAGTCCGAGGTGTTGGGTTAGGGGACTCACGCAATGTATGTCTGAAGGAGAGGGTAGCAATATTCTTATGGATTCTCGATCACCATACAAAGCAAAGGCGTAAGAAATATGACTTTTGGAGATCTATCGAGACTGTAAGTAGGCATTTCAATGATGTACACCTAGCTATCTTGTGCCTTTACAACATGCTCCTAGTAAGGCCTGAGCCTGTACCTCCTAACTACAAAGATAGTAAATGGAGTTGGTTTCAGGTACACTCGTGCTTTTACATTCTTTTGACTTCTTCCATTTTACATATTCCCTCTAGTTCCTCTTCCATTTTAAATATTCCCTCTAGTTGGCCATATTTACTTTTATTTTAATACTCTTCCCAATATTTGTTAGAATTGTCTTGGGGCATTGGATGGAACCAACGTGCCAATTAATCCCCCAACTGCTGACAGGCCACGATATAGGACAAGGAAGGGTGAGATTGCTACAAATATTTTAGGTGTTTGTACTAGAGACCTTAAATTTGTCTATGTCTTGTCTGGTTGTGAAGGGTCGGCCACTGACTCTAGAATCCTTCAGAACGCCAACCCAAGGGTCTCATAGTCCCCCATGGTATGTTCCATATCCTAAGTTAATGTTTCCCTTTGCTCCATCACCATTAGCTATCCATTTCCCAAGTTATTCTCTTCACTCTCATTGCTAACAGGACATTATTACCTTGTCAATACTAGTTACACAAATGGGAACAGTTTTCTAGCATCATACCGTGGCCAACGGTATCACATTAACATCTAAAGGCAAGGTCATATGCCAGCGAACAAAGAGGAGTACTTCAACATGAAGCACTCCGCTGCTAGGAATGTCATTGAGAGGAGCTTTGGGGTTCTTAAGATGCGGTTTACAATTTTAAAATCAGCCTCCTATTACCCCATAAGGACTCAAACCCGTATTGTGACAGCGTGTTGTCTTCTCCATAACCTAATTAAGAGAGAGATGCCCAACAATCCCATTGAACAAGAATACAATGTGTGGGAACAAGATCACCTGAACAATGTTCCTAATGATGATCACATTGGTACTGTAGATTCTTCCAATGAGTGGACTGCGAGGAGGGATGCGCTAGCTGCGGCCATGTATAACCATTGGTTAGCTAATGGTGGGAGACAAGACCCAAATATTTGACCTATGGAAACTTAGTTTGTTGAATTTGTGTTGCCATTGTAATTGTATTGTTTGGAACTTCTTTGTAACATTTGTGTTTGAAAAACTTGTAATGTACCATTTTATTTGTAACATCTGTGTTTGAACAACTTTTAGCGTACCATCTATTTCCCAATATACTCCTTAATGAGTGAGGTTGTACTTTTACATTCGTATATTCAACTTAAACAATGCATTAGCAACAATGGATACCAACGAAGTCAAGGTAGTGGATGCGCCTACGAAGCCAAAACATAGGAATTGGAGGACAAAGGAAGAGGATGCACTAATGAAGTGCATTGTGAATGAGTTGGCGGGGGACAAGTGGAGAGCTGAAAATGGCTTCAAATGTGGTTTCTTCAACCACTTCGAGAAAGAGTTGGAGAAGGTCCAACCTGGGACCGACCTTAAGCTAACCTCCACATTGACTCGAAGGTGAAGTATTGGAAAGTAACGTGGGCGAAAAATGTTGACATTATTGCCCTTAGAGGCTTTGGGTAGGATAATGTCCACAAATGCATCTTCGAGGAGAAAGACATATGGGACGAATATGAAAAAGTAACTTCCAAAGTTTCAATTTTTAGTTCCAATGCTTTAAGTCAATATTAAGGCATGGGAATTTGTACTAACGCCCAATGTCTATGTAGGCCCATCCTAAAAAGGCAAATGGCATGTATGGGAAGACATTCCCGTACTTTGATGATTGACAATTCATATTCGGAAAGGATAGAGCTACGGGGAGGGAGCGGAGACTCCGGGGCAAATGGGGCACGCAAGTGTTGTGAACCAAACTCTCCCCACTTTCAATGATTGTTATATTCCTCAATTTAGTTAAGACTATGGAGCATTCCCAAATCAAACCCCGTTGTCTCTCGCAACTCCCACACCTCCAACATTCACACCTCATAGCTCACTCCCCACGTCCACTCCCTAAACCTCAGTGTCGTAGCCCAATGCCGGAGGCACAAAGGGGAGGAAAAGGACAAGAATAGGTGATGAGGAGTTGTCCATGCTTGCAAGCATGCAGAATTGGATGACCTTGAGCTCGGGGCATATGGAAAAGATGGTCAATTTCTTGGCTATGACAAAGCTATCTGCCCGACGCACTCAAGTGCCAGATGAGCTGTCAAAGCTCGATATTACCTTAACAGAGAAGTTCAAGTTAAGTGCAGTAATCCAGTAATCTGCCAAGTAGAGCAAAGGGTAGACAACTTCTACGGCATCAAGCCCGAGGCGAGACAAGCATATGTTGAGGCCATCCTTAGTGGCGTTGTCTATGGTCCTACTTAGTAGTGTGCACATGTGCCTTTTTGAAGTGGTTTAAGTAACCATTATAAGCAGGATTGGTACTTAATCCACTTTTTTGAAGTGGCTGAACTTTCTCGTTGTATAGTATAGGCCATTTGTTTAATGTGTAATAAATGAATTAAGTCATGCTAACTTGTAGAAGGTAAACTATGAAGAATGGTGAATGATCATAGGTGTAGGCCTTGTATGTCTTCTATTGGTACATTTCATGCACTTTTTCAGTAATTATGGAGATGTAATATTATAAATCTTTCCACGACAGGTTTTGGCAAGTACTTTGTGACTAACAAGGGCAATGATGAGTCAATTCATTTGTTAATTGAGGTAGGTACCTTGGCAGGGTAACATTAGTTGCAACCAATGAGTGCCCTTGTGATTAACTTGCAATTGCTGAGCCCAAATGCTTGTTTTCTGCAAGCCATGAGTACCATGTGTGTGTGTGTGTGTGGCTGTGTGTGTGGCTGTGTGTGCAGCTGGCAGTTTTCTGCACTTAGCTTGGTTTGTCATTGCTGCTATTTCTGCACTTAGCTTGGAAAGTAATATCAAGAAATCTGGGCACGACAAGTTTTGGCAACTAATGTGTCTTAGATGGGCAATGAAGAATGAATTAAACTCTTTAAGTAAGGTAAATACCTTGGCGGGGCAACATGAGTTGCAGCCATGAGTACCCTTTTGATTCCATACGATTTTACTAAGCCCAATGAAGTTTTCAACTGTGGTGTGAATTCCTTTCAGCGGTTATTATGTTAAGATATGGAGCAGGTGCATACTATGTGTGTGTTGCAGTTTAGCTTTTCTGAGTTAGTGGCATACAGTTCTGCTGTTTCTGGGATAGTGGTTGGCTGTTGTTGTAGTATGTGGGTTGCTGCTGCTGCTGTTTGTGGTGCAGCTGCTGCTGTTTGTGGTGGAACTGTTTATTTTTTTGCTGTTGTATCTGGGTTTGGTACTGCTAGTTATGGGTTTTGGCTGCAGTATGTGGGTTGCTGTTGCTGCTGTTTGTGGTGCAACTGCTGCTGTTTCTGTGATCTGCTGTTTATTTTTTGCGGCTATCTCTGGGTTTGGTACTACTGGTTATGGGTTTTGGGGGCAGTTTTCTGCAATTTGCAGTTTCTCTCTGTGTGTGTGTGTGTGTGTGTGACAAGTGCAGACTGTGTGTGCACTTTCTGGGTATTTGGGTGCAGTGTGTGTGAGTGTGTGTGCCATATCTGCAGGTGTGTTGCTTTGTTTTTTGGGATATAGAAAACTGCAGTGTTTTGGCTACTTTGTGGGATGCTTCCGTGTGATTTCTGGGCTGTTTTTTCAGGTTGTTAACTAGTGGCGATGGTGAAATTTTTCTGAGCCAAATGTCATAAATGAAGGTTATGGTTTCATGATAAGTTCTGTGTTGTTTCTGGGTTTTGGGTGGCTGTTTCTGCTATTTCTGCAGTTTTCAAGGCTGTTTCTGTTGCTGCAGTTTTCAAGGCTGTTTCTGGGATTGTGCATCCCTTTTCTGTTCTGTTACTGCAGTTTTCTGTTCTGTACAGTTTCTGCAGTGTGTGTGTGCGCACGTGCAAACTACAGAAAAACAGCATGTGCAATGTGTGTGTGTCGATTTGGCATGTTGTTTTTAGGGCTGTTTTGTTTTCAGGGCCGTTTTGCTGTCTGGATGTGGTTGCTGGGCTGTTTTCTGGATTGGATTGGAGGTGGCTGTGCAAGTGTGGCCTGTGTTATGGTCGTGTTTTGGCATGTGTTTTGCTGGCCATTGGACAGTGTGTGTGTGTGTGTCCTTTGTCCTAACTTGGGAAAATCTAGAAATTCTCCTAGTTTGTGCTACTTGCAGCCATGTGTATGAAGGGACTGAGTTTAGCATGTTGTAGTATGTAGTTCAGGCCCTTTTCCATTATTTATTGGCTATGATGAATTTTTTGTATAAGACACATTTGGCACTTAGGCGGGGTAACATTAGACGGCAAATTGGCAACTACAGCCTTCAAGTGCTTTGAAAAGGTGTCAATCTGAGCCAAATCTTTAGTAATTGAGAACATTCATTTTTTTTTATCAATATTCGTGCTCATTTTGTTTTTAAACTCTTTATAATTACATGTTTGTGTGATTGAGAATGACAGGAAAGCAATATTACTATGTCGTGTTTGTAGTAAGGAACCCCGGTATTTATGATACTTGGAACGCAAGTAGTCAACAAACATTGTGCTTCCCTTCTGCTGTTTTTAAAAGGTTTGGATCTTGGGATGAGGCTCATGCTGTTTGGGTGCGGCACACCATACTAGAGGAACAACCTCTCGGCCCACCAAATTTGAACCAGTTGGAACAACCTAACCAAATTGAAGATGACAACTTCCCTCCACTGTTAGCAAGCCATGAAGGAACCTCAAGTGATACTAACAAATGCAAATGTAGCTTTGTTACATTCCTTCTTGGTGCACTCATTGTGTTCATTGTGATGAAATTAGTAGGTTAGTAATTCATTTTAGGGAAGTCTAGTTGTATTTTGGGGGTTTAGAATCTTTAGATGTATAAAGATTAATCAGATAATCAGTGAGAGAAGCTTCTCAAAAGGGATACACAGAGCTATGATGTCATATTTTGTTCTCGAAATGATAAAAATCGACTACCATAGCCCAAGGCAAATCACAACCCCCTAAATACAACTAAACTTCCCTAAAATGAACCAGAAGAAGTAAAATGGGCTGCATCATTTAGAAATGAGGTGATCTTATGAAAGGGTTTGTCTGGATGAAAGAGAGAATGAAAATGGAGAGAGAGAAATGACTTAAAGAATCATCCTCAGAACCCCCTCCCCTTGAGTTTTCATCTTGCTCAATTTTGGCACTTATGTTTTCATCCTCTCTTTTTTAATCCCAAAAGTACCCTTGTATATATACACATGCACCGAAATTTGGGACTGAAAAAATAACACTTCCCGTCCCCACGAAAGAATCGGCAATCGGTCCCCACTGATTTCACCATTGAATCCCAAAAAACTCGCCAATCAATCCCTAAAATTTCGTTATTCAATCCATTTGTAACCGACACCCCCTCCATTTGTAATTTGGTCTCCATATTTTCCTAAAAACCCATAGAAAACCCAGACCATGTCCGTCCTCCATTGGTGCAAACTCCCTCGCCTCGTCGCTCATTGCTCGCTGCCGCCTCTCTGCTCGCCACAGCCTTTCTGTTTCTCTTCTCCCGATCTGTTCTCGTCTTCGCGATTTGCTCTTGTTTGATCCAACAATCGAGCATATGCTCTTACGTGACACCAAGGGTTGATCTGATTCTCAATTAGGCCATGTCCATGGTTCTCATTCATGACCTGATATTTTTCATCTAATTGATATTTAGGTATTGTATTCTGAATTGCATTCCAAAACAATTTTGATTTGTGGATGGTTTGTGGAAGTAGCTATGGAAAGCATACTTTCTTGATTGTATGCAAATAATTCATAAAAAAAAAAAATTATGATTTTCATGATAGTTATAGTCCTGATTTTATTCAGTTTTGATGGTAATTTCACATAGATAATCCATAAAAACATGGCCGATTTTGATATAGCCACCATGTTTTCAAAATATGTTTTATGGTGAAAACATGGTCAATTTCGATTTCACAAAAATAATCAATAAAGTCGCAAAAATGATCCATGGAAAACATGGCCGATTTGATATATGCACCATTATTTGAAATATGTTTTATGGTGAAAACATGGTTGATTTTGATTCCCCAAAAATAATCCATAAAAATATGATCGAGTTAGAAATATCTTCCATGTTTTGAAACATGTTTTATGGTGGAAAAATTGATCCATGAAAAACATTTTCGATTTGACTATACACCATATTCCGAAATATATGTTTCATGGTAATCTTGCATAAATATGTTTTATGGTGAAAAAATGATCCATGAAATCATTTTACAAATTAAAATCGGTCGAATTTGGTTATTACGAATTTTTTAAATTTTAAAATCATCTTTTGTAATTATCTCTTGTATGATTGAATCCTGCTAAATTAGGAAAAGGTTGAATCCCACCAAATTAGAAAATGGTGAATCCCACTAATTTAGTAATGCATTATACACACATTTGAATGTTTTAATAAAAGGGTAAGATAGGTAATTCACCATCTAAGAGGATGAAAACATAACTGTTCAAAATGACCGGGATGAATACTCACGTGAGATGGGTTCTGAGGATGAATATTTAAAAACTCCAAGAAAGTTCTCTATAGCCCCATTTTCTTTCCACAACCATCTTGAAAAATAACTTCATCCCAAAATACCCTCTTCCTTCAACCTATCTAAACCTAATTTTTCTCCCATAACGATGTCTCTCCCAACTGTCTATTAGAATCATAAATTGGAGAAAACTCTTAATGAAGACTAACAGACAGAGCAAAGGAAAAATGATATAGAATGAACAAATCCAGTATTTAAAAGGGAAAAAAAGGAATGAACAAACCCAATCAATTTTAACTTCTGGTGTTGAAAAATCATGTTCTACAGCTATGGTGATCCAATTAATTACATCTTTACCTTATCAATTTCATCCTATGTTGCAGTTCAACGTTAATCCCTTCAGATCTTTCTCCATTTAAGCTTTGGATTAGCGCATCAAGAGATTGTTTAGTGATTTGTCATCTTGTTCCGTTAGGAGGATTTAGGGTGTTACAAATTACTAAAACGAACATCAGATGCTACTAAAAATCCTCCAACTCCATCAAACTTTGAGACAACAAAACCATTACTGACTTTGGATTATTCAAGAATTGTGCATTCCTTACTTTGATCAGAGACAGAATATGAAACAGTATGCCTAAGTCATTGCTTTCCACATTCCAACTGGTATGCCAAAGTCATTGTTATCTACATGGCAACCATTCTCTAGAGTTATCCACATTCTCTACAGGTATCCATATTCCAAAGGTATGCCTAAGTCATTGTTTTCAAGTCAAAAGCTAAAAAATAAGGCATTTCAAATAAACCTAAAAGATCAGTGCAGGTATTGAAATAGTTGAACAAATACAGGTTAAAAAATACTACAGGTCCATAGCATGATTTTTTATGCAACATTTGAAATTAGACGTACGAACGAATAGCTAGCACGGCAAGATGAGGGATTAAATCCAAAAGAAATATTACACACTAAACTAGAGGATGCTAAATTTGTTGAATTCAGGCTTAATCCACTGGGAATATGTATAAACACTACAAAGATTTACAGGCACTGAAGGATCCAATGATAAGCATGCATGTCCAGTTGCAAATAGTGCTTTATATGGGATGTTCCACACAAGTAATAAACAGAAATACATAAATTCAAATCACTCACCATTCTTGCCACGACTGACCATATAGAGGAAATGAACCACCAGTCACTGACAGTAAATAGCCTGGTCTATGTGTGGAGGAATTTGCTTTATCTCAGTTCCAAGTTCTTGCTCAATCCTATACCTGTTGAAAGGGAACCACAACCTAAATAAATATGCAGCCCCGATTTCAAAAACACAAAAAAGAAAATTTTCTTTCTAACTTAGCAATTGAAAAGTCAAGGAAACGTCTATTGTCAAACAGAGGAACAATATGCATACAAGTTGAAACGGTCCTCATAAGTGATCAAATTCACTGCCAACCCAAGGTGCCCAAACCTCCCTGATCGACCAACCTACAAGTGACACAAAAATGAATAAGAAAATAACCACAATAAAAATTCTGCATAGCAAACCCATCTAGAAGACTTGAACATACCCTATGCAGGTAAGTCTCTGCATTCCTAGGGAAATCAAAATTAATCACGACATTGACTGCTTGAATGTCTATCCCCCTCGTAAACAGATCTGCAGTCCATCACAAAAAGCAAAGAACAATGAGCATAACAAAAAGTAGTCAATAATTAGGGCCCTTGCCAATTATGAGGGTGTGCGTAAGTGTGAGCAAACATTTGTGTGCCTCTAGCATGTGGTTATTATACTTGCATTGGTGAGTAATGAATTATTCTAAACTTGAATTAAAGCCTTTGCTAGTATACACTGTTTCTTACTCCTAGTAAGTAAATTCTGAGTAATCAGTATAAAATGTCCTACAACTTTGTAAAGTGTAAAAACCAGATTAATGTAAACCATGTCAAATTATGTGAAATGATGTATATTGGCTTTATGTCGCATAAACATACATGCAAGTTTACCAAAATAAAAAACATTTCACATGCAGACAATTCCCCGCAAGTTCAGCTAATAATACTCTAAAACAAGTCAAATAGTAAATAAAACAGCAAGTTAAGACATTAAAAACTCTACTGATCAAAAAATCAAAATCAAATCTATGGGCAATTTCTGAGCAATTGAGCATGGCAACAGTAACCCACTAAATTCAATGGACTTTATGAATGTGCAATGGCTACAGACTCTAAAGAACATAAACTGTCCACTGTCTTCTATAGTCTATTGATCATCAAAAAAACTGTTCATTGTCTCTGTTTTAGCTTTGTGAAAAAGAAACACGGTTCGTCTGCAAGTGAAACAGGAATTCAATGATCTTTCCATGCCCATCATGCTAGCTTCAAGTCAATCAGAAATAAGTGGCACTCTGGCTTTAATATTACTACTTATTGATTACTGTAGCTTCAATTTTGGCATGGTGCAGAATACAAACGTTAAAAGTTACAACTTATGGTTACTGGTCAATCTGCAATCCACAAGAACAACATAGATCTTGCACAATGTTAACCTGATTAGAAGTACGAATGGCATTCAAAGTAATAAAGACTTCCACCAAATGTAGCATTAGTGTGCTTGTACACACAGCCGTAGAACATTACCAATTAGAATGTTAGCCATTGTCATAAATACATAGACTCTAATAAAGTGACACCCGAAAAAAAAATAATCATGCAGCCCAAACAGCAAAAGTAACTTGTCCTATTGGAAACCAAAAGATATCAGTATCATACCTGTACAAACAAGATTCCTGCATGCACCATTACGGAAATCATGAAATACTCTGTTGCGATGATCTTGAAGCATCTTTGCATGAATGTAGAAGCAAGAATACCCAAGCTCTGTAATTTTCTTTGCCAACAATTCCACTCGATTCACCGAATTGCAGAAAATGATTGATTGGTTGATTTGAAGCTGTAGAGAATAACGTAAAAATATGAACAGGGAAACCAAAGAACTTTTTAGGGATGAACAGTTAGAGGTCAAACCTTTGAAAAAAGAGTGTTAAGACAGTGGAGTTTTTGTCTTTCTTCGACGAAGGCATAGAACTGAGTTATACCCTTGAGAGTAAGCTCATCCATAAGGTTAATAATGTAGGGCTTGCGCAAAAATCTATCTTTAAAATCCTTGACAGTAACAGGAAATGTGGCTGAAAACATCAATATTTGACGGGTCGCAGGTAGGAAACGAATCAGCTGCTCCACCGAAGGTTGGAACTCAGGAGACAACAGTTTATCAGCCTGCATGAAACCACATGCCATTAGATTTATTCCATTATTGATGTTCAATTTCAAACCGATCAAAAGTAAACCAATTATCTCCACGAAACATCACTCTAGACAATCCCACCTCTATTGAGTTATGAGCATAAAGAACTAGGAAGGGCACGTAAATGTTACAGCTTGGATTTTCAAAAATACAAGATAAATGTCACAAAAATACTCATACGTGAACACAAGAGAAAACATTATGCGCTCTCATGGAAAACAGAAGCCATACTCCCTAAAAAAAGTTTTGTTGGAGTCTCCCTCTAAAAAAAGTTTTGTTGGAGTCTTCAAGTAGATGTCACCGTTCAAAATTCAAGCCGATCAAAAAAAAACTATTCAAAAATTCAAGCCATCTGATGCCTATAACTCTAGAAGATAAACCATAAATATGATGTTCAAAAAAAATAAATAAATAAATAAACCCTAAATACAGTTGCACCTTCCTTAATTATGATTTTTTAGTCACATTAAACCATTTCTTCCTTCCTCAGACGCTCACAACCTTTCCACCAAACAACTTCGCTTTACAACATAACCCAAAATAAACTAGGATTGCTAACAAACACTATTCGCTCTTATAGATGAGAATATGTTAGGATGAAATGTCAAAACTCAAGAGTAAAGATGGTCTATTGAACTGTACCTCATCCATGACAAGCATCGAGCAATCTTTTAAAACACAAACACCTTTTCTGGCAAGATCTAGTATTCTTCCGGGAGTTCCAACAAGCAGATGAACTGGTTGGTATAAACGCATTATGTCATCTTTTAAGCTGGTTCCACCAGTGGTAACCATGACTTCAATATTCAAGTGTTTCCCAAGCTCCTTACAAACTTGGGAAGTCTGCAAAGCCAATTCTCTTGTTGGAACAAGTATAACAACTGCAGCAAAAGACAACTCAGTCACGAACTTCATAAGACTACAAGCTAAGCTAAGAACAACACATAGATCAAATATATGCAATGTCCACTAAGGTGGAAAGCAAATCAACTAAATCAAGCATCAGGAGCCTTGATAGATGCATGATCTCCGGTCAATCAACTCCTGACAGGATAACCTGGTATTTCTGCAAACCCATATCCCATCATAAGTAGCAGGTGCTTGTTGTATCCATGTTTAGTCCTCAAATACACCAGGATGCAAATATTGGCACACCATAATGATCCTCAAAAGGGATAAGCTGCATACGCAACTCAATGCATCCACATAATCTTCCACTTCCAAAAAATTTGGTTAGTATCTCCGGATACTTTTTAACTCAACAAATATGTTAGTTCTAGTTTGAAGTTGCCAAGATAATATCCTCCAGGATTAACAAAGTGGTGCAATTTGGGATGAGATATTTTTAATGATGTGACCTCAACAGTATGCACCACACTTACAAAGAACATCCTTGTATTAAATGTCATCATAATCAGCAATGATATAAACGATACTCCACATCCATAAACACTATCAAATCGTTGAGATTAGAACCTTGAATAACATTGTTATCTTGATCAATTTTCTCCAAAGCAGGAATGCAAAAGGCGGCAGTCTTTCCAGTTCCATTTTTAGCCCTTGCAAGAATGTCACTTCCAGTTAGAGCAATTGGAATACTTTCCTCCTGAATGGGAGACGGTCTTTCAAATCCTTTCTCGTATATTCCCATCAGTAGCTCGCGTTTCAAAAAATAGTCTTCGAACTCATTTCCTTTAGTGGCAGTCACATCCTGCGAGAAAAATGGGAAAGTGATAATCAGGACTAACATTCATCTCATATGATATAGCAACAAATCCAACATGAAAACCAATTCAAACAAATATAGAATGTTAGGAACAATAAGTATCAGAAAAAATATGCACAGCAACAAATATACTACCAAATTGTATAAATCTGTCTCTTATATTGGACGTCAAATGTTAGTGATAAACAAAACTCTTAAGATTATACTCGAGACTTAATCAAGATTGCAGCCTGAAAAGTCCATCCGGTATGTACAAAAACAAAATTAAAGCCCAACTAACTGCAACACTTTTTAGGATTAACAGAACAAGAGTATGACCTATTCATATTCCTACATGCATGGCTCTTTCAGGATCAGCTAAAATATTAACACCTCTAAGTATGCTTCATCAACACTGAGATGGTAAATTATTCACACCTGCAACTATGCTTCCTCAGCACTCTGATAGTCAAAATTAGCACCACTGAGTATGCTTTATCAGCACTCTCATGGTCAAATCACATACCAACACAACAAATGGTGAGGCCATCAAAAACGCAAAAAGAAAATTTTCCAAAAAAGGTTTTAAAAATATTGTACTACTGTAGTACTTGCTACTTACTAGTAGTTAGTACTAAGTACACTATGCACCTCTCAACCCTATTAGCTTTACTCACTATGGTCCACGGCTGTCAAAGACCTAGTATTTCCTAAATGATATTTATTTCACTAACACCCCTGCAATACCTATCTCCTAAACACCAATTGGAGGTGATATGGAGAACATTAGAGTCAGGATTTGAAGGAGAGCAAGGACCAGATCAACTCAGTAAGAAATATATACTCACCCGATGCAATGTGTGAGCAGACACCCAAGTTTAAAAAATGCCCCGATGTTAGTCGCTTGCCATAATCAGATTTAGTACTGTATTTTTGCAAAGGTTGAGTTAGGTGTGTATCCTTTCACATATTCCACTTGGTATGCAGATGATCCCCGCTATTTAACCACATTATGCTGAAAGGCATGCTTACTTTACCCATACCATTGAAACTTGATGTGTATAATAATGTCCTAGTGATCCCCACTATTTAACCACATTATGCTGAAAGGCATGTTAACTTTACCCGTACCATTGACACTTGATGTGTATACTCCTTTTAATGTCCCTTTTCTTCAATCGACACAATATTTGTAAGAGTAACATCCATACCAGGGTGAAATCCAGTCTTTTGAAGGGGAACCCATATTCTTTTAAAGTTTTCTTGCCTTGCCCCCATTATTGTAACAAAAAAGATCAAATTTTGCTTCTGTAGAAAAGGAAGGAAAAGTACTAACATCATTTGGAACTGTACGGAAGTCCACAAAACACTTTACTTTCGTTTCATGCAACCTCACTTACTTTGGGCTTTGAATACTTTAAGGAATGCTCTCGTAATCTATAATACTTGGGGCAAAATGCAAATTAACTCCATGTGGTTTGGGGGTTTGGTACTTCACCTCCCTGCCCTATCATATAAAAATAGCCAACTGTTCCCCACTTTTCCGCCGGGTAGGCGTGAGCGGAAAATCCAATGGCGTGTGTGCAGTGTGAGCACGGACGTGCCAGGACTTGTCGACGTCCAACGTATGAAAGGTGTGGGGCGCCTCGATCTAACTTTGTATGTAGTGTGACTACATGTGACCCAAAGGGTGAGGCCACAATGAGGTTCATGGTTTTGACACAACGAGCGTGGACTTAGAATTTCCCAACCGTGTGAGAAAAAGTAGAGAACATCATGGAATAACTTTATTATATCGTAACAATAAAGTTGGGATACAAGAGAGATATAAATAACTTTATTATGTCGTAATAATAAAGTTGGGGTACAAGAGAGATAGAAACTCGAATTACTTGAAGAAGTAATTGAGTGAAGGTGAGAGAAATGAGATAATTGCTTCACTGGGAAGGCTTTGGTTTTTAAGCGTTGAGCTTGATTGGTGTGGGAACCCTTTTTTCTTATTTAGATCTTCTATTTATAAGCCAAGGATCATCGGTTTTGCATGCAAAAGCAACTTCCTGCCTTCATTTGGTGATGACATGTGTCCCATGATCCTCCAATTTTCCCTCCGAAGTGGCGGTTATGAGAAGTTAATTCACGTCCATCTTCTTTGCAAATGAAGAAATCATGGATAATGGAGATCATGGAGAAAATAACCACCCCACTACCTACTATCCTTTAACTTGCACGTGGAATCTCAAATTAATGGGCTAATTGTTTCTCCATAGAATGCCACGTGTCCTTCATTTGTGTGCCCACTAACAAATCAAAAACCACCATTTTCTCTCATATGGAACATGACATATATATACACATGCGTGCATATCTTCATCAACCACCACATAGCAAATTATTTGGCACATCTCGTTTCACTTGGACAAAAATTAATTGGGCCTTGCTCCAAATCACATAATTAATGTGGCCCATTAATTTTTTAGCCCGAGCAACATATAAAAATTGGCCCAATTTAATTAAATGTTAATTAAATGGCCCTCCAGCGCTAGCCCAAGATTTGGTGCCAAAAACGGGTGTAAACACCAACTTAGAAAGTGCTAAATGACTCTGATAACAATTCCCCTAGTTTGCCAAATGTTCGTTGCAATTGAGATTGATAACAATTGAAAACCCAACAATCCAAGCAGCTATCACCATATAAGAAAGATTCAGTTTTGAGGGAGTATATACCGACCTCGATTCAACATTTCCTTGACTTCCCCAAAATCACCAACTGATTTGGAAAAGAAAAAAAAAAAAAGAAACTTCAACTAACAGGAAGATTGGGAAAATAGGAGAGAGCAACGTAGCAAAGAAGGGGGATCCGAGATGCAGGATGTGGCAAGGAAAATTAGGTCACATGGGTGGTGGATAGGGGGAGATAGGCGTGGGTGGATGTCGATGGGAACTTTGGAGAAGAGGGAGGTGGCGATGGTCACTAGGGGTGAATAGGGAAAGATCAAAGGCGGGTGAGGATGGAAATGCGTGAAAGGATTGCTGGAGAAAGTTTCTAGGTTAGGCTTAATGAGTACACAAATTTTGGAGGAAGAAGATAAATGAGTATCGTAGTCCTTTTTATCACACAATTTTTGGGAAAAAGCATGTTCACTGAAAAAAAAAAAAAAGTGTAAAAATATAAGGTGCTACTTTGTTATTTTTAGGGCAAAGTACAGATTACCTCTCAGAGGTTTGTCCGTTTGGCAGATGACCCCCTGAGTTTCACTAATGACAACATCGCCTCCTTGTGGTTTTGGAGCAAAGTGCAACCGTTAAGTTTTCCGTCTAAATTAACTGAAAGTAGAGTACATGCACTTTTTTTTTCAGTTGGAGAAGAAAAAAAATAGGTAAAGTCAAAATCAACTGTAAAATGACTATAGTATCCTTTTTTCTCATCTTCTTCCTTAAACAACCTGCCCCTCTCTCTCTCTCTCCACCAGCTGCCAAGCCTGCCATGGAAGAAGAAGCAACTGCCACAAAAGAAGAGAACCAACAAACCCTCACCCCCCTCCCAAATCCACCGAATCCAACTCCATCAAAGCGCTCTTCGAGCTCGAAATCAAGTCCGACTCCATTCTCTCCAACAACCATTACCTCTCCACCCTTGCCCACCACCTCACCTACCTCAAATCCATCGTCGACTCCCTCAAGAACTCCAAGGCCACCCACCCCCACAGCTTCAGGTCGTTCCTCACCTGCCGGGTCACCACCCACGATATCTCCCAGGTAACCGGGTCGATCAAGTCCGAGATCCTGGCCTGGATTGACCGTGAGTGCATCGAGAACCTTGCTCGAGCCAGTTTATTTCGCTACAGAGGGGCTCGAGCAGGTCGATTCGGCAAGCCGTCATTGCCTGCAGCCCAATTTGGGCAAGGCCGAGACAGAATTCCCGGCCTAAGCCCGACGATGCACCGGTGAACATATGCTATATTATGCATACGGTGTATACATTTATCTGTGTGCGGTATGACTGTGTTTGTAACAACTTTTTTGGTGGTGATGTGTTCATGTAAGTAATTAGTATGCATATATATATACATACCCATGGTTTGCCCCAAATCTCCATAGCCAACTCTCTCTCTCCCTCTCTTTTTGTCAATGTGTTCAAGAGAGTACAGCCCCACTGTTTAAGAAAAGGTAGCATGGTCTTTTAACTTTTGCCGTTAACGAAGTTAAGAGTTGCACTTTACTCCAAAACCACAGGGAGGCGATATAGTTGTTAGTGAAACTCATGGAGGTCATCTGCCAAATGGGCGAACCTAAGGGACGTAATCCGTTCTTTGCCCTTATTTTTATATGATAGGGAGGTGAAGTGCCGCCGACCCCAAGTGATTGAGACGTAAGGCTCGGTTTGGTTTGGTTAGGGAGGTGAAGTGCCAGAGCCCCAAACCATAAGGAGGTAATCTGTATTTCGCCCTAATACTTTTTTCTCTCTATTATACTTCATACAGCATTATCAATAGAAACGGAGTCAACACCCGACAACTGTAAAATGCTTATGTACCAACAATTACGCCTGCATTGCACCTCCCAAAAAAACCCAAGCAACAGGGCAAAGGGACCTAAAATAAATAATCGCACGCAAGGTGTAGGTTTAGAAGCAAACAATTAGGCATGCTCCGTAGCGCAACTTTGAAAGCGATACTAACACCATCACCGCATGACAGCAAATTGCCTAGAAAAATACATGCAATACCCAAAGATATGAAGTTTTACAAAGTGCCTGTATAGCTCATACACAAATAAAGCAAAGGAACTATTAAAATCAACAATTACACATAAGTAGGGCTGCAAACGAGCCGAGTCGAGCTGAGTTTCGCCTTGCTCGAGCTCGGCTCGCCTTGGTCTTCCTCGGCCCGAGCTCGAATTGAGCTGAAATATGTGGGCTCAAGCTCGGCTCGAACATATATTCAAAAGCTCGAGCTCGGCTCGCATGGCTCGTTCGAAGCTTGTCAAAGGACTCGCGCAGCAGACGTTGAAGTGTGGGAGCAGGATTATTTGTTTATACTGGTACAGTGATTGTAAGTTCTCATGGCTGGGCGATGTGGGACTAATATTTTTCCTCTCAGCCTTCCTCAACACTTGTCCACATCGGCAAAAGACATGCAAGGAGTATCCACTCCTCCCCAATAAAAATATGCAATGGGCCAAGGTCATGTGTGGCTCTCCAGTCTCCACGCTACTGTGTGCAAACACGTGGTAAGTCAAGCATAAAAATTGTGTCTCTACTCGTGTATGTATGGGTATTGGTATATATATGTATGTAGAGAAATCTTCAGGTAAGGACCTTAAAATGAGGACCTTATATGCGGACCTCCCCATTTCTCGTCTTTCCCGATTGGATTTCGATGATCCGAGCCGCTCAATGTGTTCAGAACGTGATTTTAAGGGTACCCGCGAGAAATCGGCAAAAAAAAAAAAAATGACCGGGAAGGGCTTGATTTGAGCTGTTTTTATTTGAACCGTTCAATAAAAAACAAACAAAAACTGCTCGGATGAAGCCCTTCCCGGTCTTTTTTTTTTATTTCTCGCGGGTACCCTTGAAATCATGTTCTAAACACATTGAGCGGCTCGAATCATCGAAATTCGATCGGAAAAGGGAGGTCCGCATTTTATTAAAATAAGGTGGTCCTTATTAGAAGGAGACCATATGTATTTGTATGTATATATAAGTATATATGTGTACTGTATATATACTGTATATGGTAGCTCGCGAGCTCAACGAGCCGAGCATCAAGTGGCTCGAGCTCGGCTCGTTTATGAAACGAGCTGAGAATGATGGCTCGAGCTCATTCGTTTGCTTGATGAACCGAGCTCGAACGAGCCGTTGGCGAGCCAAGTCCTGAGCCGCTCACGAGCAGCTTGGTTCGTTTGCAGCCCTACACATGAGTACTACCCAAGAAACAAACTGATCACGCACACCACCACAATGGAATGAGAAAAAAAGGGAAGGGGAAAACTAAACATGCCCCGTGGCTTCTGCACACAGAACCCAATGTTGATGATTAAAGCATACCCAATAAGAAAAGTAACTCAACAAAGTCCACAGACCATTACTGGTTTGAGGTACACCCTAAAACAGAAAAGATTGTAAGCTAATATTGCAGTACTGATGTTGTTCTTAAGCTCTAGTATATTAATCAGGCATGGGCATCAAACAGAGATGCAATGCAAGTGACGGGATATGTAGGTCTTATCACAGCCTTATACATTTATTAGTGTTGCATAATTGCATAAAGTCATTCCAGCTAGAAGCTAAAACACTTGCTCAAAGACTTCAAGCGGTGATTTAAATATAATTTAAGAGCTAGAGAACAAGTGCTAGAACATATTGCACAAACAAGAGCTTTCAGGGAAGCCCAGGACAAGTAATTCAAAGTAAGAAATGCCAATGATAGCTCGAAACATGCATGCAACCATATCATTCATAATCATACCTCAGTCCTGTATCGGGTATCAACTGGTGGAAGCTTTAAATGTGCCTTCCAATCATGTGAACTAGGGAAAACCAAGAAAAAAAAAATTGAGATCAGATGCCAATTACCAGTTGAGTACACCAACAAGAACAAAATGTTTTGATGTTGTAGCTCATAGTAAAAATAGTTGAAGCTTCATTAGATCGAAAACAAACTACTCGAATACTATACATAAGAGCCCAAGATACAACATGTTTTCTCTACCAAGACTCATAATTCATGCTTTCTCTACCAAGATAGTCTCTAGATGTACTTTAAAGACACGAAAACATATACCACCTAGGCCCCACTCGTTCTCATCTCTTGCTTTCTTTATTTTAATCATGCTACTAACAAAAATTTGGTAAAGTCCCATAACAAACCAACACATACTTAAGGCCTTTGGCCGTCTCAATGGGCAAGGATTTCCACGGGCATTCTCAAATAACTTCCACAACCATTTCACACATTCACCAACTTAGCATGCATTTTTCTGAAGATCCAATTTTTGGTGAAAAGGTCATATGATTCAGCAATGCTACTCCAACAGCTAAAGCAAGTAGTGAGAGAGAAAATTGGTTTGAGCATCCTTGTGGGGGCCGTCAGGAGAGATAGATAATTTGGCTCAAGCCAAATCCATAGCTTTACTTCGGAGATGGTTTTTTGTTCCACATTTCAACTTTGGCTATGGATTTAGATAGGGGCTGTCAAATTACAAAATTAACAAGCTTTGACATTTCAACACGTGTTTGACTTAAAACAACGCAATCAATCTATAACGAACAAATCTGATGCACTAAACTCCACAACTATTTCATAATGCTTTTTACACCTGGTATAAGAAAATAGAAACGCAGAAGAGATCAGCATAAAAATACCTCGAATCAACGGCCTCTGACTGGACGGTCTTTTCGACCTCGTCAACGCTGGATTCAGCCCCTAACTGGCTTCTCCTTAGCCACTGTTGCTGCTGTTGTTGCTGTTGATGTTGCTGCTGTTGATGTTGCTGTTGTTGAAGTTGCTGTTGATGTTGCTGTTGATTCTGAAACTGTTGATGTTGATTCTGCATTGCACTCCTCTGCACGTACTGCTGCTGAAAGTTTCTCTGTTGAAAGTTAGGGTTTCCGTTCGGGCCCCCACCGCGGCCGCCTCCGCCGCCGCTGATCCCAGGCGGATACCGTCCTCGAGGATTCATCACAACGATCTAAGAAAAAACCCTAAAAATTGGATCGAAACTAACAAAACTCACACACAGATACAAACAATTATACACAACTACGAGGCTAATGGATATTCGAGGCAAAGTCGTGGGCAATAAAAAAAAGGCCACTACTCGTGTGAAAAATGAGAGATTCGTACGGGAGGAACGATCAAAGAGGAATTTAAACGGCTGAGATTCGGTGGTTTGGATATTCTGAACCCTAGTTCGCGCGAGAGAGAGAGAGAGAGAGAATGGGGATGCGGTTGGAGAGAGAGACGGTCGGTTTTCTGCTTTCTAAAAAAACAAAAACTTTTAAAAATGAAAAATAATTTCAAGTTATAAAATTATATGTGTCTATATAAATAATTTTTTTATTAATATAATTTTTTTTTATAGATTTTATTGAAATCTTTAAAATTAAATAAAAAAATGATGCAAAAAAATTTATAAAATTTTCTTTTTAAAAAAATATTTAGAAAGAAAGCGGAACTGGACAGGACGTACGCGTTTGGGAAACAAGAATGGAGATTACGACCGTTCTAGGCTTCTAGCGCGTCAAAGAGTGGTGTAATTACTGAAATGGCCCAAAATTTTTCCAGGCTTGTGGAATTGCCCATAGGGTTACGGTGCATTACAATTGGACCTACGCTGGTGTTTTCTGAAAAGGAAGACTTAGCTAAAATCTCTCATATTTACACACACAAAAAAAGAGAGATAAGCACCTTTTACAATCAAATATAATGACAAATGTGTCTATAAAAATGCCTAAAATCTTACAATATCTTATGAAAATGCCTAAAATTTTAGGATACCTTATAAAAGTGTCTAAAATTCTAGGGTATCTAATGAAATTGTCTAAACTACTAAAACTCTATAATAAGAAAGTACACTGTGAAACCCTATGGAAGTGCCTAAACATGTTTTGGCCTTATGGCTAAAAAACTAAAAAAGTTGGAGGACCTCTACTAAAAATTATTTTGCTGATGTACTTTTCCTAAATGAAATCTATTTTACCGTCCTTATAACTAATTTTCCCTTCTTGGGTCTTGGAAAGGCTATAACAACCCTGATTTTTTGTAAATAAAAAACTTCGTTAAGTATTTGAATATTTTATTTAAATTACTTGGATTTACTTTTAAAAATTCATTTTAAATTTTAATAATCCGTCATAATTAGATTTGAAACTTATATCTTTTTGCACCAGATAATTTAGTTCTTTTTTTTAAAGACAAGTATGCTTGTAGAAACACTTGTATATTTTCTTAGCAAGTTAAATACAATCCTTAAATTATATTTTTTGGCTAGAAATCCTATTTTGCAAGTAGAATTAGTTACCAACCAATTAGTTAGAAAAATCTACCTATCATTTCACCTAGTTACATTCTCCTAAACCTAGGTGAACCTTTTCCACCCTCTTTGAACCTTATGAACTTTTTAGACCTAGGAAAGTAATCATTATACTTCATGTCTAGTCATTTCAAGCTTAGTTATCATCAATATTCTTTTACCCATTGGATAATAAATATTAGGAAAATTTTGTCTCTTGGATAATGGAAGCTAGATTTGTCAATGTGTATATATATTTGACAAGACAACTCATGGACCAAAAGAAGTAATCATTGCACTTGCATGACTAGTCATTTCAAGACCTTACTTCTTCCAATAACTCTTTACCCATTGGACAATAACTACTAAGGAAAATTTTATCTTTTGGGTAATAGAAATAAGTCTTGCCAAAAAAATCCAAGAAGTACTCCTAGATTTGACTAGATAAGTCAAAACCAAATCCCATCATATTACTTCCAAAAGAAGTAAACCTATTTTAATATACACACACACACACACACATGGGCATATTTATATACATAGTACAAGAGAGAGAGAGAGAGGGGAGGCCGAGAGAGAGAGAGGGAGTGTGTTGTGTGTGATTGTGTTTTGATACACTTACACAAGCTAAACCTTTTAGCCACCCTCACACTCAACCTAAGTACAACATGACAACCCATTTTCTAGACTTTATTTTGTTTTTTCTTGCAAGAAAATCATCCTAGAACAAGACAAGACCAAAAACCCTTCATGATTTGTCACTTCAAGGCCATACTTATCATAATTGCTCTTTTACCCATTGGACAATAGTTGCTACAGAAAAATTTATCCCTTGGATAATAGAAGTTAGTCTTGCCAATGGAAGCCAAGATTTTTATGATAAATAGCACCTCTCACACATCTTCAAACCATTCAACTTCTCTCTCTAGAAATTCATATGTTCTTACTTTGTTCTTAAGATTTTTCTTGAGTTCTTCAAGAAACTCATACTAGGCCGCCACTAAACCACCACTCAATCACTCCTTCGATACAAAAGTTCAAGTAGTTTAGTCAAGAACTAGTTTCAAGAGAAACCTTTCTCTTTCGAAACTACTGGAAGCTCACCGTAGGAAGTTACTCCGTCCGACGTACTTACCTTTCCCATAGCCGCCCTACCGCTAAGAAGAACGGTAAATTTTTCATACCTACTTTCCCTAAGAATATGGAGTTTATCCTTGCACTCTAAGAATAATTAGACTATATGATTTATTGTTTGTATGTTGAAATGCATGAGAACTTGAAAAGTGTTTTACTAAAGATTTGAAAAGGAAGGGAAATATGTTGAATATTCCGACTTTATTTTCCGAAAAAACATGTGTTGTTTTGAACTTCCCTAAAAAGAAGGAAGAACGGATTTTCGAAATATAAACTTGATTGAAAGTAATCGTATTTTGATCTTAAAGATGGTTATGAGAATGTATATGTGATTACTTGCATTACTTGTGGTTGTGTGATAAAGCATAAGTGGTCTTCACTCCAAAGGCGTCCGTACATGTGGCGTTATGCTTAAGTTGAGATCTGAGCATGATAGATAATATAGAGTTGGATGATCTTTGCTAGTTTAGTTTCAATAGTACAATGAATGATTTATGATTACTTACGTGAAAAGTCCTACCGCGGAGTTTTTGCATGAAAATGATACACAGAAATTGAGAAAGTAGAAACATAACACCTAGGGTGTGTTAAAGACAAGACGAGTTTTGAAACCGCAATGTGGCCGAACTTGGTAGCCCATTGTGTGTATGGAAAATCGCGATATGGCCGAAGTTGGTAGCCCATCGTGTGGATTGTCACACCCTCGATTTCTAACATAATTTAATATCTCATTTCGATAAAAGATCCTTGCATAAGGTAGATAATATCCAAAATGATTTCCCACCTGATTAATTTACAAACCAAATTCCTAAGTTTAAAAAATTACAACCTTGGCACCACGGCCCAAATTAACTTAAACACAAGCACGAGTGTTTAGAAAATTACAAACTTAAGTCAAAAGATAACTCAAAAGTGAATTAGTTATAAAGTCATCTTTAACCAAAAGTAAGTCTACTACATAGATGAGAGAGTAACCAAGTCAAATTAGCTTCCAAAAATCTTCATGTCCAATCACACCATAGCATGCAATCTACTACCCGGCATTTAGACATGAAAAGAAGGATTTTGTTGAGCTACACTAGCCCAGCAGAAATTTTTATACTCAAGCTATATGAACATGCGATGATGTACGAACCAAGAGTGAATGAGTGTCAATAAGCGATCACGAGGAACAAAGATTAACCACCAAGAACAATCGGATCACGACTACAACATTCTAGACTTCTTATAAATATTCCTAGCTATTCTCACATCAAACTAGCAACATTAATAAACTCGCATCAGTCTACATCAACCAATAACCAATCTTCAATCATCTCATCGTTTCTCGTATGACACCACAATCTTTCTCGTTTTCACCTTGTTCATCATCAAACCCTTTTTCCATAAAACTTTCCCTTTCAAACAATCCAATTTAGTAAGAAAACCAATCTTTCTTTCTTTTTCCGATAATCTCATATCATAACATCTAAGGTTTTCACATGTATTGCTCATTTCCAGTCATCTCACCGAATGTCCATGGTGATACCCATTCATGTGTGTGGTTCCGGTCATCTCACTGAATGTCCATGGTGATACCCGTAGTGTCAATTCCGGTCGTCTCACCACCGAGTGGTGATACCCGTAGTGTCAAGTTTTCGTTGTGTCCGTAACCTCTGACAGTCATTCATATCCCATTTCATTACAAACAATTAACCATGTCATAAATCAACAAACACATAAGTTCACACATTTTCCCGAGGTCATAGTTTTCCATTCATCATCATTCAATGTATTACACACTCACAAACATGTCCTTTTGTACATTATTAAATACCTTAGGTTCATGTTATCCCTTAAAGTCCATCACAATGCCCTACGTCACATCCCAATCTCACAACAACTCCCCGATGTGGCACCCGCTTGGTTCTAAACGAGGATCTATAAAATGAATACCAAATGAACTTAGGATAATCAATCAAAATGAGGCACGAAGATACGAGTTACCCTATTCTCTTCCGGACCACTAGGCAAACCCCAATCGACCAACCAAACGCCCACATCATACCTTATAGCTTATGATATTTAATAACGACTCCATGGTCCATTTCCCAATTCGCTAATCAACGCGTCATATTATAGCCCTTAACAAGTCTATATCAATCAAAGAGACATGCCACAACATCCACTTCACTCAACTAAAAGCGTAAACAATGTACGGGTATCCTAATCGTTTAATTTTACATTTTAAAAGCTACGGCAAGAGCCTAAAGAGCTCGATTGGTCAATGAATCTTTCGAGGTACAAACAATCGGGTTTGGAAGTGATTTGAAGCTATTCAAAAAATGTTTGAAGTGTTTGAGGTTCAAACGAGCACGAAAATAAACAAATGAACCAAATCTGTCCAGAACAAAAAAAGGGGTATTGATACCCCGAATAGAGGTATCGATACCTGGCCAGAATCTGATCCAAAGGAGAGTGGGGTATCGGTACCCCTTTTTAGGGTATCAATACCACATAATTTTTTTTGCAGATTTTCAACTTTTCGATAGCGAAATCCCAAAACAACAACAAACCACGGCACGATCAAGACTCATAATCAACCCATAAACACATAGAGAGAGAGAGTAAGAAATTCCTACCTCAAGTGATTCGAACGAGACCTAAGTGATTGGTCGAAGTCCAAGCAAGGCCGAGACCTCCAAAGCTCCGAAATCGACCAAGAACTTCCCTCCAAGCTTGACCCACAAATTTTCGAGCTCGCGAACGCGATTGGAGGGCCGAAGGGTGGTTGATTTTTAAGGTTCTTGAGGTCTTGGAGGAGTTTTGAGTGAGAGGAGAGGAGAGAGAGAAATTTTTGGTAGAGAGAGAGAGAAGAGGACAGTAGAGAGAGAGAGGAGGGGAGATATATAATTTCCTACACATATACCCACCATATATATACTCCTATATTTTTTAATCACACACCCACTCCCTCAAGATTCAATTCCCTCATTTCAATCCCTAATTCAAATAATCACTAAATAAACCATATTTTTCTAATTAGCCAA
The DNA here is from genome assembly GCA_019656275.1 of Rhododendron kiyosumense. Lineage (NCBI taxonomy): Eukaryota > Viridiplantae > Streptophyta > Magnoliopsida > Ericales > Ericaceae > Rhododendron > Rhododendron kiyosumense. The sequence continues at coordinate 3,104,881 of BPLS01000498.1, read as the reverse complement.
TTAATAAACATTTCAATAATTAAAAAATTTTACGGGTCTCTACATGGATTGCGAAAACTGCAATGTGGCCAGATTTGGTAACCTATTGTGTGTAGGGAAAACCGCGATGTGGTCGGACTTGGTAGCCTATTATGTGTATGAAAAACCGCGATGTGGCCGGACTTGGTAGCCCATCGTGTGGATTGCGAAAATCGCAATGTGGCCGGACTTGGTAGCCCATTGTGAAGTTTGCTAATGGGACCGAACGTGGTTGTCTCATTGGTAATATGGCTTGGTTATCCGCGAAGAGGAGCCAATGCAAAGTTTTGTGTGCCAATGGGAACCCGTTGCGGCGGAACCATTGTGAGGATACTTGGGAGACCGGAACGGCGGAACTGAGGCTAAGTGTATTAAAAATGATTTTAAAAATGTTGATTTGGAAAAAGAAAAGTGAAAATGATGACACGGTCTACGCATGAGTCGCGTAGGAGAAATACAGAAAATCATGGACACAAACGCTAATTTGGATTGTGAATGTGGATGTGTTATTGTTAGGCGTTTTGTTAAATATGCATGTGCTATGTGGAAATCGTTAACTTTATGATCTTTTGTTTGTAAGTTATGGGTTAGTGGGTATGGATTATTCTGTTGAGCTCTCATAGCTCATGGTGTTACCTTTGGTGACCCTGACATATTATACTAGTGGTGACGCTGGTATAATGTGTCAGACTTTGTAGATGACCAGGGAGAACTATACACATTGGAAGCTTTCAGAGCCGAAGAGCTGGTTAGGATAGAGGAGCAGGCGGAGCTATAGTTAGGAACCTTAGTTTCCCCTCCCTTTATGTAATGGGAGTTATGATATAATAATGAGCCAGACTCTATTTAGATTTTCAATAAAAATTGTCTATTTAACGTTCCCAAAATTCGGGGCGTTACAAAGGCATTCTCAAATGAGGTATCCAATGCTTTGCTTTACCTTTTCTGTTATCCTATTTAACCTATTTTCAGTTTCTTTGCGAAAGTTTTTTTTTTTTTTACAATAGTCGAATGTTGGGCCAGGTTTTGCTAACCACGGCTGATTTCAGAATCTTGAAATTAACAATTGAACAAACCCTCCAATAGTTCCAAGGTTTATAATATTTAAGTTTGAGTTTTTTTTGAAAACATCCCTCCAACTATCCACCAGATTTTTACTTAGTCCTCAAACTATCAAAATGTTTTATTTAGTCCTCCAACTATTGACTTGCATTTTATTTAGTCCTTCCGTTAAGTAGGACGGCAATGTTTTGTTTTAAAAAAAAAAATTTCCAACCACCAATTTGCAATCCTATGTAGTTGAAACGTGATTATGAGAACTTTAGAGACGAAATTTGATTATGTCTCTTTAGAATAATATGATCAGAATAATAAGATCTTCACACCCATTCAAGCGAATTAAAATTTGAGCACTTAATTTTTTGAGACGGTTTATATATTAAAAAATATAGTTAAAACATTAAGTACTCAAATTTTAATCCGTTTGAATGGGTGTGAAGATCTTATTATTCTGATCATATTATTCTAAAGAGACATAATTAAATTTTGTCTCTAAGGCTCTCATAATCACATTTCTACTCCATATGATTGCAAATTGGTGGTTGGAAACTGTTTTTTTTAAAACAAAACGTTGTCGTCCTACTTAACGGAAGGAAACTTAACGGAAGGACTAAATAAAATGCAAGCCAATAGTTGGAGGACTAAATAAAACATTTTGATAGTTTGAGGACTAAGTAAAAATCTGATGGATAGTTTGAGGGATGTTTTTGAAAAAAACTCATTTAAGTTTTGTGAAATTCAAACATACAATCTCTAGAGAACAAATACTTGGGTCATGTTCCTCTAAGAGCTTTTTGGGCTTTTTTGAGTTTTGACCTTATTCAAAGAAAATTTGTTTTTTTAATTTTGCGCTAAAATTTTGTAAATGTTGAAACGTAACAATAAATCACAAAAACTTGACGTAAAACTAACAAATTCAAAAAAAAAAAAATAAAGACAAAATTCAAAAACCCTTAATAGCTCTTAAGAGGGACAAGGCCTTATTTAGTTTTCATATTCACTTGACTAACCCGCTTGGGTTTCTTTTCCAAAAGTTATCCCTTAATTATTTAAGAAATTTTTGGCAGGTCCCAATTTTTATATGGGGTTTCATGCAGACCTTTTTTGAAAGTGACATCTCATCTAGACCCTTTTTAAAAATATTTTTAGTATTTTGTCTTTGTCTTTATACATAATTCACACATCTTTTCAGAGTTCACACCCTTTGCAGAATTCACACATCTTTCAGAATTCACACCCCTTTGCAGAATTTACATCCCTGTTCAGAATTTACAACTCTTTTCAAAATTTACATCTCATTTAGAATTCACATCTCTTTTCAGAATTCATACTTCATTGTAGAATTCACATCCCTTTAAAGAATTCACACATCTTTTCAGGAATTCACACAAAATTTTTTGGGGTGTAAATTATTGGTGTAAAATTTAAAAAGAATTGTGAATTCACATATGTAAATACATAATTTACATCCAAATGCAAATAATATTAAAGAAAAAATCAATATATATGAGAGAAAAAAAACAATTTAGCTCTTTTTTTTATTACAAAAGAAGTAGTAAAATCAGAAATACTATGAGACAAATTGGACTTTACGATTAGATGTAGGCCTAATCTATTCTACTCTTTTAAATGTACGAAGGTGTACTTTCTCACTAATACCCCTAGCAATTGCCACTAATCACTGCCCCAGCTCACACCTCTTCCCAAACGATCCGATGCAACTCCCCAACGAAATCATGATACAAACCAACAACGGTCTCCCAAACCAGCCTTACCGCCTCCCTCCATTTTCCTATACTCCTCAACCGCTTGACTCCACTGCCGACGTCCAAGCCTTCAACGCCTCCTTCCGTCTGCCCATATTCCTCAACCGCTTGACTCCACTGCCGACAACCAAGCCTCCAACTTCAATAGTATACCGGACTGAAATGAAGACCATTCCAACAAAAGTCCAACACAGGTAACCCATGCATTCAACTCTCCCCCTATCTTTGATTGCAAACACTTTCTCCTTCCCCCCTTCAAAGACATCATCCACCAATGTCGACAACTCCATAGAAATAAATTCCACACGCAAATTGTTTGACAAAATGCACCTTTGAGTTCTTTGTAAGACATGTATTCCACTTTCCCCTGCCTTGGATTGCACCAATGTCAACAACTCTATACACCTTCATTATGCACACCAACTATTTGCTTGAATGTGCCTAGAAAGGCAATTATTTTGATCTGTCTTGTTGTATTTGTTGTTGTTCTATTTGTGGGTTTTTGAAATTAAAAGTAGCCATAAGAGATTTCCCTCTACCTTTATGCAAAATTTAAAACTAGCAATCTTTTAAAAAAAAACCCCCTTTTTGTGCCGCAATCATCAGCAAGGTTTTTTAAAAAAGACCCCCTCTTCGTTTTGCATCAACCATATATCAATTAAATTCCTACTTTCTCTTTCTGTGACTCCATTTTGTTACCGCTTATAAGGCGTCGTAACTTGAACAACCAATGACATGAATATCCACGCTATAAAATCAAACAGAAATGGAGCAAATACTTGAAAACAAAGCGGGTCTTTAGAAAACAACAAATTCCCTAAAAATAAAGTACTCTGCAAACTTCAAACTCATAAGTCATCAAAATTACGTCAGGGATATGAAAAAAAAACTGGTTTCAAACTTAAACCTTTCCAGAATTCCTCGAACCATTGCAAAGACATTATCGACTATGAGTTTATGCTAAGGAGATGCTTCGTATCAGTTATTCAATTCCAATTTATTTTTTAAAAAACAACATATGATCTCGTGTCATTTAGTATTGGTTTTCACATCAGATCCCAAACAAATGTCATCCACTTCAAGCATTTATCATGAACTACCTCTTTATTCCCTTTCCCTACATAATTACACGTACTTCATGCATTATGACATAACGTTTTATTGTTCCCATTCTTGTTCTTTGTTATTGAAGAGAATGGACGAGTCACAAGGTTCGGATTGCCTTTACCAAGATGAAATCAGTAGGTGCCGCTTTCATCAAAGGAAGAGATATACTAGGTTTACACCTACACAAAGAGTAGAATATATTCAGAAGTCAATGCAAAATAGGAAGAGGAAACACAATGCACATTATACTCCTCCAAACACAAATCATTGTTATGAATTGTCAAATGGGAAAACACAAAATCCATCGCCAAATTCCCCTATGGAGGACAACCTAATGGAGTCAGAAACGAACGGTTAGTATTTTAGCACAAGATATTTGATCTAAACCTTAATAGTATATACTTTCCCCAAAGGCCTTACCCTTTATTTGTGAATATGCAATTCATAGGACAACGACTACAAGAAGTCCATCTTTCCCAACCCCATGAATTGTGGACCATGGCAAATTGCCGATTTTGTTAGGGTAAAAGGTTTAAATATGATCTTCCAACTTTTTGCTGCCATAATGGAGAAGTAGTTCTGACAAGCCCATCTATCCCATCAAGGTTACGTAACTTGTTCACTTCTCTAACTATTGAAGCTTTGGAATTCCGCAAACACATTCGTGCCTATAATAGCTTTTTTGGTTTCACATCCTTTGGCGTCATGTTAGACAAAGGACTTGCTAATTCAACAAGAGGAGTTTACACATTTCATGCACAAGGGCAAATTTACCATGAATTGCCATTTTTGATTCCATCAGCTACTTCTCCTTGTTAATTCCAACTATACTTCTATGATACTGATAATGAACTCCAAAATAAGTTAGACATTATGGAAAACAAGGAGGTCAAAAAAAAAAAAAAATCGCCACTTAGCCCACACATTGTCAGAACACTAATGGATGTGCTATCTGTAAACCTTTATGCCATGTTTCTTAGGAGACTAGACCACAATTCCTTGGATTCATGTAGAATACACATAAGGACTGATGTCAAGCTCAACCAAAGGATTTACAACTCCCCATCGGCTGACCAGGTGGCTGCAATATGGATAGAAGGAAATAATGCAAATGTCTCTCATGAACGTGACATTATAGTGCACTCAAACTCTGGACATAGAAATAGAGTGCAACATTATTATGGTTGCTATGATCCATTGCAATACCCGTTATTATTTCCTAGAGGTGAGGTTGGATGGCATCAAAATATCATGAGAAGAATTCAAGCTCGCACTAGCAATGGTGCATTAGATAAGCAAAATGATTCATCTTCTCACAGTTTCAAATCAGCTGAAGATATTTTCAAACAAGAACAAGAAGGTACTTAACTTTTCCTCTTTCTTACAATTTGAAATTACAGAAACCTTAGTTGCATACTTACTGATTACATTTACGCTCTTAACTTGGAAAAAATCACGTGCGAGGTACGAGCACCTTTCGAAAATGCAACTTATCTGGTATTAAACATTTTGTACAGGTGTTGATGGTTCCGATACAAAGAAGGTATCATGTCAAGAATACTACTACTATAAGTTGAAAATTAGAGATGCTGATCCTTCAGTTCTACTTCTATCTGGTCAAGTTTTGTAGCAATATGTTGTTGACATGTATATGAAATTGGAAAATACAAGGTTGGACTACTTCCGGCAAAAACAATCAGACATAAAGGCTGAACTATACCAAGGGATTGTTGATAGTGTATTAACTAGTGAGAGCAGGGGTAGTACAGTGGGAAAAAGAGTTGTATTGCCCGGATCCTTTGTTGGTGGCCCGAGAGATATGCGTTGCAGGTATCTTGATGCAATCGCATTAGTCTAGTGCTTTGGGAAGCCAGACCTTTTTATCATAATGACATGTAACCCTGATTGGAAGGAGATCAAAGACTCCTTGAAACAAGGCCAACTTGCAGAAGATAGGCCAGATTTAACTACTAGAGTTTTCTGAGCAAAATTGCAAGACCTAAAAGATTAGCTTTTTAAAAAGAGCATTTTTGGAAAGGTCGCAACACACGTTCATGCCATTGAATTCCAAAAGAGAGGTTTGTCTTATGCTCATATGCTAATCATTTTAAAGCTAGAGTGCAAGATTACCAGCTCTGACAAATTTGATCAATTTGTATGTGTAGAAATTCCAAATCCAATCTAGTTTCCTGATTTGTATGAGAAGGTTGCCAAACATATGATACATGGGCCTTGTGGAGTATTGAACAAAAAAAACCCATGCATGTGTGGTGGCAAATGCAAAAACCGTTACCCCCGCTCTTTTACAGAGGAAATGTTGCAAGGAGAAGATTCTTATCCAATCTATAGGAGAAGGAAGGATTCCTTTATAGTTCATAAGCATGGCGCTATAATGGATAATAGGTGGGTCGTACCTTATAATCCATATCTTCTGAGTAGATATAATTGCCATCCTAATGTTAAGATATGTTCGGGGGTGAAAGCAGTTAAATACCTTTACAAGTACATATATAAGGGCCATGACAAAATTGTAGTCGACATAAACCATAATGAGGGGGATGTTATCATTGATGAAATAAAGCAATTCCAAGATGCTCAGTGGGTGTTAGCACAAGAAGCGATGTGGAGAATATTCAAATTTGAGCTATATGAAATGTATCCTGCAGTTATAAATCTACCACTACATCTGCCAAATAAGCAAACAGTTCCATATAGGGGAAATCAAGATTTGGAGATTATCATTGATACAACTTCCAGAACAATGCTTATAGAATTCTTCAAATTTTGTCTGCACAATAAAGAGAAAACACCATACCTTTATAGAGAATTTCCTTAGCACTTTGTGTGGAATAGGAAAGGCAGGTATCGGAGCAAAAGGAAAATGCGAGCAATTATTGGTCGTATTAACAGTGCCAATTTGGTTGAAGGTGAGAGATATTACTTGAGGGTATTGCTTAACCATGTTAGAAGCCCTACATCTTATGCTGATCTGTTAACCGTTAATGGGGTCAAATGTTCATCATTCAAAGAAACTGTCGAGAATAGATGATTGCTGCAAACAGATAATTGGCTCTCAGAATGTTTAGCGCCTCTTTCCAAATGCCACAAGCTCTGCGTCATCTTTTCGCAGTTATTTTAGTATACTGTGATCCAAGTAATGTAAGGAAGCTATGGCAAGACTATTAGGAAGCTATGTCAGAAGATTTCTTACGGCTTGAAGGCGCCAATGAGGAGTTGCATTTGTTAAAGACATTAAAAAGTATCGACCTGTTCTTGGAAAGTATTGGCAAGAGTATAAAGGATTATGATCTACCAGCTATTAAATCACAGATAGTTGATAATGAGAGTTTTGAAAATAGGGAAGTACTTAATGAATTAGCTATAAAAAACCTTCATGAAGATTGTTTAGCACCTGAAAAGTTGAACCCAAAGCAGAAGTATGCTTATAACATCATACTTGACCATGTGAATAACAATAGGAATGAGAGTTTTTTCATTGATGGCCCAAGTGGAGGTGGGAAGACGTACTTGTATCGTGCTTTACTGGCAACAATCAGATCAAATGGGATGATTGCCCTTACGACTGCAACGTAACGTGTAGCTGCTGCAATCTTGCTTGGTGGACGTACAGCTCATTCTAGATTTAAAATACCAATTGATGGAAATGATTCAAATGAATGCAATATACCGAAACAAAGTGGCACTGCTGAGTTGATACGTATGGCTAAGTTAATAATATGGGATGAGGCACCTATGGCCAAGCGATGGGCTATTGAGGCATTAGATAGAAGCTTGAAAGATATTATGAGTAATAATTCTGTGTTTGGAGGCAAAGTTATAGTATTTGGAGGAGACTTCCGCCAAGTTCTCCCTGTAGTACCCCTAGGTACAAGAGCTGAAACAGTGCATGCAAGTTTAGCAAAGTCATATCTTTAGACCGAAATGCAGAAGCTGGTATTAGAAACGAATATGAGGGCTCAATCTGACTCAACTTTTAGTATTTTCTTCTTCGCGTAGGAAATGGGGTTTAACCAACCGTAGATGAAAACATGATAGAAATCCATGAGGATATGATTGTGAGATATGAGGGTCGTAGCTGTGAAAGTTGCTTGATTAATGTCGTTTTCCCGTCTCTTAAAAAAAAATGCTAATTTAGCAGAGCACATAACTCAGCGTGCTATTCTTGCAACAAGAAATGAATCCGTTGACATGCTTAATGACAAGCTGATAGCAACCTTTCCTGGTGAAGAATGGAAATATGTTAGCTATGACAAGGCAATTGACAATAACCATTGTTATTATCCAGAGGAGTTTCTTAATACTTTAACCCCAAATGATCTACCTCCACATGAGTTGGTGCTTAAAGTTAGTAGCCCAATTATGTTATTGAGAAATCTCAACCCAAGTGCTGGACTGTGTAACGGGACCAGAATGGTATGCAAAGGTTTTGAATGTAATGTAATTCATGCGGAGATCACTTTAGGACAACATGCAGGAAAGCAAGTTCTACTAAATAGAATTCCTCTTTTGCCAGCTGAGAATGATTCTTATCCCTTTCAGTTCAAGCGTACACAATTCCCAATTCGTTTGTGCTTTGCAATGACAATTAACAACGCTCAAGGACAAATGATACCTAATGTCGGAGTATATTTACCTCAACCAGTGTTCTCTCATGGCCAATTATATGTTGCGTTATCTCAGGGCATTTCAATGTCAACAACTAAAGTCCTCGTCAGGGCGGAATTAAAGCGACAGAGGAAGAAGAACTATGCCAAAAATATAGTCTACAAAGAAGTCCTGACTTCATAAGCGTAGATTTAAGATATATCAAGCTTCATTCCAACTTCCGAAGTTGAAACTTTGTAAAAAATAACAGTTCCTTCTTTCTTTTTTTTCAATAGCAAAAAAACTTTACTGAAATGTTTGCACATGCATAGTTTGGTCAATTGTGTAATAGATGGCTTGATCATATTGGAGGTGTGTTTGCTTAGGTATATATGTTTGGTCTGGTCAATTTTCTTCGATCTTCACTAAATTCCCAAGGTGATGGCTTCATCCTTCACATAATTCATAATTGCCACACACATATGCCGATTTGCAATATTGAATTCTAATTGGTAACAATGGCATGTTACATAGACAATTTATGTTCGATTAACATAACTATTTACGCTACACTGCAATTTAGTACCTTAATTGTGACGTTCTCCTTATTATTTTAGATTAACGGAGAATTTTATTCTTGAGTCACTGAAGAAAAGGGGCATCATTTTTAGGTATCTCTTTTATCTTTGTTTTGAGGAGTATACTTTCTTTATGTTTAAGATGTCAGAAAAATCAGATGAACAATTACTCATGCCAATTTAGGGATGTTGTTACAGTGAGGTTGATGACTTGATGGTTGAGCAATTGGGTGTTGTTTTCATGCCCCATGGTCTTGGTCACTTCTTGGGAATCAAAACCCATGATCCTGGGGGCTACTTGAAGGTTGTTATGATGAAATAGTAGTTATCTCTTCTGCATTTATTATTTAGAGTTTGCCTTCTATTCATATTAGCACCAGCATAACTGTAATGCAATTTCAAATATTGCTTGATACTCAGGGAGCAAAGAGACCCTTGGAATCTGGGTTAGGTGCTTTACGTACAGGTAGAGAACTCTAGGAGGGAATGGTATGCTATGAACTTTTTGCTAGAGGAACTTACTGATGCTATTGGCCTAATTATTTTGACTTGTTCTAACCACATGCTTTTTCGTGTTAAGTTACCAATTGTCCAAAAAGTTTAAGCTGTTAGAAAATGAGCCAACAATGTATTTTAAGCTATGTAACATCCTCCTTCACGTGCAGCCCTGTCTTGCATGTGAAGATGTAAGTGTGTTTGCTTCGATAGATATGTTTGGTCTGGTCAATTTTCAGCGATCTTCACTAAGTTCCCAAGGCGATGGCTTCGTCCTTTACAGTGATGGCTACTATGTTTCGATCTATCTCCATTGCTGCTTTGGTTTCTCAGGTGGAATGTAGTGAGGATCATGGGTGGCCATTGAGTAGTGTAGCAGTAGCTATGGAAGTCAAAATTTATTTAATCATTTGATCTCTATTACAATTCTAGCCTCCCTTTTCAATCATGTGTATCTAGGTACTAACCAATTTTAATATCATTAGACTGCAATTAATTTTTCCTTTTCTTGGTTTAGAAAGAGAATTCTAATATAGATTGAGCAGGAACTCTATAAATTTTTTCCAATTTCTTGATAGCTGCTGATTTTGCCACTTCATTTTTCGTATTACTATTGCCTCTGTCATTTGGGAAAATACTACTGCATTGAGTATGTTTGTGAAATTGACTCTATTACTTTGTTTGGATTGAATACAACTTCCATTCGTCCTTTATTAGTCCTAATTAATAATTATTTTTACAAACTAACTTAAAGAACTAAAGCTGAGGACTTTGATTAACTTTGTGCCTTTCTACTTTTATTCGCCTTTTTCCATCTACAAAATCCCAGGATTTCTTGGGTCTCCAGACATAGCCCAACACTTGGATTCAGATTTCTCAATAACTTAATTGGCCTATTAACTCATGTGGAGGTAGGCCATTTGGGGTTAACATAAATTACTGTTTTAATAAAATAATTCTTCAAAAAATTATTAATGAAATGATTTCCACATGCTTAATTTTGTCAATTGTCTAATAGTGAAAAAAACTTAATTGATTAATAGCTGACTCTCTGCCTCCTAGATATTGAGTTCCCTTGAAAGGTATGATCATATAGTTTGGTTCCAGAGAAGCTCTCGCAATCTTATTTTTCAATTTCCAATCACTTAAGAACAAAAAGGAAAAATGCCAGGTACCAAAATTATTTTGGGTGCTAACTTAAATTTTAGACATATTTATTAATTTTGCGTTAGCTCTTGGTGAATTATTGATTTAGATTGATTCAGTTCCATAGGAATTGAAGGCCCAAACCATTATTCACATATCCATGAATTGACTTGTTATCTATAACATAGATGGACCCACACGGGGCACATGCCCAAACTCGATTTTTGAAATTTTAGATTATATTTAAAAAAAACAAAAAAAAAATTCAATAAAATTATGATGGTGTTTTAATTTCCTCAATTTATCTGTTTTATTTCATAGAGTGCTAAATTTTTACATCATTTTTTAAAACAAACACACCCTTTTTTGCTAAATATACATAAGATGAAATTCCATATATATAAGTGAAGAATTATAACCGTACTGGTACAATTCGTTAATTTGTGTACTCTCACTAATGCTAACTTCTGAATCTATCTCTGATCTATAGCCTTTTCTGTTAAGAATGAAATAATATCTGTGAATATTGAACCACATAATTGAAACAACTATGATTCCATCCTGTATCAACTACCATGCAACTTCATTCACAGAATAATATCCTATACTACTGACATTCCAAACCCGCAAAAAGAACCACTTAAACAACACATCATTTTGTAATGGTAAGAAGCAACAAGGTGCTTCCAGAGAAGAAACACTCTTTTGTTCCTTCACAATAGTTCGCCTCTATAAAAGGATAGATAGAATTCCTGTCCACCTTCAACTTCAAATTATTGACTACAAACATTATACAATGAAAAAGCAACTGAAGTGCCCTGGGTTCCCATTTTGTTGTAAAGACAACCACAATAACTTCCACAAAGGTAATTCCAATTGGTTCTTTGTTTCCAAATACCAGGTCATTTGTACTTTTCCAAACAAAAAGAAATTACCTTCACTTTTGGAAACCCATCAGGGCCAATTTTGGGGGCATTTGGTTATCTCATTATAAATACCGCAGACAAGGTATTTGATGAAATGCCAGCGAGAAAAAATTCACTTAGGATACATATTACCTTTGATCAATATTTTGACTTCTCATGAATCTTTTGCCAAATAGTTAACAGTTAATTCTTTGACAGGAGAAATGTGGCTTAGTCCCACAATAACAGAGTCGAACAATGGTACAACGCAAGCAGAATCAAATAATTTGCAATTTGATTCTACTATTGGCATTGAAGAGAATACCAAATTCACAGGTAACCACCAAAAAATGAAGAATAACTTTGATTGGTTTTTTTTAATGAATTCGATTGGTGTATTTTTTTACAATAATTCCTTTTCACTTCAATGGGTAAATCAAATGCACATATAATGTAACTAATGCACTGGTAGGTAACCAACCCAAAAAATGAACCTATATGAGGAAGAAAGAAACCACACATGTTGCCTCTCCTGTGAAACATGCCAATAGTATTGAAGAAGTTGCTTTTGGATTGCAACATGAAGGAAGATAGCACAAGAATGATGGAAAACTAAACAAACCCTGACGTGGGCCATTCCATACTTAATTTATCCTTGAACATGTTGAAGTCAAAATCAAATGTTGGGTTCTCCAAACAACAAAATGATTTATCAGAACTACAAGGTAACCTATAGAAAACTCTTTGCTGTTAAATACCTTATGATGACTTATATAACCACTACATGGAAATGGCTTACTGTGCTTACATGGAGTTATTATCATCTATAGACGAACAAGATAACTAGAAAGGATGCTTGGAGGAAAAATAGAAAACAAAAATTACACCAATAAAGAAAAAAACTTCTGCTACTATTGTGGAGAGAGAATCAGATGACATGCCAACTGTGTATCATAACAAAGGTATGTTCGTGAACATTATAGTATCATTCTGCATGTATATGCAATCATGCAAATTGGAAAAAAAAATCCCTATTTGCAGATACAGACAAATAGGGAAGAGAACTAATGGAAAGAAACGCTCTACGATATCTGATCAGAAACATGATCAGAAACAAGATATAGATAAAGGAAGCTTGGAGGTCCAAAAAAGGAGGAGGAATACATCCATGTAGGAACCATCTTCTCTTGCTATAGTTGTGAAAAAATCAACCAAAAAGTCTTCCCAAATTAATTTAACCACCAACGCATCAACTTCAGAAGCAAATGTTGGCTACTCTAAATATCAAAAAGATTTATCTGATCTGCAAGGTAATCATAGAAATTCTTTGTCGTTCAGTGAAATATGTGGGATTAAACACATAAACTTGGACTACCTTTTGTAGTTATGCCAAGGTAGTTTCCATATTTCTTAAAATATCAAACTAGCCAAATAATAACCATGTTATCCATGGGATTAATTTAAATGATGATGATAATCTATTCTTGCATGCTCATTGTACTATCGTTCATATTGTTTCAATAGGCGAAAGGCCTGAAAGTGAATCCGAGACTAGAGGATATGTCATGATCAACGACTTCCGACCTTATGATAGAGACTGGACGATAAAAGTTCTTGTGCTTAGAAGGGGGTCGGTTGAACCATACATCTCTACAAAAGGATCCGAAACCATGTGAAAACTTATATTAATGGATGAACAAGTATGTAAATTACAAATCAAAATATATCATATTCCAAAAACATAAGCAAAATTCTTTCAACAAGCATCTACACAAAATATTTTTAATTCATCCATGTGAATTGCAGTTAGATATCAAATATAATTTTCCATCATTGAGTATATTTAGTCCTTCTAATGGTTTCCTGTTTATATTTTCTCCCTTCTCCATAAAAACTATATATTGGATAGATGAAATAGCCAATAGTATTTGTCATTTTCTATTTATAGTGTTTCTACTCCTTCATTAAGTGCCATAAGAAAATTTTTAACAGCGTATTCATATTCTTAGTTTACTCCTTATTTACTGTTTATTTGTTCTACATACGAAGGGCACAAGAATTCAAGCATCATCTTCAACGATGTCATTGACAAGTTTGACCATTTGTTCCGTAAAGAGAGGACATATCTTGTTTCAAATGGCCTTGTTAAACCAATAAACCCCAGATTTTCAAGTGTCCATAAGGCAATTGAAATGACACTATCTGGCCAGGCTTACGTAGACGATGCCAAGATTGGATTGAGTTGGACAGCATCAAATACCACATCGTTCCTTTCATGGAAATCAAGTATCATGCGAAGAATGACATCTATATTGGTACACCATCTTGCACTTTGTTTTGGTGGTTTTGGATCATCTACCCCAACTTCTACTTTATATACTTACTTTTAAAAAAAAGGGAACCACAGGAAATATCACATGCACTAATATTTTGTTTTTGATAACTTCTACACCAGATGTGGTTGGATTAGTTGTCAATGTTGACCCTTTATCATTGGTTACAAAATTCGGGGTGCTTGGGACATCGATGAAGAGAAATATCTCACTTATTAATTCAAGGTAGATATTTAAGACCATGTTGATACATACTTAAGTAACATAACAAATTAGTTACACTATTTATCATAAACAGGTGATGGGTGCATAAACAGGTGATGGGTGCATAAATATGCCTATTTACGCCCCCTAATTTAGCCTTGTTATGTCCGTTTAGCGCACTACTTGGGGTTTGATATTTGTTAATTGTGTTTTAGGACTCTTGATGCCGATGGATAATATTTGGAGTTAGAAGTGCAAAATTTTAGTTGCCGTCAAAGTGAAGCCCGTGAGCAACTTAATTAGAATGGTGGGTCTTATTAGAGGTCAAGAAGAGAAGCACCAGTTTTGGCCACAACATATTTTTGACCGTGGTCCACATAGTAATTTGGTTGAAAATTTGGTCAAGGTATATACTATGTACTAGTAATTTACTTGGACCAGGAAGCTGACATGGATTTTGTTCAAGTGGGCCCAAGAATAGTAATTGGACCAAATGAAGTTGGGCCCACTAATACTTGTTTCGGAAAACAAATTAAAAGAGGGAATTGGGAACTGACTACGGGGGACTATAAAAAGAAAAGAGGAAGGGCTGCGCTGGGGGCATATCTTATTCCCACGAACCTAACGAGAAACAGACGAACGGGGGCTGCCATCACGATTCTTTGGTTCGATTATTGTTTAGTTTTCTTTCAGCTTTTCTTCCTTCATGTTATTTGAAGTTTTGTTTAATTGTTTGCACTCCGGTAACTCGTATTGATTTTTGCTTTTTATTAAAGTTGTTCGTTGGTTCTTGTTTAACTTAGATCTTGTGTTTATTTTATATCCCGAGCAATAGAAGCATGATTCAAATTAGGGTTTCTTCTTTTTTATACATAATGATTAGTGAGTAGTTGTATAGGTAGGGTCGCGGGGTGATTAGCACGCCGTGACTAGTTCGGGCACTGCTCTTATTTTCAAACAATAAAGAAAAGGCAATTTTAGGTTAGTAAAGAACATCCGTTAGACGAACCTAGGCATTGTCGGAGCCCCTGTGAACGGAAGAATAGGGGACCAAAACTTATTCTCCGCCGCGCATGAGTAAACGGCAACCATAAAGGTTCGCATCTCTCGGGGTATCTTTTTCTCTCTAAAATCAAATATTTTTAAGAACACCGAACATAACAGATAAGTTCGGAACTAGTTGCGAGTACTATGAACTCTACGACCGCACCTCCTTTTAATTATTTGAAAAGAACAGTTGTTTCCTTAAGTTTTAGTTAATCTCAACGTCAAACTATAAGGGGTGGCTACCTAAGAGCCCGGTAAATTAAAACAACCCAAGTTTTTAGTCAGCATACATCACCGTCTTTGTGGATTCGACTCCGGACTTATCGGATATTGTGCTACGATGGTCTCTGCCCTACGCTTGGAGCAACCCATTAATTTAGGACTAGAAAATCGTCAAGCAACAGGTCTAAAACTATTATCCTCACATTATGGGGAGATGTGGCCAAGATTGAAGGAGACATTCTTGAAGATATGGTAAGAAAGACCAATTGTTGCATTCTCAAAAGTGAAGACATCAGCATATGGAGGTGAATTCAAAAATTAATAGTATAAAGTATATAACTATAATGCCACAAAACACAATACCATAAATAGTAAATGCTAATGATATTTGTTTTCGATAGGTTTATTAGTCATTTTCACACTGCCAATAACTACACTTCAAGTGAACGCCAACAAACCAGAAGCTGATACAATCAGACAATGGTACATATAAAAAGGCAAATGAAAAGAAATTGCCGCATCAAAAAAAATATCTAACAAGCACCTGTAATTGAATAGGTACAATGAAAACGGGGGTGAAAGCAGTTCGAGAATAATGGTTTGGGAAATAGATAAGCAAAGTTTTCAAGTAAAAATTGAAGATGTGATCGAGCGGCCACTACCTGATTTTGAGGTGTAATATCAAAATGGTTCATACTTTAAAAGTAAAATTACGATAATGAAAATACCTGAACCAAATTTGATTGACATGATCTACCTATTGTACATGCAGAGTCCTTTTTGCTCCTTCAAAGTAACAATCATCCGTATTAATAATATCGACCAACCTTGGTATGATGCATGCAAAGTATGCAATAAGAAAATTTCCAAGACAGAACAGGGCACAGAATGCAGCAAATGTGCCAAGTCAAATCCAGAGCATCATTCAAGGTATGTAACGACCTACATCATAGATTTCGATTAATGTTAATTGCTAATAATTAGCATTCTTATAGATACTAATGCTTTATTAAATACTAGATACTTGATGAAGATGACTGTTGGAGATGGAGAAAGACAACTATATGTCACATTATTTGAAGCAGCTGAAAAGATAATAGGATGCCCAACAATAGAATTCAAACCGCAAAAGAAGAGGCAAGTGCAAATAAGAAAAATGTTTAACAAGAACAAAAAAGCAAATTATTTTAATTATTGGTAATGAAGGAACGCATGCATAGCTAAATTCACAAGGCGTTACGAAATGCTTGTGGAAGATCCTACATTTTTACAACCAAGCTGGACAAAATGAGTGAAATGGATCGCAAATCAGGGAAGATCATAGCAGAACAAGTACAAAATGACGAAGATGCCAAGGGAATAAAAAGTATGAGTGCTATACACTTGGAAAATCCAATAAAAAAGTGGATCAAAGTTGAGAAGGACTAAATTGTGTTGTTATTTTATGGCTCTTTACTTCTCCATGTTTCAATACAAACTATAAACTTTTGTCGTATGTTTAATTCAAATTGTGAATGATTGTGTATATAATTGATTATGCACAGTTATTGCAAAAGATCAGTTACAGTCCTTTTGTACTCAATACCAAGTTCATTTTCCATAAAAAAAAAAAAGCAGCAAAAACCAAGATCTTCCATGTTTATGCTTAGATTCTATCAATTCCATTTTGACTACTATTTGAGGAACCAGTTTTCAAATTTGTCAAACGGAATTTGCAAACTAGAGAAAAAAAGATTTAAATTGCTGAAGCTACTTTACAAATAGAGCCTCTCCACAATTCCATAGCCTACTATTCTTTGATCTTCACCTCAAGCCTCTCAAACCACTTAAACCAACAATTATCTCTAGTCTTCACACCAACGTTGTAACGCCCCGAATTTTGGGTACGTTAAATAGACAATTTTATTAAAACTTCAAAATAGAGTCTGGCTCTTTATTACAACATAACTCTCACAAGAGTACTTTCATTACAAAAGGAAGGGAAACTAGGGTTCTTATCTATAGCTCCGCCTGCTCCTCCCTCCTAGCCAGCTCTTCAGCTCCAAAAGCTTCCAAGTTGTAGAGTTCACTCTGTTCGTCTACGAGGTCTGACACATTATACCAGCGTCGCCACCGATATAATATGTCAGGGTCACCAAAGGTAACACCATGAACTACAGGAGCTCAATAGAATAATGCCATACCCGCTAACCCATAACTTACAAACAATAGATTGCATATAACAGACAGTAACAATAACACCTCCACTTTCGATATTCAACTATCGTTGGTGTCCATGATTCTCTTTGTTCCTCCTACGCGACTCATCGTAGACCGTGTCAACATTTTCCACTTACAAATCAACCTTTCAAAATCATTTGCCTTGGCTCCGTACTGCGGATAACCAAGCTACACACTCAATCTCGGTTCCGCCGCTCCGGATTCCCATTGGCACACAATTGCATTGGCTCCTCTCCGCAGATAACCAAGCCATACCTCACCATGGTTCCGCCGCTCCGGGTTCCCATGGGAACGCACACAAACTCACACCACACAATGGGCTACCACGTCCGGCCACATTGCGGTTTCCCAAACATTTCACCCGTTTCAAACACGTTTTTTTTCATTCACCACACCCTAGGTGCCATGTTTCTACTTTCTCGGTTTTCGTGTCTCGTTTTCATGCAAGACTCCGCGGTGTAAGACTTTACATACAAACATGCATTTCATAAGACTATTCCAACAAGATCATCCAACTCTGAGCTACATAGCATGCTTGAAACATCTTGAAAATAAACCATGTATTTCCAACATTTAATAAAAGATAACCTTATCTACTTTTAAAAGTAATGATCAAAGTTGCTACTAAATAACATCCTATTCTTTAACATATGATTTAAAACAATACTAGAGTTAGAAGGGCAAGATTAAACTACCTTGATCCAAAACTTGTCGGGGCCGAAAAAGCTAGTGGAAAAATTCTACGGGTGGTGAAACTTTCAAATCTGGACCGAACTTTGGATGGTAGTAACTCAGTCAATCTTTGGCCGAATATGATCGTTCTTAGGTTGAAATCGAAGCTCTAGAAACGCTCTACAACTTTCGTGAAGGAAGTTAATCCTAGAAACGACTTTAGGTAGGAGAAAAATGATGATAAAGGAAGAGACAGTAAGCTGTCTGGAAATGAAAATCCGAGATTTTCACTGAACTTTGGATGACAATATCTTTGTTATTTCTTCACCAATTGGGGTGGTTCTTGCATCTAACTTGAAGGTCTCGAAGTGCTCTACAACTTTCCCGAAGGAAGTTGGTTCTAAAAACCACTCTAAGCAGGAGAAAACTGAAGATGTTCAAAAGGGCAGTAGGCTGCCTGGAAATTGGAATGGTTTCTAGAGAGAAGGAAGAGCAAAGCTTGAAGGTGTGAGTTGAAGCTTGAAGTGAGCTTGCTATTTATAGGCAAAACCTTGGCTCTCTCTCTCCTCCTCTCAAGGCCGGCCCCCCCTCTCTCTCTCTACCTCAATTTGACACTTGTCATGTAATCTTGGAAGATCAATGACCTAACCCTAGGCTTGCATGGCTAGATTGTACTAAGGATTTGATCTTGAAAGATTTGGTGGATGGAAAGGGTAGTTGCACAAGATTTGATGTTAAACAACCATAAAAGGACTATGAGAGGATAGATTTTTGGCTAGGAAGAAGATACACCAAGGATTTTAAGTACAAGGGAAGATCAAGCCAAGGTACTACCTTCTTTCTCTTCTTTTTCTCTCTCTCTCTCTCCCTCCTCTCTCTCTTGGCCGACTACCGCTCTCTCTCGGCCATCTCTCTCCCCCTCTTTCTCTTTCTCTCTCTCTCTCAAGTACACTATATATCATGTACAAGAAAGATAATAAACAATAGGTACTATTATACTTGAGTCAAGGAAACTTAAGGGCTAAGTTTTAACAAACTAATTGGCACATGTGTACTAGTGAGTTCTTTAATCAACCAAATACTTATATAATATATATCTATGTACCATGTGATCTAGGAAGATCAATATCCCAATATAATATAATATAAGAGTACTTAGGGAATCCTAGGGTTATTAAGTCTAGTAAGTACTTTCATAATAAAATATTATATACTTACACACATGGGTTAAAGAAAAAAATTAAATTAATCAACCCATGTACTTGGGTGGAAGAACAACCTATTACCCAATGGGTAATAAATTTCCTAACTCCTATTATCCAATGGATAATAGTTACTAGGAAAATTATATAATAAAATAATCCAAAAAGTCCTTTTAAACATTTAAAAGGTCTATTTTTTTATAAATACTAGTACTTAACCAAGTATACTTTTAATATAAAGAAATGTGGATTCTATTATCCAATGGATAATAGTTTTCCTAACATTTATCAACCAATGGATAAAGGTAAAAAGGGTTCAAGGAGGTTCAAACGGTTCATCTAGTGACTAGGTGACTTCCTAGTTCGGTTTCTCCAACAAGTCAGTTAGAAGCTAACTAGACTTGCTAAGTAGGGCTAAAAGTCAAGAAACGAAATTTGAAGGGCAAAAATGTAATTATGAGATATTACAAGAAAGTTAAAAGTAAATTCAAATATTTAACGAAATTTTTATTTACCGAAAATCAGAGCCGTTACAAACGTGAACCATCTCAGGATTCAATGTTATTAGCATGGAACTTATAATCATTGCTTGTTCAACCCAAAGGATTTCTAAATTGAAAGAGCAACAACAAAATCCACAGAGCGTTTCAGCAACTCAAGGGGTGCTTTGCATTTAACCCTCTAGAAGAGGAACCATCTTCGACTAGGGAATGCCTAGAAACATCTGGTTTAGAATGAGAGGAAATTATGAACAAAGATAATTTCAGTGGGCAAATATCTGCCTTGCTTCTGCAGCGTCTTCGTCATCACTATGGAAACAATGGAACCACGAAATTCAATTCATTGTTACTTCAAATTTGTATGATAACCCTATTCTCCATAACAACCAGAAAAGTTTAGATATGATCATGGAATGTTATCCTTATAACAATTAAATATTTTTTTTTTCCGGTAAATGTACTCTTTCATATAAGCCCCAAACAAGAAAAAACATCATTGTCCAAATAGGACACAAAAACAAACTCAGCCAACTCCCTTAAGGGAGCCACCTAGAAGAAAAGAAAAACTATACAACCTCGCACCTATCAACCATAGAAAAAAGAACTAAAACGAAAATTAAGCTGCTGCATTAGAACTCATCCGTGGGAAAGGAACTCCCCAAGCCCTGAACAAGACATACCCTGAAAAGAAAAACAATTAAATATATTGGTATGTCATAACATTAATAACCCCGATCTCAATGACATACCCGCACCAACAAAAAAAATACAATATCAACGGATCGGATGGCCATCAAACACAACACGTGCAACGCATGATGGGGTTGCATATGTGTTTTTAACAATCCTCAAGAATAGATATGTTTTACTAAAACCTTTTTCTTCAAAAAGGAAAATAAAGCACTCAGAAGTCATTTCAATCCATAGGTTAGAAAAACAACACCTGGCCTTGACAAAAATAAAAGAGATTACTTCCATTCAACAACTACAAAACAATAATCTGAACATCATGACACTTTCAATATCATGAAGTCTATTTCCTAAGGACGATTCCTCATTACTTTACAACATAACCAAAAAAAAGAAGAAGAGGAAATGCCCTTCATTAAAACTGTGATAAACATAATTCTTGATTAGGAATACAACATATTTCCATCGACAATGCGACTTACACGACACAAAAGAGAATTATAATAACAAAACAAGTGGAAAACACAAACACAACAAAATTAAAATACACAGCCATAAAAACATTCCCCACAAAAAAAGGGCTTTTTGCACACACCCGACCCTCTGGAACCATTACTTTCCTTTGACGTACAAAGGATTTCTTATTTACACTAGCAATAATAATATCCAAAGCTTCTTTAATCAAATCTAGATTTGCTTTGTGTTTCTCACACTCAAACTGAAGAATGTCAATTAAATCCTTCAGACGATGCACTGGAATGAGATGCTTTGACGACTTCCCGGATGATGAATTCATCTCGAATATAGAATGCCCACTGATATTTGTTGGAGAATGGGACCCAAACATTTTCCCTTTTCGTATCGTTGACACATATACATCAGTTCTGTCCAGAGGTTGCATGTCTTCGACCACTTCTTGTGGATCTTCATTCTCATTCTCACTATCACTGTTACTTGAGATGATTATAATATCATTGTTATCCGTGATCCGATCAAACCTAGAAAAATAATGAGAAATAAAAAAACCAAAAAAGACTGACGTCCAGAATTGTTTAAAAACCTTCTTCTTTGTGGGAAACCACATGTCCATGGGATGTACTATCATCTCATATATAACAAGTGAGCACAATTTCAAAAACCCGTTCACATTTTAAGGACAAAATCCAACTGCCATTGGAAAGTCCCTTTTAAAAGCCCTAATAATAATAATTCGACGCATCTGTTGGCAAAAAACCATTCCAAATTTTTTGGGAAACTCAGTGTTTTGACCAGATTATGTGCACCTCGACTAATTTCAGGAGGTCAATCTCACCGCCCACTTGCAAGGACGTAGAATAAAAGCCGGAGCAATGGCCTCGTATAAACTGGTTCCAAAGAAGTTGATAGCACCTGAGAGGTTTTCAATTACCTGAGACCTTAAAACATAGCGCTGTCGATACAGACTCGGCCTTTGATAAAATATAAAAATTGGGCGTGCTTCGTTCTATTCTTTTTAGGCCAAATTTAAATGAACTCTAACCCAATATAATTTCAACCTCCTTACAAAACCGAACAAGAGGTTTTCCGGAAGAAAGCCGAACCATTGCCAGATTTAAATCATTGCAACAGTTGGTTTCAGAATCAGTGCAACTTCTTCATACGAGACCCTTTGTGAACCAAAACAAACCTGTTCGGACAGCCACTTGTCTGCCTTTAAAAACAGATTATGTCCAGCCATTTCGTGCATCCAAAAAACTGCTGTCCGCCTTTAAAAATAGATTATGTCCAGCCATTTCACGCATCCAAAAAACCGCAAGCACACATACACTTCGCATATACAATTCGAGAGAGTTCGAAATAGTTCCAGTTCAGGGGCCGCACATTCAAAGTGCTGCGTTATCTTGCATAAAGATCATTGCACATTAAAAAAAATAAAGATCTTCAAAGTATTAGAAGACCTAACATCGCTTTTAAGAGGTACTGAATAAGATACTTGGATGATAATCTGTCGCAACGTTGACCAAGATGAAGACAAAGTTACAACATTGAAAGCTAAATTACCCCAAGACATAGACCATATGATAGAGAAGGCTTTCCAAGCAAAGCAACATCAAGTGAAGGCAGTATTCCCCAAAGAATACAACATGTGATAAAGGAGGCTTTCCAAGCAAAGGTCAAAGATCTCAAATGGGAGCTACACAGTGCAATTTGATGAAAAGAATCAAAGTGACTGAGTTGAAGAAAAAGAATTTCACAAAAATGCATATACTAATCAACCCACATCCAATACCAAAAAGGAGAATCAAAGATCATCACAACAACCAATTATTGTCAAACATAATCATACCCCATATGCAGAGTAATAATGCATGACAGAGTACGGTGAATCATATGCAAGGACCTTCAAAAACTATCAAAATGCTTATGGAATATCTATATTGGGGATGGAAAGGTATGATTCTTACTCACATTACCAAATAGACTATTTGTACTTGTAATAAAATATATGATAAAAAAAACTTTCTAATTTATTCATGCAGGCAACCTCAAACCAATGTACCAACAATAAAGAAGAAGAGAAACCAGATCAAGAAAGAGGAACTCGACTATAGTGGCATAAATGTGCTCAACTTTAGACCCAATTCTACACATATTTTTTTTTAGGATTTTTCCATTTTTTGAGGAACAACAATTCTACACATATGTTTGTACAACTGCATCAAACCAAGTACTTCGATTTTTATCATATGCTTTTTTTAATCCGACATTTTCCTCTTCTTTTTCCCCCTTTTGTTAAATGCCAATTACACACATTAGTTTGAACTTCAACAATCATGTATTTCAATTTATAATAAAATACAAACAATTATGATCGTTGATTATAATTATTGTTGGTGAATGCACAATTGTATGTTGCGTTTATGTGAGCAAAATAAACCACGTGCAACGCACGTGACCCCTCACTAGTCTTCTTAAATCGACGACGATGCTGCTCACGTTGTCCGCACTGTGCCTAGCCAAGGCCAACTTAATCAGCAAAATCGAAGCGTCGAGCCTTGTCGGAGCTTCCACCCGGCCTTCCGTTTGACATATTTCAACCAGATTCTTTGAATCTCTACATGAGTACATACATACATATACCTATGAAGATTTTGAGTAAATACTAACTTTTCCTCTTCATTTTCATCTAAGGGTCATCATTTAGTCCGAAGGCCCGTGACTTGTTTGAAGCCCGGCGGGCTATTGCCCGCCTCGAGCCCGCCCGTTCCAGCGTGAAGTTTTTATGGGCCGGGCTTGGGCCTATGAATTTTACTCAGCCCATCGATCGGCCTGGTTCGTGAGCCAGCCCGCGAGACTCGCCTGCTGCTTGGAAAAAATAATTTATTGTTTTCAAGTTGTTTATCCATTTGGGGACTAATAAATCAACATTGGGGAGTTTTAAAAATTATTCATACACAAATAGTGTGTGCATGTAAAAAAAAAACCCACTTTTGAGGCAATTTTTAAATTCTGACTGTTGTGAGCTAGTCCACCCAAAAGCTGGCCCGTCCGATCCTCGGCCAGCCAGCCCATTGAGTGGGCTAAGCCCGTGGGTGGTTCTGGGCTTTAAGTTTTCAGAGATAGCCCTGTCCGCCTGGCCCGCAAAAAAATAAGAGACCGCTAAGCCCAGCCCGTGGGCAGGCTTGGGTAGTGACTTGGAAGGCTGGGTCGGCCCGACCCTATGATGACCCTTATTTTCACCCTTGAGAAGCCGACTGTAACGCCCCTAATTTTGGGAACGTTAAATAGAAAATTTTATTGAAAACTTTAAATAGAGTCACGCCTCATTATTGCAATATAACTCTCACAAGAGTATTTTTATTAAAATACAGAAAGGGGAATTTGGGGTCCCTATCTACTGCTCCGGTTGTTCCTCCATCTTAGCAAGTTCTTTAGCTCCGAAAGACTCCAAGGTGAAGAGTTCGCCCTTTTCATCTATAAGATTTGACACATTATACCGGCGTCGCCACCCATATAATATGTTAGGGTCACCAAAGGTAACACCATGAGCTACATAAGCTCGATAGAATAAACTCTACCCACTAACCCTTACCTTATAAATAATAGTTATGGTTTCCACATTGAATCATGCATGTTTAACCAAATTGTTAACAATAACACATCCACATTCACTATTCAAACTAACGTTGGTGTCCATGGTTTTTCTGAGTTTCTCCTACGTGATTTATTGTAGACCGTGTCACCATTTCCTCCTTTCCTTTACCAAATCAACATTTTCAAAATTGTTTTTAACACACCCAACCTCGGTTCCACCATTCTGGTCTCCCGAGTATCCTCACAATAGTTCCGCGTCCTAGATTCCCATTGGCACAAAAAACTTGCATTGGCTCCTCTCCGCAGATAACCAAGCTACACACCCAACCTCGGTTCTGCCATTCCGGTCTCCCGAGTACCCTTACAATGGTTCCGCCGTTCCGGGTTCCCATTGGCACACATAAACACACACCACACAATGGGCAAGTCCGGCCACATTGCGGTTTTCAAAACAGTACCTTTTTCAAAACACACATTTCATTAACAACACCCTAGGTGTCATGTTTCTAACTTTCTTGATTACCGTGTCTCATTTTTCATACAAAGACTCCGCGATAGGATTTTTCACATAAGAAATCATAAATAATTCATTGTAATATTGAAACTAAACTAGCAAGATAATCCAACTCTATATTATCTATCATGCTCGAATTTCAATTTAAAGCATAACGCCACATGTACGGACGCCTTTGGAGTGGAGACCACTTATGCTTTATCACACAACCACAAGTAATGCAAGTAATCCTAGTAAACATGTATGTATTCTCATAATCATTCCTAAGATCAAAATACGAATGCTTACAATTAAGCGTCAAATTTCTATCTTTCAAAATTCGTTCTTTCTTTTCTTTTGTGGGAAGTTCAAAACATATGTTTGTTGGAATAAAAGTCGATTATTCAACATGCTCATATATCCTTTAGCAAAATAAGTATACTAGCTATCTTTCTTCATTCTTTTCAAACTATACAATATATAAGCTTTGATTTATACTTAGAGTAGTAAGTAAAGGTATTCTATCATTCTTCTTGGCGGTAGTGACGGCTATGGAAAGTGAGTCAGCTATCGGATGGCTTCCTACGGTAAGCTTTCGGTAGCTTTGAAAGAGAAAGGCTTCTCTCGAAACTTGATCTTGACTATTACTACTAAAACTTTTGGATTGAAAGGGTGGTCGAGTGGCAATTTAGTGGCAGCCTAGGATAAGTTTCTTGAAGAACTCATGAAGAACTCAAGAACAAGGAAGAATAAGCAAGAATAAAGTAAGAACACTATGGCTATGTTCGTTTGGCAAACTTGACTTTGTTTGCCAAAATATCCAAAACTTAATCACAGTTGTTATTATTTAGTTTGAAATTTGAATTTTAAACCGAGGCAATTGCTCTCAACTCTCTCTCTTTGAAATGAATGAGATAAATGAGAAAGTACCTAGGGGAAAAGAGTAGGGGATCACGTGGCTGGGTGTAAACAATTACTCCGCAATTTTTTATTTTTATTTTCATTAGCAGAAGTCATTTTGGATAGGGCCTAAATTAATTGTTAGTCTTCCGTATTAAACTGCGTGAAAATGATTCGGTTAGAAATTTGTCGAACACTTAGACACATAGGATTGAGCTAATTTTTTTATAAACTCACTCTTTTTTTTAATTATTAAATCGCTCAAAATTATCTGTACGCCATCGGTACCAATAGCATAACAATAAAAATACCCACCCATGGCTATGCTTTAATCCTTAATAAAGCTTGGCGTATATATGAGCTTGTACATACAATGTACATAAGAATTTTGTGGTGCCCACCCTCAGGTCCCACAAAAGATGATTCGAATCGCTAATTATTTTGAAAATATTTTTTTATGGAGCCTTGTAAAAAATCAGCTCAACCGAATATCGGTAATGATTTTTTCTGAATTTGTTACAAGCAAAACTACTTAACTGCTCAGTTTCGCCCTTACAAATTTAGAAAAAAT
Source organism: Rhododendron kiyosumense (assembly GCA_019656275.1). Classification (NCBI taxonomy): domain Eukaryota; kingdom Viridiplantae; phylum Streptophyta; class Magnoliopsida; order Ericales; family Ericaceae; genus Rhododendron; species Rhododendron kiyosumense. The sequence continues at coordinate 3,078,074 of BPLS01000498.1, read as the reverse complement.
CTTTACCGATATCAGGTTTAGCTAATTTTTTACTAGACTCCATAAAAAAATTTAAAAGTAATAGGCAATTTGAATTATCTTTGTGAGACCTGAGGTGTGCCCCACAAAATCCATATATACATGGTATGCACATGGCATATGTACACGTAGCAATACTCCATTAATCCTGGGTTTGAGGAGGAATTTGCACAACGAAGGGCCTAAATTCGTTCACCATAACACAGTACCTCCCATTAAAAAGTCAACTGCCACCGTATGCTTCAGAAAACTCAGAATAGAGCCTAATATCTTTTTTGATAGCTGACCCCACCCCTGGCCCCTTGTACTTGATAGCGGGAAAAAGCAAAAACGGAAAAAAGAAAAAGAACTTGAAAATAATTTCAAACTAAATCAGGTAAAATAAGTTAAACGAACAAAGCCTATATTTTCTAGAGAGAGAAGTTGAAGAATGGAAGGTGTGAGTTGAATGGTAAGTGAGGGGTGCTATTTATAGCAAAATTTTGGCTCCCCTCTCCCTTCTATGGCTGGCCCCCTCTCTCTCTCCTTTCTCCCATGGATTTGTTTCATTGTGTAGTCAAATCACATATTTAAACAGCCATGCCTTGTCATCCAATTTTTAGGTTCAAAGTCTAGGTTATCATGAAGGGTTTATGACTAGTTTTGTCCTAGGTTGGTGTTGCTTGCAAGAAAGAACCAAAGGATAGGCTAGATTGTACTTAGAAAGACTAAAAATGGGTTGTCAAATAGGCTTAAGGCTAAAATGGTAGCTTGTGGGAGTGAACAAAGTCACATGCACACACCACACTCTCTCCCTCTCTCTCTCGGCCTCCCCTCTCTCTCTCTCTCTAGTACTAGGTATATATATAACTACATATATGGTTATATATGAGTACTCTTAGGTACCAAATAGACTTACTAAGGCTAGGAAAAGAAAAACAAATGATGAGGTGTTAAGGCTTTCAAGTGTATTGTGTTGTCCATTGGTCAACATTTTCCTAGAAAGTGCATATATGTGTATATAGACACATATAGACATGCTTATAATAGGTTATGAGGTATATACACCTATATATAAGTACATAATGTATTTATAGAATCTATGAAAGTAACTTTGGTGGGTAATTTAGGTTTAGGCCTATTAGTCTTAGAGTTGCATGTATGGTAAGGCTAAGGTTGTTTCTTTTTGTAGTAAAATGATGACTCCCTTTGTATGACTTGTCTAGTCATATATATACATTCTTTGGCCATGCCTAGTATCTATTGTCCAAGGGATAATATTTTTCCTAACATTTATTATCCAATGGACAAGGAATATTGGTGATAATTGGGGTTTGAAATGACTTATCATGGAAGTCAAATGATTACTTCATAGGGTTCAAGGGTTCAATTAGGGTTGGAAGAGGTTCGTAAGGCTTAAAGTTGGTAAAAAGGGTCCAACTAGGGTTAGGAGAATGTAACTAGGTTAGTTGGTAGTTTGGTTTTTCCAACTAATCGGTTAGAAACTCCTTCCTTTGACAAGTAGGATTTCTAGGCAAGAAATATGAGTTTTAAGGACTAAAATCTAATTATAACGGATTATTAAAAATTAAAAAGGAATTTTAAAAGCAATCTAAGTAATTAAAATAGAATTTTAAATATTTAAATGAATTTTTATTGACTGAAATTCAGAGTCGTTACAACCTAACCCCCTTAAACAATTTTGTCCTCGAAATTAGGTGTACACTTGGATTCGAACAGGTGGGGGTAACTTGCTTTCATAGTTTCCTCTCTCTCCCATGTGGTTTCTTCCGATCCATGGTGCTTCCATAAGACTCGTACCAGTTTGACTATCTTATTCCGGATGATCTTCTCACTTTGGTCTTGAATCTTTATTGGTTCGTCTTCGTATATCGCGTCTTCTTCGATGGAGATGTCTTCCTAGTTGAGGACATGTGTGGGCAAGGCGAGGTATTTGCGAAGCATTGAAACATAGAACACGTTATGTACTCTGTCTAGCTATGGTGATAGTGGTAGACGATACGCAACCTTCCCGATTTTCTCCACGATATCAAAAGGTCCGATGTAGCGTGGGGACAACTTTCCCTTTTTCCCAAATCTGATAACCCCTTTCTTTGTTCTGATCTTCAAGAACACATGATCTCCTACTGCAAAGGTTAATGGCCAGCTCCTTTTATCTGCATAGCTCTTCTGTCCGCTTTGAGCGGTTTGGATCTTTTGTCTGATGGTTTTGACCTTTTCGATGGTATCTTGTATGATGTTGGGTCCAATCAATCCTATTTTCCTAGCATCTGTCCAACAGATTGGAGATCGACAGGGTCGACCATATAGAGCTTCGTACGGTGCCATCTCGATGCTGGCTTGGTAGCTGTTGTTGTAGGTGAACTCTACCAAGGGTAAGTGTTGTTCCCAGCGTTCGGAAAAATCTAAGGCACAAGCTCTCAGCATGTCTTCTAGTGTCTGTATTGTCTTCTCCGTTTGTCCATCTGACTATGGGTGAAAGGCTGTGCTAAGCCTTACGTCTGTTCCCAATGCCTTCTGCAGTCCTTTCCAAAAGTGTGATATGAAACGTGGATCTTTGTTAGACACTATCGAGATAGGTACTCTGTGTAGGCGTACATCTCTCGAATGTATAACAGGCTCAGCTGCTCCACGTTTTCTGTCATCTTAATAAGCATAAAATGCGCAGATTTGGTGAGTCGGTCCACAATCACCCAAATAGCAGTGTTGGACTTACCAGACCTTGGTAGTCTAGTTACGAAGTCCATTGAGATGTGCTCCCACATCCAGGTTGGTATTTGTAAGGGTTGAAGATCTCCTCCAGGTTTTTGGTGTTCAACCTTGACTTGTTGACACACTAGACACGTAGACACAAATTGAGCTACGTCCTTCTTCATTCCTTCCCACCAATACGTTCTCCGTAGATCATGATACATCTTTGTACCACCAGGGTGAACTGCAAAGTTCGAATGGTGAGCTTCTCGGAGGGTTCCAATATTGGGTACGAACACCTTTCCCTTGAATCTCAGGCTGCTGTCCTTCTCGATTGTCCATCTTGGTAGCGCCTTCCCTTCTCTGATTCGATACCGAATGAACTCGCAATCTTGCTTGAAGGTTTAGGCCAGGAGGATTTCTCGATGAAGTGCTGGTTCTGCAACGAGAGCATACAGACGTGCGTTCCCATTCTCTGATGATGGTCGCAAGTTGAACTCGTTGAGGGTGTCCACCATCTCCCATTCCTTAATGGCAATCTTGACTTTCTACGCCCTGTCCTTTCGACTTAGAGCGTCAGCTACCACGTTGGCCTTGTCGAGGTGGTATTGTAGCGTAAACTTGTAGTCCTCCAAGTATTCCATCCATTGACGTTGCCTCAGGTTCAACTCCTTCTGAGTGAAAAGGTATTTGAGGCTCTTGTGGTCGGTAAAAACTTCGAATTGTTCTCCCCACAGATAGTAACGCCAGGATTTAAGGGCGAATACTACTGCAGCCAATTCCAAGTTGTGAGTGGGGTAATTCTTCTCGTGCGGTCAAAGTTACCGGAATCCGTAGGCTACAACTTTTCCATTCTGCATTAGCATGCATCCCAAGCCGTCTCTTGACGCGTCGCAGTAAACCGTATAATCTACACCTTGCTCGGGAATGCTGAGTATCGGTGTACTGGTCAGTCTCTTTTTCAGTTCCTGGAAAGACTTCTCACAGGCTTCATTCCAATCCAGCTTCACTCTTTTCTGAGTCAGCCTTGTCATTGGCCTGGCTAGAATTGAGAAGTCCTGGATAAATCTGTGGTAATACCCAGCCAATCCTAGAAAACTTTTGATCTCGAATACAGAGGTCGGCCATTTCCAATTTAGCACTGCTTCGACCTTACTTTCGTCCACCGCGATTCCGTTCTTGGATACCACGTGTCCCAAGAACTTAACCGCTTCTAGCCAAAACTCGCATTTGCTAGCCTTGGCATAGAGTTGGTTATCTTGGAGTACTTGGAGTGCCATCCGAAGGTGTTCCTTGTGATCTTCCTTATTGGCGGAGTATATCAAGATGTCATCAATGAACACCACTACAAATTTGTCTAAGCAGGGTTGAAAAATTTTGTTCATGAGACACATGAATACTGCCGGAGTGTTGGTCAGTCCAAACGGCATTACTACAAACTCGTAGTGTCCGTATCTGGTGTGAAAGGCTGTCTTAGCGATTTCCTCATTCCGAATCCTTAACTAATGATAGCCTGATCGGAGATTGATTTTTGAAAAGCAGGTTGCTCCTCTTAATTGATCAAATAGGTCATCGATCCTAGGCAACGGATATCGGTTCTTGACTGTGACTTGGTTTAACTTCCTATAGTCAATACACAGTCGAAGTGTCCCATCTTTTTTTTTTCACGAACAAAGCAGGCGCTCCCCATGGTGATGTACTTGGTCTGATGAATCCTTTGTCCAACAATTCCTACAATTGGATTTTGAGCTCTTTTAGTTCTACAGGGGCAATTCAGTATGCGCCTATGTCGGTCTCGAAAGGTGGTGGTGGTACTTCATCGAAGTCACCGGGCATGTCTATGAAGTTTGGCATGACCCATCCTGGCTCTATTTCTCCTATCTCCATTTCCTCACCATCGCTCTCCCATTCCTCCTCAGGAAACTCCTCTTCTTTGGGTTCCTCTTCGGGATCTTCCTCGGGTTCTTCCTCAACCTCCTCAGCTATGAATTCCACCTCTACGGGGTCTTCCTCAACTTCCACGTTATCAGGGGGTGCTATGGGTATTGCTTCGGTATCGTTCTCCTCAACTCCATCGCTTATGAATTCCACATTCTCGGGGGGTGTTATTTGGACTAGGACGGGTGCTGCTGCGACATCATCTTCCTCCTCCTCCTCCTCATTTATGGGGAGTATGATGGTACCATGCTCTTGGTCGTAGTCATGAGTATAGGGAAAAGCATAGGGAAAATAAGGATCCCCCACTAGTTGGTTCGTCATTGATCTTAGGGTGCTTGCAAGATGGTGAGCTTCAGCTAGCAGGTTGGCTTGGTAGAGATTTGGTAGGTTCATCTACAATGAGGGAATTTATATATTAGACTTATCAATGCAGGGTATAATTTAAGTACGAACAACAGGCATATGATAAGCCCACATTTGTGGTTATTTCCGGGCTTATCTTGCTCATTTTTGGCACGCTCGCGCGCATAACTCTATGTTTTTGAATGATATTGTGCGAAAGGTGCGTTTTTGGTGTTTACAGGTTATTGTTGATAATAAGGCAAACTGTACGCCATATTTTCGTTCCATCATGAATCGGGGACCCGAGGGATCTAAGTGGAGCAATACCGGAGTCCGGGCGAGCAGTGTCAAAGCCCCAAAGAGTTTGGAGAAGCCCAAAAGAAGCTGGTAAAATATTGCCTGAAGAGGAAGTTCTACTGGAAGGAGATCAATGCCTACCGGTATAAACCCAGTTCTACCGATAGGAGGTCCATCTCTACCGGTTCAATCTCTGTCCAGAGAGTCCACGAAATGTGCCATCCAAGTTCTACTGGTAGAGGATCAATGCCTACCGGTAGGAAACCAGATTTCTCAGTGCATCCCTTTTGCCCGTAGCCGTTCTACCGGTAGGAAATTCCCCAGTTCTACAGATTTTTATTTTCTTTTTCTTTTTCTTTTGTTACTTTAAAGGGGTACTATAAATACCCCCTTTGCACGTTTTTAGGGTTATGTTGTATCATTTTAACTCAGCTCTATCTCTCTCTACCGCTCTCTTCTCACCAACTCTCATTCTCTCTCATTAATGGAGCATTGATTGGAGAAGTTGGGGGGTTTTGTTCTTCATTAATATTGTAAGTGACTTTAAGATCTTCATCAATCTAGTCTTAATTTCCATTTTCAGAATGATTTCATTTCTCACCTTTCCTACCCTAGCTTATTTTATACCTCTTTCCATTATGGGTGAGTAGTGTACCAAAGTTAGGTCATGGGATGATTAACATCACGTAGCCAAGGGTATTACTTGTTCTTCTTTCGATAGTCTTCATTTTTGAAAGCGTAAACCTGGGATGGGTTATTTTAATGTCTCAAAACTTGGAGTTGTTAACCTCTTTGATCATATGTAGGTAAGGGCTTAGCTTCCTTACCACATATGATACTTAGAGCTATGACCTTCTAAGTGTTTGCCAAAAGGTCACCAAACCCTAACCATGTTTACCAGTCTAGGTAAGTGAGAAGAACAAGTTTACTTTTGAGTTGCGGGTGTTGATTATCCCTAAACCTAACTTTTAGTTTAATTTCATCTCCAGTAAAAAGCCGTAGTTAGGTTAAGTAGCCACTCGACTAAATCTTCCCAGTTGGTCGTCTCAACGCCAAAGTTTGGTTGGCGGTCCTAACGCTAAAATCTCACTACAAGCTAATCTCTGAACAAGTTATGGATGCACTCCCTGTGGATTCGATCCCGGATTTCCGGGTTTTGTTATGCTTACAACCGACCTAGCCCTACGCTTGGGGTATTCTTATTGCAACGCACATTAAGGTCGCAAGCAGCATACACATAACAAGTTTTTCATTTCTTGAACACAAAAAAAAAAAGTACAACTTAGGAAAATTAGACATTGGTGATCCAATTCTTTAACAACCTATATCCCGAAGGATTACAACTACTATTGGATTTATTCGGGTGCACCTATGCCTTCCTTAATCTGTCAAGTCTCCTTCCTTAGCTACCTTCTTGGCATCCTTATGGCTATTGATTTTTTTCATTTCCAACATCGGTATTTGGCATCGGGGGTAGGAGACCGAAATACTCATGGAAGGCATGCAGGATAGGGAACATTTCTAGAAACCAAGGGTCCTTTTCGACCGGAATAGGGGTATTTTGTTGCACTTTTTGGAAATCTCGCTTTTTTGCAAGTACAACGGCAATAAAGTCGGGATCTTCCAATTGCTGGGCTGTTAAGGTTTCTATGGTATTTCTGGGTTGGTAGGTTTCGACTAAAAGATCGACTAGACATTTTATCTACAAGGAAAAGTTTTATTAGTCAAGTTTTAATAACAACCTAGAAAATTTTTAAGTTTCCATATTCCATATTCGATCATTGATTTAAGTCACCATCCAATTGTTCGGGAATTGATTTAAGTCATCATCCAATTGTTCGGGAATTTCCAGCTTGGCGGTACTGCCAATTCCGCACGTTGCATCAATCCGAAGATTGTTTTGCCAGAATTCCACCCAATTTGGGATGGTAAACTTAAACTCAATTCACGTTTATGCAACAATCAAACTATCTCATAGTCTACCCATTCTACCAATGGCCGAGGTTTTGAATCTAAAGCTTTGATACCAAGTTGTAACGCCCCTAATTTTGGGAACGTTAAATAGAAAATTTTATTAAAAACTTTATACAGCTCATTATTAGAACATAACTCTCACAAGAGTATTTTTATTAAAACACGGAAAGGGGAAATTAGGGTCCCTATCTACTGCTTCGCTTGTTCCTCCATCCTAGCAAGTTCTTTGGCTCCGAAAGCCTTTAAGGTGAAGAGTTTGCCCTGTTCATCTATAAGATCTGACACATTATACCGGCGTTGCCACCCATATAATATGTCAGGGTCACCAAAGGTAACACCATGAGCTACATAAGCTTGATAGAATAAACTCTACCCACTAACACCTTACCTTATACACAATAGTTATGCTTTCCACATTGAATCATGCATGTTTAACCAAATTATTAACAATAAAACAACCATATTCACTATTCAAACAACGATGGTGTCCATGGTTTTTCTGAGTTTCTCTTACGCGACTTGTCGAAGACCGTGTCACCATTTCCTACTTTCCTTTACCAAATCAACATTTTCAAAATCGTTTTTAACACACCCAACCTCGGTTCCGCCATTACGGTATCCCGAGTATCTTCACAATGATTCCGCCGTCCCGGATTCCCATTGGCACACAAAACTTGCATTGGCTCCTCTCCGCGGATAACCAAGCTACACATTCAACCTCGGTTCCGCCGTTCCGGTCTCCCGAGTATCCTCATAATGGTTCCGCCGTCCCGGATTCCCATTGGCACACATAAACACACACCACACAATGGGCAAGTCTGACCACATTGCGGTTTTCAAAATAGTACATTTTTCAAAACACACCTTTCATTAACAACACCCTAGGTGTCATGTTTCTAACTTTCTTGATTACTGTGTCTCGTTTTTCATACAAAGACTCCGCGGTAGGACTTTTCACATAAGAAATTATAAATCATTCATTGTAATCTTGAAACTAAACTGGCAAGATAATCCAACTCTATATTATCTATCATGCTCGAATTTCAATTTAAAGCATAACGCCACATGTACGGACGTCTTTAGAGTGAAGACTAGTTATGCTTTATCACACAACCACAAGTAATGCAAGTAATCCTAGTAAACATGTATGCATTCTCGTAACCATTCCAAAGATCAAAATACGAATGCTTACAATTAAGCATCAAATTTCTATCTTTCAAAATTCGTTCTTTCTTTTCTTTTGTGGGAAGTTCAAAACATATGTTTATTGGAATAAAAGTCGATTATTCAACATGCTGATATATCCTTTAGCAAAATAAGTATACTAGCTATCTTTCTTCATGCTTTTCAAACTATACAATATATAAGCTTCGATTTATACTTAGAGTAGTAAGTAGAGGTATTCTATCATTCTTCTTGGCGGTAGTGACGGCTACGGAAAGTGAGTCGGCTATCGGACGGAGTAACTTCATACGGTAAGCTTCCGGTAGCTTCGAAAGAGAAAGGTTTCTCTCGAAACTTGATCTTGACTCTACTACTAAACTTTTGGATAAAAATGGTGGTCGAGTGGCGGCCTAGGATGAGTTTCTTGAAGAACTCATGGAGAACTAAAGAACAAGGAAGAATAAACAAGAACAAAGTGAGAACACTATATTTTCTAGAGAAAGAAGTTGAAGAATGGAAGGTGTGAGTTGAATGGTAAGTGAGGGGTG
>BPLS01000498.1:3053379-3068702 GCA_019656275.1 Rhododendron kiyosumense | reverse complement strand
CCCCTTTTTTCCCCCTAATCTCCCCATTCTTTTCTCTCTTCTATGTTGTTTCCACTACTCCGGTTTCAGCTTTTCCAGTTGTTGAGTCCGGCGGGGACTCCGGCCATGGCGCATGGGTCTTTTCGTTCCATCCTCGCAGTGGGAGCTCAGATCTGGTAGTTGGTGGTCAATGGAAGGGTTCAATAAGGTGAGGTTTGTGGAGTTAGGTTTTTTGTTTTCCGGCTGTCCTCCGTCTCTTCTACCAGCTGGTTTCCTAGTCCGGTTGTGCACCAATTCGGGTCTCCCCCGGATCTGGTGAGGTTGTGGTGGTGGGTAAATAATTTCTTTGTGTGAATAATTTTAGTTAGGGTTTCGGTGGTTTAGCCGGAGTAGAGGGTTTCAGTGGTTCGGCAGCAATCGTGGACAAGTACTGGAGTTTCTCCCGGTAGCAGCAGTGGTGGCCGCGTTGAGGTTTTCCAAGATCTGTTCCAGTTTGTTTGGTCGGCTGCTTCTCTCTGTTTTGGTTGATGTTCAATAGAAGGTCCAGTGAGAGTGTTCTTTGGCCGTTGTGGGCGTGTTGGGCCTGCCGGAGTTCTTCATCGGCGTTGCCTCAACCTTCACGCTCGGAGCCTTGCGTGACAGCGGAGGTTTGCCTCGGATCCTCCCCAAAGGACTCCACAGCTTTGGATTGGGTCTCCTGGTCCAGTTTCGGCCGACGGCCCTTGAGGCATGTCCTTGGGAGCAAATATTTGTTTTCGCTTGTATTTTATTGTTGTGTGATTACATTTGTGCTTAGTGTTTAATGGTTTGTGCTAAGATTCCGTTTTGGTATCTCTCTGCCTAGTCCCGGATGGGATTCCTAGACCGACACTTGTGCCGGGTGCTTTTGCAGAGTGTCCTTGAGTCTGTAACCTGTTGTGCTTAATGCAGTATTCGTGTCTCGGATTAGGTTGTTTGGTGCACTCCTGTTATTGCAATGTAATCTTTGCCTTCGGGTATGAATTAATGAATTGCCTAATTTCAAAAACAAAAAAAAAATGGTTGAGATTTCAAAAACTTGAGAGTTTTTTTAACAAATTTCAACCATTTATGTAGCAAATGGGCGATCGCAATGCGAACTGTCTTGTCCAATCCAACGGAGAGAATCCGGGTCCGTCTTATACTGGCCTTCTACTTGGGACAGAATTTGTGCTGCGTAGGCCTTGAGTTTAGATTCTGACATGATAATCATTTCAAACTTGAGTCTAAATTTAAACTATTTAACAATGAGCCGTTCTATGATACTACTTATTACTGTACTTCCTACGTAATGACTACCACCATATTGCCGATAAAATCACGCTTGCAACAATCAACATCTTCCAAACCACCTTAAAGAACGCAGCATGTTTTTTATTTGATGATAAGTGAGATAGTAGTTTCTATATGATGAACTTGTACCTGTTACCTATTCCCCTATTTTCCCTTTGGGATTGGAAAGGCTAAAATTAAGGGTCCATTTGATTAGCAAAAAATTATAATAGAAAGTGAAAATGATAGAAAGTGAAGTGAAAGAAAAGAAAAAGAAAATGTGATTTTTTTCTCACATCCATTTAATTAGGATGGAAAGTTTTGCAAGAAAATAATAGAGAAAAAAAAATCATTATTTGAAAAGGAGAAAAGTTGCCCAAATTAGTAGAGAAAAGGTGGAGGGAAGAGGGTCAAGAGGGAAGTTAGTGTAATTATTGTTGACTTTTTCAAGAAAATAAAATTTCCTAATACATTTTGTGAGAAAAACTGAGCATGATCTCAAGTTTTAGAGGGTTGTACGGAAATATTTACTTTCTAGAATATTATTGCTAAGTGAACACAAAAAAAATACGTTTTTTTTTTCTTTATTGCATTTTCTACCTAGTCTTTGTTAGAACTATCCAGCAAAGTCTTCTTTTCTTTTCTTATTAACCTTTTTTAACACCAAAAAGTCCACTTGTTTGACATGTTCAAAAAACTGAAGATCATAGAAGAGATAGCTCAAATATTTATGATCCTCATAAGGCAGACGTGTAGCTATGGCCGGTAATTGGGATTCCCGTGCCATGGCACCCTTGTTTTGCTAATAGATGACCATGACATTAATTTTATCGTCATATGTACAAAACATATCATCAATATTCTTTTATACTGCTAGCACTCCTCTATAGGGCTCAAACCCAATTATTAGAACAGAAAAAATATATGTATGTAGGCCTATGATTTAGGTTCTAACTCAATATGTTTTTGGGATGGGCTTTGTACACCAAGTAAAAATAGAATATCATATCAAATGGCTACTTAATCTTTACAAGGGAAGTTCCCACTAAACATGAGATATATGGTCTTATTGTGTTTCTAGTTCAATCTGGTACTATAATGATCAAGTCAAGAAAATGTGGCCTCTGCGCGAAATGCAGAATTGTTGCAAGAACGTACTAGTTATTCTAGAGAAAAAAATTAGCATTTTGTTAGGTCCTGCGGAAATAGCACGCGGTATTCCCAAGAAATAAGCTACACTAACAAACATTACGTGAGCCAACTTTTGTCTCCTGACTATCCAAGCATAAGTCATCTTGTTCTATCCCAAAAATCGCCTTAGTCAAGAGTATCGTGAAGAAGTGTCATGAACAAATATACCGTAGGAACGTTGCGTAATTACTCGGAACGAAGGATATCTCTCGTTTCTCGACTTTTGCTACCACATTTACAGACTGATTTGTTTTTATATCATAAATTGGAGTTCCGAAAAATATTTAAGAAACTCTTTAACCAACATAACTACCAATATTGCAAATTATCTTGCCATAATAATTTCCCCCCCTCCAATTTTGTTCCTTGAATGAGTCAAAGCTCCACCCTTGTTTCAATCCATTCCAATCATTTCCTCCACAATTCACTCCACCAACTTTCCATTTTAGCCTCATATTCTGGGATAACCAATCACGTGTCCTTAATTTATCGGTGCAATATCGAATTTAGTTTAGAACCACCTTTCTAGTTTATTTTGGTATAAATCAGTTTTCTATAGACAAAACAAAGGCTTTTCTTCCGAGGTAGAGGAAAACGAAGACAATAGAAAACAACACTCTGATCCTCGGAAACCCCATTTATCCATTCGGGTTTTGGTTTTGTCTCTTTCACAAGAGTTTAGAATAAAAAGCAATCGACCAGCGAATTGATATATTGTGTTTTTGTTTTGGGAAGAAAATGTCGTTCACGGGAACGTTGGATAAATGCAAGGCTTGTGATAAGACAGTTTACTTTGCTGATTTATTATCTGTGGATGGTGTTAATTATCACAAATCATGCTTCAAATGCAGCCACTGCAAAGGAACTCTTGTTGTATGTGTCCTCACTTTTTCTTTTTCTTCATTAATGTGTTGCAATTTCCTTTAATTTGTTGCTAATCCAAAGAATTCCATAGTGCAATAATAATGAGAAATAAAAAAAACACATTAGTTCTACGATTTTCGATTAATTCACAAATCACATTTGAAACCTCCCCTCAGTATCAAGCAAAAATTGAGTACTAATTTTTAGCTTGATTTCTGGCTTAAAGATGGCAAAAGGTTAAGTTATAGCATTGGAGATTTAATTTTGGTGTTCTATGTATAGGTAATTAGAGTTTTGGTGCTTTTGCTAGTGTTTGGAAGAGATTTGGGCTTAGGATTTGTTTTGGCTCTTTTTTGGGCTAGGCTCATGTGGTTTCTAGGTTTATTTTTTGGAGCCTGGCCCTTTAGTTGTTGGTGGGCTCAAAACTCATTATTTTATTTTCTTTTTTCATCTTTGGATTCTCCTCCTCTTACTTAATGTACCATTTGTTAAGTATTCTTAATAAAACTTATGTTGCCTATAAAAAAAAAAAAATAGAGTCGGTACTAAGTAGTTGTTTTTCATTTGACAGATGTCTAATTACTCCTCCATGGATGGAGTCCTCTACTGCAAAACTCATTTTGAACAACTTTTCAAGGAGTCTGGCAATTTCACCAAGAATTTCCAACCAGGTGAGGATTTTCTAGTGCTCATCTTCCAATTTGTTTAAGGCTATGTTAAGATTTTGGACTTGTCAAATGGAAGGGGAATAGTTTGACAATGATACATTCATTTTCTCCTCGTCATTCAGACCTTTAGCCTATCAAATTCCATTTCGCCCCTATCTTTTACCCCCTTTTTTTTTTTTTGTACTGTCTTTTATAAATTCAAGATCCAAACGCAGTCTTAAGTTCTAAATTGTCTCATTGACTTTGCTTGCTTTGTCTTGATGAAAATTTCAGCAGCGAAGCATGAGAGGGAAAATTCACTGGTATGTTCTCCAATGTCCTGAAAAGTGTTATTGCTTTATAATTTTATATTCTATTAGTTTAAATTTTAACTCCATTCATAAGCCACAGTTGTCATAAAAGTAACGAAAATCACAAGTTAACTAATTAACTCATCATTCTCGTTACCAAATCAGACAAACTCAGGGTCTGTTTTCTAGCTGAGGAAACAAAGAGAAAAGAAGGGAAAATGTAGAGAAAGTTGGGAGGAAATTTTACTATTTCTAGCTTCTTGTTTATTTTTCATGTTTCTTCTCTTTTTCCACTGCCAATCGAACAAACAAAAAAAAAAGGAATTTTTTTTAATTTTTTTCTTCTTTTCTCTTCCTTTCCACAAGTTCCATACAGTCAAAACACACAACAACAAAATTAGCTCCTTTCATTCCATTTTATTTTCCTTTGTTCACATTGTCTAATTCCCTTCCTTTCGCCAAACATAAGTTCATGAAATACGCAACTTTTATATCTTCTGCAGACAAAGGCCCCAAGCAAACTCTCCTCCCTGTTCTCTGGAACCCAAGACAAGTGTCCAGCTTGTGAAAAAACTGTGTATCCACTGGAGAAGGTTTGCAATTCTTTCATAGAGTGATCTTATTTAAGCTTGTACACAATCGAAAACATTCACGCAATTGCAACGTTTCATTGGTCAGACGAATAAGAACAACGACAGATACATTTTTTAGGTTTTATTTTGAATATTTTTAAAAATATTTGGGTAAAAGTATAATTCTTTTACTTCCGATTTTTTCTGTCGAGATAAACCAATAATCCATAAAAGTTTGATGCAAGATTAACAAACGCGAAAAAAAATTGAATGATGACAAAAAAAGTCCAAAAAGCTCTAAAAAAGCTAAGGAGAGGGGAAGGATCTAGTCCACTTTCCTTCCCTCAAGTCCGATCCATCTTTGGGCCATTTGTGGGCCCTTTCTGGCCCCCCAACAATAATCAAAACAATTCACTTTTTAGAGCTCGCCAAGAACATCGACCACATCGAAAATCACGTCGATCGGATACCATTTGATATGATTTTGAAATGCATTACGTTCCTAAAAAAATAAGTGTGCAACATGGTATTGCAACCCATGTAACACAATTATATGAAACTTAATGCAATTCAAATCATATCAAATTATATCCCATCGACATGATTTTCAACATGGTCAATATTTTCGGCAAGCTCTAAAAAGTGAATAGTTCTAATAACTGTTGTGGGTCTGGGAAGTGTCCACAAATGCCCCAAAACTGGACTAGACAGGAGAAAAAGGAAATTGGACTAGATCTCAGTAAAGGAGAACAACACCATAATCTCCTACTGTGAGTATTTTCTCAATACATCACTCCAACAAACCTAAAGGAACATCTCTGAATTCTAATCTAGTACAATCTTAAATAAGTGATACATTTATAACAATTGGCATTCAATGGAGATGAAAGAGTAGTTATCGAACGCTCTTGGAGTATCATGTGATATGTTAAATTATACGGTACTTCTAACAAGTTGCGTTATGAAAATTTTTATGAGCAGGACATCAAATCGATCACTATTTTGTTGGGTTATGAGAAAAAGTTGTGATTTTCTCACATAGACATAGTATATTTTGGGAAATCTCATTACTAGAATACTCATGTAACCGATGTCACATGAGACTCGGGGAGTATCCCGTAATTACTACTGCAAATGGATAATAGGCTAGGTTAAACTGGTGCAAGAATAACCTAACCCATGCATTAATTCTCTTTTAGATTAGAAAATTGAAATTTTGCCACACACAGGTGACAATGGAGGGAGAATCTTTCCACAAGTCATGCTTCAAGTGTGCCCATGGAGGCTGCCCCCTGACTCACTCATCCTATGCTGCCCTTAATGGAGTCCTCTACTGCAAGCACCATTTTGCTCAGCTTTTCATGGAGAAGGGAAATTACAGCCATGTCCTTGAGGCTGCCACTCATAAAAAGAGTGCTGTGGCACTTGTTGAACCTGAAGCAGACGAAGTGGATGTGCCCAAATCAGAGCAAGAAGAGACACAAGAGTAGTGGAGTGGAGTGGTCCTAATTAATCTCTCACCAAATTACTGTAATTGGTTTCCCCCATTTTCATTAATTTCTCTCTGAATTTCCACAATTTTCCATCTTGCCAACCACCACTACTCTTCATGTTATGAAATTTCTTTGTCTGACTGTTCATAATTTGTTTCTTGTTGCTTTGAGTTTTCAAGGTTTTGTATGTAATTCAAACAAATATTCGGCATGGTATATGTAACGCCCCAATTTTCCAAGGAATTTCAGAGGCATTAAAATAATAAAATTTTATTGAAATAATTTCAGAGCGACTTTAGTCTTCATATATATATATATATATACACACACACACACCAAGCATACTCGATCTTTGCTCCTAGTATTCTTCCTGTGTCCAACTGCTCCTCCATTGAATCCTGCACCCTCTAGTTAATTGATCACCAAAGCAACCGATTTACCAGGATACAGATGTATCCGTGAGTGGTAAATCACATAGTAGAATAATCCAACCCAACTACCCCTCTTACTTTACAGCTAGCAAGCAGACAATATAATATCGATGCTAAAGACTAGTAAAGTAGAAATTTCACACATAAATTGGTTTATTACTATCCATTAGCCTGACATGTGATCTAAGATCTCAACTGTGAGATCCTTCCTCCCCAACTGCTAGTCATGTCATGTCCCATGAGATCACTTCCTTTTGCTATCGTAGATACACCTAAGTTATATACCGAGCGTGTATCCCAATAACTACAAACAAAGAGAAAGCTCATCATGCCATTACATAACTAGGGTTCGTCTATTTTTTTAATCATCACTTCACAATCATTATTGGACTCCCACCAATTTCGAATCATCACTGGACTACCCACCAATCAATTTAAATTTTCACTGGACTACTCACCAGTTTATCAATTCACATCTCACAATCTGCCTGCAGGCAATCTCTAACATCATAAAACTTTTCAATTTATCCATTACCTAGCACCATCTAGGTGAATTCTATTCGCATACCACCTCATGTCTCTAGGGTCTTGTAGAGACCCGTAATTTCAAAAAAATATTTAAGGGTTTATTTGATTTTTGAAATTGGGGAAAATATGAGATTTGTTAAATTTATTTGATTTGGGGCCAACGTGATAAAATTGTAATGTTGAGTGAGTGTGGGTGTAATTTGATTGGGTGCTAGTATATATAGGTGGGTGTGTGTGTATAGGATCAAAATCCTCCATCTCATTCTCTCACATCTTACGTCTCTCTCCCTCCCCCTTCGGCTCTCACTCTCTCTTTTGCTCTCCCACCGAAAAACGCCACCAAAGCTCGAAACCCAAAGAACTCAACCCTCTCTCCACCTTCCTCACGTGCCATTGAGTTCGTAGCTTGTCCGGTTTGGCTCGGAGAGGAGTATTTGGGCGTATTACAAAGTTTGAGTTCAAGGGTTCGCGTGGCCCGATCTCTTTGTGTGTTTGCTCTTCAACTTCAAGGTTGGGATTTCTAACTTCCTCTACATATTTATGAGTTGATTGTGTGCCAAAATCGTGCCCTAGTTGGTCGGATTTTGAAGATATGCTTGTTCTTAGATTTCTGCAGAATCGCTGCTCGTAACATATTTTTTCGATACAGCCATTTTTGCTGTATCCATACCAGCTGCTTATCTTGAATCCAGTAGCACTAAAGCTTTGTAACGATCCATAATTTTTATAATTAATAATATCATTTAAAAAGTATCATTTATAATAATAAAATTATCTTAATTATAATTATCTAGTAGATATATACAAAAAAAATTAATTTAGTCTTAATTATCTTACTTTTAATTTTTTTTAATTGCATGCATACAACTCCTGCCATCCTTCCATCTCCTACTCAGTCTGTACTTCCTCCCTAGCCATAATCTCGTACATATTCTCGTCCATCTAATAGCCCAAGAGTTTGAGTTCCGATTAAACTCAATTTTATCAACCTCTTTAAAATTCTCCTATATATACCCCATTAATCCGACCCTAGGTCATACCACAATATTCCTCACGCCCCACCAGTCCAGAAAAGAGAGAAAATTCGGAGAAAACGAAGCTCCAATCCATGGAGTTTTAGAGAGAGAAAGTGAGAGAGAGAAAAGTGGGTTTCGTATCTAGACCCAACCGAAATCCAATCCGATCATTCTCGACTCCTCCTATAACTCCTAGCATCGCCAAGCATTGTCCAATTCGATCCCAAGGTTCCCCGATCGAAAAACCCGAAGTTATCTTCTCCAAATTCCAAGTTTCGATTTAAAATCAATTCGATCCGATTCAAGGTATTATAATCCATTCCAACCCTCCCTCTAAGTATATTTAATGTTTTTATGCTTAACCCTATGCCCCGAATGAACCCATGCATCAAAATCGTGAAGAAAACCAAAAAAATCCAAATCTGGACGCAACCTTGCGGCCGCAAGGTTCGGGCCACAAGAACCAGGGCCGAGTTTGCTGCAGAAGGCCCAGCCGCAACCGCAAGGTCAACCCGGTCAGACCTTGCGGTTTGCTCTATTTTGGTTCGAAACGACTTTTCGACATCCGGAACTCCATATTTGACCCCGAAACTATTTTTCCCAGACTTTTCACACCTCAAAGATCATAACTTGTTAAGGTCATATTTTTTTTATTTAATTACCTATTTATTAAATTATTTATTAGTTATCTTTCGAAGTTTACAAACGAAAAATGTTTACGACCTTCCAAACAACGTTTTAACACATAAACTATTTTTTTCCAGACTCTTTGCATCTCAAAGATGATAACTTGTTAATTTAATATTTTTTTATTTAATTTACTATTTATTGTTATTTTTATAGCATCAAAATTACTTTGCGACCTTATAAACCTTATTATAAATTCTGAGAAATTTTATTTAGACTCCTTACATTTTGAAGGTGAAACTTTGTTAACCTCAACATATTTTAAGTAGTAAATTATTTATTATCTATTTACTTCACTTTCAGTTACCTTATTTAATGTCTTCATTTAAAATTAATCCCGCAAACCTCCGAACTCAACTTTTGACACTCAAACATGTTGCATAGGACCTTTAGGACTCTTATCGAGGTCATGATAATTATTTCAATATTTTTACCTAATTAATGTATTTAATTAGTCCTTAATTCATCTAATTACTTAGAAATAATTAATAAAAGCCTAGAAAATATTTTATTAAAATTTTATTAAAAGTTCTACTTCATTATTGACAACGTGGCCATACAAGACTAAGGGTAATGGCCCGTTCATAAAAGGTTGTGTGATTGCATTGCTTATTATTTGTTTTCTTATTTATTATCTGATTTAACTGTTTATTACACCGACACTTGATTTAAATGTTGGACCCTAGAGACATGGGGTGGTATGCGAATAGAATTCACTAAGACGATGTTTGGTAATGGATAAATTGGAAAGTTTTATTTTGAGAATACCTGCAGGCGGGATTTTGAGATGTGATGAGTTGGATGTGATGATTAATTGAAACTGGCAAAGTAAGCCTAGTGATGAATTGAATCTGGCAGGAGTCCAGTGATGAATTGAATCTGGCGGGTGTTCAGTGATGAATTGAAACTGGCAAAGTAAGCCCAGTGATGATTGTGATGTGGTTCATAAGATAGGCGAACCCTAGTTATGATTTGGGCATGATAAGCTTCCTTTTGTTGTAATGAGAGGGATACACATTGGGTACATAACTTAGGTGTAATCCGCGACAACAAAAGAAAGTGAGCTCATGGGACAGGGCATAGCTAGCGGTTGGGGAGGAAAGATCCCGCGGAGGAGATCTTAGATTACACGTTAAGTTAATGGATAGTAATAAACCGGTTTATGTGGAACAAACTCTGTTTTACTTTTTCGCATTACTATTATCCTGCTGCTTGCTAACCGTAAAGTACGAGGGGTAGTTGGGTTTATACTAAGGGGTGACCTCTTTCCCTCAGGTACGGATTGCCTGGCTTCCGTGCCAGATTTTGCAGAAAATCAGGAAGAGACACAGAACCCTGAAGGCGAACAATTTTATGCAGAAGAGAATCCAGAGGTGGGAATCGAGCCAGAATACACTTGGGATCCGTATCATTCCTAGAAGACGGTTCTGTTATTTTATCTAGTTTATTTTCCACAAATACTATTTTCAATATTTTCACAATGGATTGTAATAGACGAATCTTTAGGGTGAATTATCCGTTTGGATTTTGAATTTAATTTAATAAATCTTTAGAAATCAATATTTAATATCTCCGATTTTATTCCCAAAAATCGGGGCATTACAAGCTTGTTGTATCGATACAACCTTTTTTTGTTGTATCCATACCAAGAGCTTATGACACTACAAGAAATTTGGGATCTCCTAATGGTTTTTTTAGTAACGGTTGAAAAAACCGTCGGTATAGATGGTGTGTAGCAACGGTTTGCAAAACGTTACTAGAAACATGACTATAGCGACAGTTTTCATGCAACCGTTACTTGAATACAAGACTATAGCAACAGTTTTCCATAACCGTTACTAAAAACCGGACTATAGTGACGGTTTTCATTAACCGTTAGTAGATTTTCACACCACCAAAACCAATTTTCTTTCATGCGATCGGTTTTCCAAATTCGAACTAACGATCGAGACGGTTGACTTTTTTTTTCATGTTGATTAAATCATTCTCGTAAAAATTTGACTCAATGTAATTATATTTAAAAAATATACGTTTCATGTAATTCATGATAACAATTAAACTACGTCTTGTGTTGTATTTGAACGTACAGTAGCAACTCAACCACAACACAACTATGATGATTGAGACCATTGATTTTGTTTTCCTTGTTGATTAAACCATTCTCATAAAAATTTGGCTTGATTGAGTTTAAAAACTTTTTTATTGAGAGAAAATTTCATTAGTAAAATAAATTTTTCTGCCCGATCAAGTATGTAACGATACCCAATTAATTTCATTTTTCATATGAAGGACGTACTCTTTACTATGTAAAAAATAGACGGTTCCAATCGGAAAAAAGAAGAAGGAAGGTGTTTGTATAGTATAAACCGAATTTAAAACTCGAATTAAGAATAAATCGATAAAACTCTAATGACATAAGCTAGCCTAGTCAGTTTGCATAGTATAAATATTAGAAGGCCCTTGATATAACACAAGTGTTGGGCTAGCCTAGCTGGTTTGCACTCGCGCGCGCATAAGCTTGGTCCTGGGTTCGATTCCCAGGAGGAGCAAAATTATTTTGTTGCCTTCCATGCGCCATGCAGGCACTAAAGCTGGGCAACAGACACGAGACACGATAACACGACACGAACCGGACACGAAGTTAGCGGGTTAGGGTTGAACATTTCTGACACGAAACACGAAAATGACATAACTCGAGAACACGAATTCTAATTGGGTCGGGTTCGGGTTGAACACGCGACACACGAAATTGACACGACTAACACGGTTACTAATCTGTGTCACCCATTTTCACGAACATATATACATAATATATGGTTTATCTATAAGAGTTAGACAACAGACACGATAACACGACACGAACAGGACACGAAATTAACGAGTTAGGGTTGAGCATTTCTGACACGAAACACGAAAATGACACGACTCGAGAAACACGAATTCTAAATGGGTCGGGTTAGGGTTGGGTGATTTGTGACACGAACCCGACTGATACGACACGAACACGACTCGACATGACTCGTTACCCAGGTCTAGTAGGCACCATGCGGCGATAGGTGGGGTCCATGTCAACGCAACGCCACGTGGCTGCCATGTCATATTTTACCCCAGATTTAAAAAACAAAAGGTTGCCTTTAGCAACGGTTACAACGTTGCTAAAGAAACCGTTACTAAAAAAAAATATGTACGAACGCTCGTCAAAACCGTTGCTATACCTCTACACCAACAAATATCTCGCAACGGTTGGTGAACCATTGGTATTGCTTTTAGCAACGCTTTTTGTGTTTTTTAGTGACGCTTTTGACCATTGTTAGATCCCGATTTTCTTGTAGTGTGAGACAGTTTTGCCCATGTTATTCCCACTTCGATTGTTTTGACCCCCGATCACTTCTAACACTCTCCAATCACATTTTAACCATCTCTAAACTTGATGGCTCACGTTCCAATGATTTGTTGTTCGTCCCCACCCTTTTGACTCTCGTTATAACAAAAAAGTGTTAAACTAAATGAATATGATACTCGTTCCTTTATTTATGCATTCGGGTTGTTAGGTGAATAGTGTGGTATGTTTTTCATGAATGATATGGATTTGTAAACAGCATGTGTGATGACAAGGTTGATTGTTGAATAAAATGGTGGGTGAATCGTAAGCAAAAAGCGATAAGATGACACGTGATGCCATATAGTACAAGGAATGGGTTTAGATGACGAGTTTTGGATTGGAATGGAAATGCGAGTTGGGACGTGAACCATTTACCTGACATCAATGACTCTCATTAATTGCATCTTGCAAACTAGAGTCCTAAAAACACTTATGGTAGAATGCAATACAAATGAATCGGAATCGGCATACGGGGTCTTGATACCCGGAACTTAAAACAGATGTACGGGGTCACGAGCACCCGAAATGTAAAATAGATGTATGGGGTCACAAGCACCCAAAAATGTATTATGGGTATATGGGGCCTTAAGACCTGAAAATTTTCTTAGCTCTCTATTCGGTATGTTAATGGAGGAAAAGTTACTTGAGTTCATATTGGAGATCAATGGGAGATGTACGGGGTCCTTAAGACCCAGAATACAAGGCACTTAATGTAGAAGTGTACGAAATGAAACTTCGAATAAATACAAAAGGGAAATGTAATAGGTGATTGATAGATTGACTAGATGGATTAGCTAACGACAGCGAAGTATTCCTTGAGTCTTGGATTTTCGGTACGACATTGGTGTCTGATTGTATTCTCCCTTGCTATCCGAGACTTTGTTCCTTAAATGTTCATCTTGGTGCTTTATCTATCTCATATGTATATAGTTTGAGCAAAGATATCTCTACTGGGCTAGTGTAGTTCAATCTATTATTATTTTCAGGTACACCTCAAGGGCATTGATATGGAGTGCTTGTTGTGCATTTGACTTCATCATTTTAAAAGCTGACATCGAGAAGTTACTTAACATCTTGTTTATTTTATTTTGGGAAGATATGATGTAACCTTCGTTATCACTCTTTTGACTTGAAACTTTTGTAAAATTTTTAGCTTTCATCTTTAAATGTAATTAAGTTATATTTGGGCTAGAGTGCCAAGGATGTAACCTTCTGTAATACTTGGAATAGGACTTGTACTTTGATCATGTGGAAATAGAAAATCTCTTTTGGGGTATTTGGTAGATATTTGTGAGGATTCTTAAATTATGAAAAGTACTTATTTTTGAGTTAAAAATTGAGGGCGTGACAAGTCCAATCTAGCATATAAATCAAGAATCAGAGCACTATACAAATAATCAAAATGATAATTGAAATAATTAATGAGCGTAAAAATCACGTAACTTTTTATGAATGGGCCGTTGCCCTTAATCTTGTATGGCCAAAAAGTTAACAATTAAGCAAGAAACTTTTATCTAATTATTTAGAAGGAAAATAATAATTTTGGTCAAAAATTAGTAAGCCTAGGCTTATACTAGTTTTATTTAAGAATTAGATAGATCAATAACCATAATAAATACAAAAAAAAAGAGAGTAATATTAAATGAAGTAGCATGACCTTAAAATGAGTCTTACAGTCCTATAAAACATGTTCAAGTATCAAAAGTTGGATCCAGAGAGTCGCGGGAATATTTAAAATAAAGATATTAACGAAAGTAAAATAAATAGATAATAAATAATCTAATAAATAAAATTTGTTGAGATTAACCAAGTTTCATCTGAGGAATGTAAAGAGTCTAAAAAAATTATTCAGGCATTAATGACATGGCTTATGAGGTCGCAAAGATTTTTTGTTTGTAAACTTTAAAAAAATAACTAATAGGTAATTAAATAAAAAAATACGGTTTTAACAAGATATGATCTTTGAGGTACGAGGAGTCTAAGAAAAATAGTGTGGGTGTAAAAAATCGGGTTTGGAAGGTCAGAAAATAGTTTCGAACCAAAACAGTACATACTGCAAGGTCTGACCGGTTGACCTTGCTACCCGCAAGGTTAGAAGACCTGGTTCTTGCGGCTGGGCCAAGACTAGAATTTTTTTTGTTCGTTTGGCTACGGTTTCGTGCATGGGTTTGCATGGGCTATGTTTTAGGCCTAAAAATACATAAATATACTTAGAAAAGAGGTTGGATAGGATTATAATACCTTGGGTTGGTTGAATTGAGTCAAAAATCAAAACTTTGAATTTGGAGAAGATGACTTTGGGTTTGGCTATGGGGGAACCTTGGGATTGAATTGGTCCTTGTTTGGTGATGCTATGGGTTGTAGGAGATGATTGGTAGGGTTGAATTGGGTTTCAGTTGGGTCTAGATACAAAACCCAGTTTTCTCTCTCTAAAACTCCATAGCTTGGAGCTTGAGTTGGCTATGGTTTTCTCTTGATTCTTACTCAGTGGAGTGTGGAGGGTGTAGCGGTGTGCTTGTGGGCCGAAATGGTGGGATATTTGTAGGTGAATTTGAAGAAGAAGGATAAGATCGAATTTAATGGAGTTGGGTTCATGGGACTCGGAAATGAATGGATTGGGATTGTTTTTGGGGTTAGAGGGGTGGCAGGAATGGGATAGAAGTGAATTGAATTCGGATTTTTCCTTGGTGATGAAGGAATTTTTCAGTTTGGGTGAGGGGGAATGAATATGGGTTTCTTTAGGGTAAGAAAGAGAGAGAGTTATGGCTGGAGAGAGAGGGAGCTGTGGGAAGGGGAGAGAGAGTTGCAAGAGGTAGTGAGGTGAGGGAGATGGAGAAAGGTGCATGCATGCATGACATGCATGTGTGTGTGTGTGTGTGTGTGTGTATATATATATATATATATATACACAGTACGCTTCAGCTGCGGGCGT
>BPLS01000498.1:3011912-3048379 GCA_019656275.1 Rhododendron kiyosumense | reverse complement strand
GCGAGTTTCTCCCCTTTTATCAGAGCCGTTGGATGAGATCCAACGGCCACCGAGCAAAGTCCGCATTTTAGCAATATGCGGACGCCCGCAGCTGAAGCGTACTGTATATATATATATATATATATATATATATATATATATATATATGAATTAGTAATTATAAATGCATGAATATATGTATTATGAAAAAAAATTAAGACCTAGTAATATTATCGCTATTATTATTACTATATTAAAAAAATAGGGTCGAAAATCTGGGTCTTTACGACCTACCCCTCTTAATATAACTTTGTCCTCGAAATTAGGTTGTATTTTCTGGTGGAAATAGATACAGGTAGTTGGCGCGCATAGTATTTGCCCAATTTCTAAGTTGATTCCTCAATTCCTTGATGTCGCCAAAGGATTCGGACGAGTTGAATGATTCTGCCTCGGATACACTTCTCACTATAGTCCTGAATTTTCCACTGGCTGTTCTTCGAAAGTGATGTCTTTGTTTTACATTTTCTTAGTCTGAAAGGTTAGTGGTCTAGTTCTTTAATCGGCATAGCTCTTTTGTCAACTCTACACAGCCAGAAGTTGTTGGCCAATGATCTTGACCTTTTCTACGGTCTCTCTGGTCTTAATAGGCTTGCTCCTCCCAATTTAATCCAATCAAACTGGCGATTGATAGGGTTACTCATACAAAGCTTTGTATGGTGTCATTTTCATGCTGGATTGATAGTTTGTTGTAGGCATACTCAACTAGAGGTAGACGTCGTTCCCAGCTTCTTTTAAAGTCCAAGACACCGGCACGGAGCATGTCTTTTAAGATCTGGATCGTCCTTTTCGGATTGTTCGCCTGTTTGTTGATAGAAGGCAGTGTTGAGACGAAGATCGGTTCTTAATGCTTTTATAGGCTATCCTAAAAGGTCATCATGAATCACAATCACATACAATGGACACGGGTACACCGTGTAATCACACGATTTCTCGAATGTAGAGTCGGCTGAGAATGTCCATTGAATTCGTTATCTGCATTGGTAAAAAGTGTGCGGATTTAGTTAAACGGTCGACTATCACACAATTTGCAGTGTTCGATTGTGGAGACCTAGGCAGTCCTGTCATGATATCCATGGTGATGTGTTCCCATTTCCACCCGGATATAGGTAATGGTTGTATGGTCCCACCGGGCTTTTGCTTTTCTGCTTTTACTTGTTGGCATGTGAGACATGTCGGAACGTATTTGGCCACGTCCTTTTTTATTGTCGGTGGAGATCTTGGTACATCTTGGTGCTCTCCAGGTGGACGGTGAAATTGAAATGATGGAACTCCTTAAGTACTGCTTCCCGAAGGGTATCGATGTTTGGTACAAAAAAAATTTCCCGGAAGCAAAGGCTTTTATCAACATGGATTTCCTATCTAGTTGCTGCTTTTCCAGTTAATAGTTGATATCTTCTGCGGTTGGCTGCAGCTTGAATCCACTGATGACTTTCCATCATCTCCCATTCTCTGGTAGCTAAAGTAGTCACTTGTCCTCGGTTCTTATGACTAAGCGCATCAGCGACCACATTTGTCTTTCCTCTAATTGCTTTCCATATCGATAATGCTGCCAAGACCTTAGGGCGAACACTACTGCTGTCAGGTCCAAATTGTGAGTTGGATAGTTCTTTTCATGCAGCCTTAATTGTCGGGATCTGTAAGCAACGATCTTTCCATTTTGCATGAGTACAGCTCCCAATCCATCTTTGGATGCGTCGCAGTACACTGTATATTCCACATTTCGTCCGTGAATGATTAATATGGGGGCATTGGTCAATCTTTTCTTAAGTTCTTGGAATGATTTCTCACATACTTCTTTCCATTTGAACTTAACCCCATTTTGGGTCAATCGAGTGAATGGTTTACCCAAAATGGAGAAATCTTGGATGAACTTCCTTTAATAGCTAGCTAATCCCAAGAAATCTTATCTTGAACACTGTTGAAGGTCTTTTCCAGCCCATGACCGTTTTTACCTTATGGTCATGTATTGAGATTCCTTTCTTTGACTCTACGTGTCCTACAAATTTGACTTCTTTCATCCAGAATTCGCTCTTGCTAGCTTTTGCATACAAATGATTGTCTCAGAGTATTTGTAGGACAATTCTCAAGTGGTGTTCGTGTTCTTTCTTCGTTTGAGAGTATACAAGAATGTCATCAATGAACACAGTACTTGTCCAAGTACGGCGTGAAAATCTTGTTCATCACACATGAAAACAGCGGGGGCATTGGTTAATCTGAAAGGCATAACTACGAACTCATAGTGTCCATAAGGTGTGCTGAACGCCATCTTAGATATGTCACAATCTCTGATTTGCAATTGATGGTATCTGGATCTTGGATTAATCTTCGAGAAACAAGTCGACCCTCTTAGTTGGTTGAACAAGTTGTCTATTCTCGGTAAAAGGGTATCGATTCTTGATTGTGACTTTGTTGAGTTGGCGGTAGTCAATATAAAGTCGAAGCATCCCCTCTTTCTTCTTGACAAGTAGGGCAGGGGCTCTTCATGGTGAGGTATTGGGTCGGACAAAACCTTTTTCTGAAAGTTCCTACAGCTATGTTTTCAACTCTTGTAGTTCTGCCGAAGCCATCTAATACGAGGCCATGGAAATTTGGGTCATACCAGGCTGTAGCTCGATGGTGATATTCATTTCTCTTGGTAGCAGTAACCCTAGCAATTTCTCAGGGAACACGTCCTCGTATTCGCAAACAATGTAAGGAAAGCCCAACTCCATACGATCTCTCTTCCAACAGGAGGCTCACTAACCATCCAGAGAGCTTTTTATGCCACCTCATTTTGTGTGTGTTTGATTTAGAAGGGTCATACCTACCCCCCATAAATGAGTAAGACCTCACTTGCGAAAAAATGGCTTTTCGCTTCTCTTATCACTTTTGATAATAGCACGATGGGCTAATAGCCAACCATTGACGTCAAAGTCAATTCCCCCTTTTTTTTTTGTGACCTAAGATTCACAAGCCCAAATGTAGGCCTAAGACTCCTTCTACTATGATCTATCCATCTTAAGGAACGAGGAGCGTTCGGAGCTTGAAGTTGGAATATAGGTGTAGTCGTGGCGGTTATCGCTCGTATGAGTTGTATGACCTAGTTGACACTCTGCATCGTGTTGGGATTTAAGTTGGCATTGATCTCGGAATTCACACAAGCATTGTCGTCGATGTAAGCAACGTTGTCATTGGCATCAGGGCTACGTGTTTTGTCCTTGCTGGTAGGGTCAACAAAATGACCGTAGAAAGTGACGTCGTGACCTTTTGTACCAATCTTGTAACGACTACTAGCTCAACGAAGTTAGGTTTAGGGTCTTAAGGGTTTCTAAATATTTGGTTCTCAAAACGAAGTACGTGAAACAACATTCTCACACTGGTCCTACCCTATTTGACTTATTTTTGATCATACCTAGAGAAAGGAAATTTTTTCCCGACGGGTACTCTATTTCTTGAGTAGCCTCCTTCGATAGTACCCTTTTCCTTTATTGACGAGGTTTGTCTCTTGGTCTTCTTCGTCTTGGTGGAACAACCAACCAATTATAAAAGGAACGGATCTTCTATCGCTTCCTTCTAATCGGAGTCGACGTTTGATTTCTGTAACGATCCGGATTTTTGCCCTATTTTTTTTTCGAATAAAGAAATTATTTTTAATCAAATAGTCTATAGTAATCGATTAACTATTTTAAAGTATAATTAGATTAAACCAAAATCCTAGATTAATTTTTCGTGACTAAAATTAGTTTAGCAAAACTTTAATTCAACTTGTAACTATAAATGTGTTTACATATTTATCTATATTATACAAAAAAAATATGATTCATAATAATAAAATTCTTTTCCTTATAGATATATACAAATTATCTTACTTTTAATTCTCTTAAATTGCATGTATGTAAATCCTGATAACTCTCACTCTCCTACTCAAATTCTACTTCCTTTCTTAGTGTATCTCGTCCCAAGTTCATCCATTACGAAACCCTATAGAATACAACTTCTTTAAATCCAATTTTAATCGAAACTCTTCAAATTCTCCTATATATACCCTAGTACGTCGACCCTAGGGCACACCACGAAATTCCTCACGCTCCACCGAGTCAGACATGAGAGAAAAACGTGGGCAATTCAAGCTCCAAGCTATGGAGTCCTAGAGAGAGAAAGTGAGAGAGAGAAAAACGGGTTTTGTACCTATGCCCAACTGAAACCCAAATTGACCGTTCCAAACTTTTTCCCCAACCCCAAGCATCCCTAAACATCATCCAATTCGGATCCAAGGTCTTCCGATTGAAGAAACCGAAGCCTTCGTCCAAAAAAATTCAAGTTTCCGTTTGTGAATCAATTCGATCCAATCGAGGTATTATAATCCATTCCAACCCTCCCTCTAAGTATATTTATTGTTTTTATGCTTAACCCTATGCCCCGAACGAACCCATGCATCGAAACCATCACAAAAAACCAAAAAAATGAAATCTGGACGCAACCTTGCGGCCGCAAGGTGCGGGCCGCAAGAACCAGACGCAAGGTTGCGGCTAGATGCTTTACCGCAAGGTCAGAGCGGTCAAACCTTGCGGTTTGGATTGTTTCGGTTCAAAATTGTTTTGCGACCTTCTAAACTTGATTTTCAACCCCCGAACTATTTTTCCTAGACTTTTCACACCTCAAGGATCATAACTTGTTAAAGTCATATTTTTTTATTTAATTATCTATTTATTAAATTATTTATTAGTTATCGTTCAAATTTTACAAACGAAAATTTGTTACGATCTTTCAACCAACGTTTTAACACTCCAACTAATTTTTTTTAGACTCCTTGAATCTCAAATATAGTAACTTGTTAAATTAAATATTTTTTTTATTTAATTCACTATTTATTATTATTTTTAAAATAATTCCAATCAAAATTACTTTACGACCTTATAAACATTATTATTAATACCCGAGTAATTTTATTTAGACTCCGTAGGTTCCAAAGATGAAATTATGTTAGTCTCAACATTTTTTTTATAATAAATTATTTATTGTCTATTTACTTCACTTTCGGGCACTTTAATTAATGTTTTCATATAAATTAATTCTTCGACCCTCTGAACCCAACTTTTGACACTCAACTGATTGTATAGGACCTTCAGAACTCTTATTAGGGTCATGTTCATTAATCTAGTATTTTCATCTAATTAATGTATTTAATTAGTGTTTAATAAATCTAATTACTTTGTAATAATTATTAAAAGCTTAGAAAATATTTATTAAAATTATTTATAAGAATCCTACTTCATTATTTGACATGGTGGCTATACAAGAATAAGGGCAACGGCCCATTCATAAAAAGTTGTGTGATTGCATTGCTGGTTATTTGTTTTAATTATTATTTGGTTTAACTGTATATTGCACCGATATCTTATTTGAATGCTAGATTGGACCCTAGAGACATGGTGTGGTATGCGAATAGAATTCACCTAGACGATGCTAGATAATGGATGAATTGGAAAGTTTTATTTTTAGATTGCCTGCAGGCGAGAATTTGAGATGTGATGAGATTGAAATTGGCGAGAGTCCAGTGATGAATTGATAAACTGGCGAGAGTCCAGTGATGAATTGAAACTCGCGAGAGTCCAGTAATGATTGTGATGAATGTGAAGTGGTATATAAGATAAGCAAACCCTAGTCATGAATCAGGCATGATAAGCTTACCCCTTGTTGTAGTTATTGGGGTGCACACTCGGTATATAATTTAGGTGTATCTACGACAGCAAAGGGAAGTGACCTCATGGGACCGAGCATGGCTAGCGGTTGGGGAGGAAAGATCCCGCGGATGAGATCTTAGATTTCACAATAGGATGATGGATAGTAATGAACTGGCTTATGTGAAAAATCTCTGTTTTACTTCTTCGTATCATTTTATCCTGCTGCTTGCTAACTGTAAAGTAAGAGGGGTAGTTGGGTTGGATTATTCTACTGGGTGATTTATCACCCACAGATACGTCTGTATCCTGGCAAATCGTTTGCTTCGGCAATCAATTTGCCAGATAGCGCAGGATTCAATGGAGGGGATTCAATGACGGCGCAGTTCAACGCGGAGAGAACATCAGGAATGGAGATCAAGTATGCTCAGGATTCGTGTCAAGCCTAGAGTCAGCTCTGAAGTTAATGTATTTGAATCAGTAAATTTTCTTGAGATTGTTATAGCTAAACATTTATTTTGGAAAATCATATTTATTTAGCAAAATTTTCCTAAAGAATTATTTTATTTTGCTTCCGAAAAGTCGGGGCGTTACAATTTCATAACTCCACACAGGTAAATAAATAATTATATGATATACTTAGGTAGGATATCTCGTGGTTTAAAGAAGTAATAGATACGGTAAATGTTTAGCTACTTGAATTTACGCTATTAGAATGTGGTCTATCCAATCTACCCAAGGCCAAGTGTTGAGTCTATGCTCTGATACCATTTGTAACGCCCCCGATTTTTCAAGAAATTTCAGAGGCATTAAAATAATAAAATTTTATTGAAATAATTCCAGAGCGACTGTAGTCTTGACACACACACACACCAAGCATACTCGATCTCTACTCCTGGTATTCTTCCTGTGTTCGACTGTTCCTCTATTGAATCCTGCACCCTCTGGTTAATTGATCGCTGAAGCAACCGATTTATTAGGATACAGATGTATCTGTGAATGGTAAATCACCCAGTAAAATAATCCAACCTAACTACCCCTCTTACTTTACAGCTATCAAGCAAACAATATAATATCGATGCGAAAGAGTAAAGCAGAAATTTCACACATAAATTGGTTTATTACTATCCATTAGCCTGACATGTGATCTAAGATCTCAATCGCGAGATCTTTCCTCCCCAACCGCTAGTCATGTCCTATCCCATGAGATCACTTCCTTTTACTGTCGCAGATACACCTAAGTTATATACCGAATGTGTATCCCAATAACTACAAACAAAGGGAAAGTTTATCATGCCATTATATACATAGGGTCGCCTATCTTAATCATCACTGAACTGCCGCCAGTTTCGAATCATCATGTAATGACCCTGATTCTTGGTAAATAAAAATTTCGTTAAATATTTGAATTTTTTTTATTACTTGGATTTCTTTTAAAATTCCTTTTTAATTTCTAAAAAAAAATCCGTTGTAATTAGATTTGAGACTTTTAAAATTAAAATCTCTTTGCACCGGACAATCTAGTCATTTTCTAAAGTCAAGTACGCTTGTAGATGTAGAAGCACTTGTATAGTTTCCTAATAAATGAAATAAAATCTTTAAAATTATATTTCTTGGCTAGAAATCCTACTTGGCAAGTAGAATTAGTTTTCAACTAATTAGTTGGAAGAACCGGACTATCAATTCACCTAGTTACATTCTCCTAATCCTAGTTGGACCATTTTTTACCATTTTGAGCCTTGTGAACCCCTCCAACCCTAATTGAACCCTTGAAATCTTTGAAGTAATCATTTTTCTTCCATGTTTAATCATTTCAAACCATAATTATATCTAATATTCCTTTGACCATTGGACAATAAAAGTTAGGAAAACTTTTATCCAGTAGCAAACCTATATTTTCCACCTAAGGTACCATTCTAGATTTATTGAAGTACATATATAAGATTATATATAGACTTATGTACTTCATAGAAGCTTGCTTAAAGGGCACCTCCTTTAATCCATTGGTCAATACATGCTAGGGTAAACTTTACCCCTTGGATAATAAGGATAGTCTACCAATAAATATTAGTATTTATTTAAATAATCACTTCCTAGATCTTCCATGTGATTTTTAATATATATATATATATATATATATATATATATATACCTTATAAATCTATTGCCCTAGATTTTCTAAAGATATATTATGTGTATTAAAATACTCTAATATATTAGTGTAATAGGAACATGTACTTGTTAGACTAGTTTATTAGGAAATCTTGACCTTATATCATATGTTTTTTTTTTTTTTTTTTTTTGATATTTGGAAATCTTAGAAGATTACATAGTACCATATGTACTTCTATACACACACACACACACACACACACACACTTGGTCATACATACTTATACATGGTACTAGTGAGAGATATGGAGAGTACATTCAAACCTTATTCAACATTATTATCCTTCTACCCATTAGATAATAATTGTTAGGGAAATCTTTGTCCCTTGGACAATAAATATTAGAATCATGCCAAAAAAATAAAATTAGATAAGACTAGATTTCCTATGTACTTAAATATACTTATATATACATAGTTTTATATATATATATATATATATATATATATATATATATATATATAAGTACCTTGTACTAGTGAAAGATGATGAGATTTGAAGTGTACCTTGTCTTGATCTTCCATGATCTTTTTACACATTTACAATCCATGATCATATACTTCTCCAAGCAAAATCTATCTTCCATTGTCCTTATTTGTACTTTAATCATTAAATCTTTGTACAATCCTTACCTCTTCTACAAAATCTTTCCAAACCAACCCTAAAAGTACTAAATCTAGCCATGCAAGCCTAAAACTAGATGGGAGATGTACAAGTAAACCATAACCTAACCTATCAAGCTTTCAATCAAGCTTGACAAGTGAGAAAAAGATGAGATATATATATATATATATATATATGTAGAGAGAGAGAGAGAGAGAGAGAGAGAGATTTCGGGTGGGAGCGGGAGAGAGACATGCCTTGCCTATAAATAGCAAGCTCACTTCAAGTCATTCTCACACCTTCACACCTTGCTCTCACTTCTCTCTAGAATTTCTTTGTTCCAAAGTTCAAGTTTCTTTAAGTTTCTTGAAGTTCTTGAGAGCTACCACCAAACGACCTCCAAAAACCACCCCTAGATCTTTAAAATAGCCTAGTGTAGTTAGCAAAGTTATTTCTAGGAAGAGAAAATCCATCTCTCTTCCTTTCGAAGCACTTCAGAGCCGTTATACCGCCGATTCGCAAAACCGACGACCGAATCTCAAAACCGATCAACCACCTAGAAGAACGGTAGATTATCCTTGCACTCTAATTCTAAGTATAAGTAGATCTTTCCGTCCTCATTATCTCTAAGTATAATACCCCTAATCGTTTTCTCAAAGTATATAAGGTTATCTGTCGCTTATAATGTTTGGAATGCATGATAGAAAACAAACTTACTTTGGCTAATCGAAGTATGAGCATGTTGGAATAATCGACTTTACTTTAATAAGCATATGTTGTTTTGAACTTCCCACAAAGAAAGAAAGAACGAATTTTGAAAGATAGAAATTTGACGCTTAATTGTAAGCATTCGTATTTTGATCTTAAGAATGGTTATGAGAATGCATACATGTTACAAGGATTACTTGCATTACTTGTGGTTGTCTGATAAAGCATAAGAGGTCTCCACTCCAAAGGTGTCTGTACATGTGGCGTTATGCTTTAAGTAGTGATTTGAGCATGAATAAGAACATAGAGTTGGATGATCTTGCTAGTTTAGTTTCAAGATTACAATGAATGATTTATGATTTCGTATGAGAAAAGTCCTACCGCGAAGTCTATGCATGAAAGCGAGACACAGTAATCGAGAAAGTTAGAAACATGACACCTAGGGTGTGATTAATGGAAAAACGTATTCTGAAAAGGGAAATATTTTTGAAACTACATTGTGGCCGGATGTGGTAGCCCAATGTGAGCTGTGTGTGTGTGTGTGCACGCGCGCACCAATGGGAACCCGGAGTGGCAGAACCATTGTAAGAATACTAGGGAACCCGGAGCGGCAGAACCGAGGTTGGGTGTGTTAAAAATGGATTTTGGAAATTAAAATGATGACACAGTCTACAATGAGTCGCGTAGAAGAAGCTCAGAAAAGATGGACACCAACGGTAGTGAATATGGATGTGTCATTGTTAACCATTTTGTTAAATATGCATGTTCTATGTGGAAATCGTTAACTTTATGATCTAATGTTTTGTAAGTTTAAGGGTTAGTGGGTATGGGATTATTCTATTGAGCTCCTGTAGCTAATGGTATTACCTTTGGTGACCCTGACATATTATATTGGTGGCGACGCCGGTATAATGTGTCAGACCCTGTAGATGGGCAAGGAGAACCCTACACCTTGGAGGCTTTCGGAGCCGAGGAGCTGGCTAGGATGGAAGAGCAGACGGAGTTATAGATAGGAACCTTAGTTTCCCTCACTTGTGTAATAAAAATATTCTTGTGAGAGTTATGATATAATAATGAGCCAGACTCTACTCAGTTTTTCAATGAAATTACCTATTTAACGTTCCCAAAATTCGGGGCGTTACACATCACTCGACTACCCACCAGTCAATTCAAATTTTCACTAGACTACCCACCAGTTTATCAATTCACATCTCACATTCCACCTGCAGGTAATCTCTAACATCGTAAAACTTTTCAATTTATCCATTACCTAGCACCGTCTAGGTGAATTGTATTCGCATACCACCCCATGTCTCTAGGGTCCAATCTAGCATAAAAATCAAGAATCAGAGCAATATACAAATAATCAAAATGATAATTGAAATAATTAATAAGCTTAAAAATCACGTAATTTTTTTATGAATGGGCCGTTGCCCTTAATCTTGTATGGCCAAAAAGTTAACAATTAAGCAAGAAACTTTTATCTAAATATTAAGAAGGAAAATAATAATTTTGGTCAAAAATTAGTAAGCCTAGGCTTATACTAGTTTTATTTAAGAATTAGATAGATTAATAACCATAATAAATACAAAAAAAACAGATAATAAAATTAAATGAAGTAGCATGACCTTAAAACGAGTCCTACAGTCATATGCAACATGTTCAAGTATCAAAAGTTGGATCCAGAGGGTCGCGGGAATATTTAAAATAAAGATATTAACAAAAGTAAAATAAATACATAATAAATAATCTAATAAATAAAATATGTTGAGATTAACAAAGTTTCATCTTAGGAATGTAAAGAGTCTAAAAAAATTATTCGGGCATTAATGACATGGCTTATGAGGTCGTAAAGATTTTTCATTTGTAAACTTTAAAAAAATAACTAATAAATAATTCATAATAGCTAATTAAATAAAAAAATACAGTTTTAACAAGATATAATTTTTGAGGTACGAGGAGTCTACAAAAAATAGTGCGGGTGTAAAAAATCGATTTTGGAAGGTTGCAAAATAGTTTCGAACCAAAATAGTCCATACTGCAAGGTTTGACCGGTTGACCTTGCAGCCCGCAAGGTCAGAAGACCTGGTTCTTGCGGTTGGGCCGCCCGAAGGTTGCGGCTGCAAGGTCGCGACTGGAAATTATTATTTTTTGTTTGTTTGGCTATGGTTTCGTACATGGGTTCGTATGGGCTATGTTTAAGGCCTAAAAATACATAAATATACTTGGAGAAGATGTTGGATAGTATTATAATACCTTGGGTTGGTCGAATTGAATCAAAAACCAAAACTTTGAATTTGGAGAAGATGACTTCGGGTTTGGCTATGGGGGAACCTTGAGATTGAATTAGTCCTTGTTTGGTGATGCTATGGGTTGTAGAGGTGATTGGTAGGGTTGAATTGGATTTTGATTGGGTCTGGATACAAAATCCACTTTTCTCTCTTTCACTTTCTCTCTCTAAAACTCCATAGCTTGGAGCTTGAGTTGGCCACGGTTTTATCTTGATTCTTACTCAGTGGAGTGTAGAGGGTGTAGCGGTGTGCTCGTGGGCTGAAGTGATGGGGTATTTATAGGTGAATTTGAAGAAGAAGGATAAGATCGAATTTAATGGAGTTGGGTTCATGGGACTCGGAAATGAACGAATTGGGACTGTTTTTGGGGTTAGAGGGGTGGCAGGAATTGGATAGAAGTGAATTGAATACGAATTTTTCCTTGGTGATGAAGGAATTTTTCAATTTGGATGAGGGGGAATGAATTTGGGTTTCCTTGGAGGGTACGGAAGAGAAAAAGTTATGACTGAAGAAAGAGGAAGCTGTGGGAGGGGGAGAGAGAGTTGCAGGAGGGAGTGAGGTGAGGGAGATGGAGAAAGGTGCATGCATGCACGACATGCATGTGTGTGTGTGTGTATATATATAAGTCTCCTTCTAATAAGGACCATCTCATTTTAATAAAATATGGACCGCCTTTTCCCAATCGAATTTCAATAATCCAAGCCCCTCAATGTGTTCATATCGTGATTTTAAGGGTACCGACGAGAAATCAGCAAAAAAAAGGCTGAGAAGGGCTTCATCCGAGCAGTTTTTGTTTGTTTTTTATCGAACGGTTCAAATAAAAACTACTCAAATCAAGCCCTTCCTGGTCTTTTTTTTTTGCCGATTTCTCGTGAGTACCCTTTAAATCACGTTTTAAACACATTGAGCAGCTCGGATCATTGAAATCCGATCGGAAAAGGCGAGAAATGGGGAGGTCCGCATATAAGGTCCTTACTCAAAGATATATATATATATATATTAGTAATTATAAATGCATGATTATATGTATTATGAAAAAAAATTAAGACCTAATAATATTATCGCTATTATTATTACTATATTAAAAATAATAGGGTCGAAAATCTGGGTCATTACAGTATAATTATGAAATTCCTTTTGTTGTTTGTTTATTTTTAAAACAAAATAAAGGGTGATTTTAAAGTTTTGTACTTTTAAACCGTAATGAAAACAAGTGCAATAATGATATCTCCAAAATTAGTTGAATTTCAAATAGTGACTAAAATCGTGTGGCCGAGAACGATCGAGCAAAACATTTGCATAGTATATCACAAACTTTTTTGTTGTTGTTTTAGCAGCTAAAACAACAATCAATGTATTTTTTTTGTGTGTGAATATACAATTCTTTTATTAGTTTAATTTTCACATATGAAAGGATAATGCAATAAATTCATGCAAACAAAGACAAAATAGAGAATATTGGTAATATAAGAGAGATGGGTACAAAAATAAACTTCTAGTTCTATAAACAAACAATAAGCCATTAAATATGATTAACAATGCTAAAAAAACACTCTCCAAATAAACAAAATCTGGAAGAAGACAGTAAAAAATGAAAGAAAAAGAAAAACAATATGACAATGCTCACAAAAACTCTCCAAATAACAGTCTTTTTTTTTTTCTCTATAGGGAATTTTTGCACAATTCTCCTCATCACTTGCTATGTAAAATATTCATAGATTTCCATCTACGAACTCTTACACGTGGTAGTCAACCAGAGTCGCCTGTGCATCCTTCTCAAGGGATTTTCTTACCAACCATTTCGTAATTAACTCATCAGTTACCGATCTCATACGTTTTCCGCCACCCCCTCTCTCCCTCTATACAATGCATATGTATCTCATTGTAGCATAGAAAGTTGTAGTGGGCTTGGCATTACCTCTATTCCTAAGAGAATCAATAAAATCATACATGTAGAACTCTGCATCACCCCCTTTATTTCTCTCATCTCACGTATTTTCTTCCTCCATCATTTCACTTCCTCATATCACTCATTTATTGTCAGCATTTCACTCAATTTTTTTTTAGCATATGGTTTAAAAAGAGCTATGGTAAAAGTGTAATATTTTCTATTTTTAAAAACAAGTGTAATCTTGATAAACATAAATTAATTTTCGCATGCTTTGCTTTCATGCATAGCACAAATTTTGCGCTTGCAAATGCAAAATGCATTTTGTAACGCCCCTAATTTTGGGAACGTTAAATAAACCTTTTTATTGAAAATTTAAATAGAATCCAGCTCATTATTACATCATAACTCTCATGAGAGTACTTTTATTACACAAGGGAAGAGAAACTAAGGTTCCTAACTACAGCTCTGCCTGCTCTTCCATTCTTGCCAGCTCTTCGGCTCCGAAAGCCTGCAAGGTGTACAGCTCATCCTGATTATCTACAAAATCTGACATATTATACCAGTGTCGCCCCCAGTATAATATGTTAGGGTCACCAAAGGTAACACCATGAGCTACAGGAGCTCAATGGAATAATCCATACCCACTAACCCTTAACTTACAAACAATAGATTATAAAGTTAATGATTTCCACATAGTACATGCATATTTAACAAAACAGTTAATAATAACACATTCAAACTAACGTTGGTGTTCATGATTTTCTGAATTTCTCCTACATGACTTGTCGTAGACTGTGTCCATTTTTCATATATCAAATCAACATTTCCAAAATCCGTTTTTACACACTCAACCTCGGTTCCACCGCTCTGGGTTCCCGAGTATTCTCACAATGGTTTCGCCGCTCCGGGTTTCCATTGGCACACAATCTGCATTGGCTCCTCTTCGCGAATAACCAGGCTACACGCCCAACCTCGGTTCTGCTGCTCCGGTTTCCCGAGTATCCTCACAATGGTTCCGCAGCTCCGGGTTCCCAATGGCGCATGCGCGCGCACACACACACACACACCACACAATGAGCTACCAAGTCCGGCCACATTGCGGTTTCTAAAACATTCTCCTTTTCAAACACACCTTTCATTAACAACACCCTAAGTATCATGTTTCTACTTTCTCGATTCCTTTGTCTCATTTTCATGCAAAGACTCCGTGTCAGAACTTTTCACGTAAGTAATTCATAAATCATTCATTGTAATTTTGAAACTAAACTAGCAAGATTATCCGACTCTATATTATTTATTATGCTCATATTATCACGTAGTCATGCTCAAACATTTAGCACACAATATAAAATATAGTGTCACATGTCACATGGACGGACACCTTTGGAATGGATATCACTTATGCTTTATTACACGTCAAACAAGTAATTCTAGTAATCACATAAACATTCTCATAACCATCCTTAAGATCAAAATATGAATACTTTCATTCAAATTTATGTTTCCAAAATCCGTTTTCTCTTCCTTTTTGGGAAGTTCAAAACAACATATGTAAAAGTCGAGTGATTCAACAAGATCATACTTTCTTTCAAAATTTTAGTAAAACAAGTTTGCTAGTTATTTTTATCATGTATTTTCAAATCTAAAAATAACTATAATTTTCTTTATACTAGAGAAAGTGAGTACGTAAAATCTACTTATACTTTGAGATAGTGAATAAGGGTAATCTACATTATACTTAGAATTAGAGTGTAAGGACATTCTACATTATCGTATTTCCTTTTGAAAAATAAGTCTACTAGTTACTTTTCTTTCATGCATTTAGAACAATACAAGCAATATACATATTTATATTATACTTAGAATTAAGGAGTAAGGACAATCTACCGTTCTTCTAAGGACAATCTACCATTCTTCTTGGCGATAGGGCGGCTACGGAAAAAGTAAGTACGTTGGCTATCGAACGAAGTGACTTCCTACAGTAAGCTTCCGGTAGTTTCGAAAGAGAAAGGTTTCTCTCGAAAAGGTTTCTCTCGAAAAGGTTTCTCTCGAAACTAGTTCTTGGCTAAACTACTAAACTTTTTGGATCGAGAGGGTGGTCGAGCGGTGGTTTAGTGGGATGAGTTTTTTGAAGAACTCAAGAAAAACGAACACTAAGAATAAAGGAAGAACAAAGCACAATGTAAGAATTCTAGAGAGAGAAGTTGAAATGTTTGAAGGTGGTGAGTTGAATGACAAGAATGAGGTGCTATTTATAGCAAAAGTTGGGCTCCCTCTCTCTCTTGATTTGTTTCCTTCATGTGTTGTCTAATCTTACCTTTTATCATGGCATAGCCTTGCTTTTGGCTTCCTAGATCAAACTTAGGCATTCATGAGGGTTTAAGGCTAAAACTTAGGTGATTAAGACCTACTTTGGCAAGTCTTGCACACAAGGTAAGAATCATGACATTCTAAGGTAGCCTTTAAGTTACTTTCTAGGTTTTTATTACCCTAATTGGTTAGTCTTGAACACAAAGTAAAAAAATGATGGCTATGCTACTTATTAACTTTAAACATGAAGGCTAGGAAATCATGGTTAAGGTTGCTTGTAAGAAAGAAGAAAATAAATGGCTAGGATTATGTTTAAAATAGCCTAAAATGGTTTAGTTGTCTTGCACTCAAATGTGTAAGACAATGATCATCCATCTCTCTCTTTCCTAGCCAAAATTTCCTTCTCCTTTTCCCTTTTTTTTTTTCTAGGTCTAAGTCTAGGTAATAGGAAATGATGAAATGACAACACAATGAAAGATATGGTTAAGACTTTCCTAGAAAGTCTAGAGATATGTATATAGGTATGATTATGGTAGTCTATTATGTATATATACATATATACAGTCCGGATCCCATAAGGGATCCGTTACGGCCTTATGGTGTGGCCCTTTTCCGATCAAATTGCGACGATCCGAGCCGCTCAAAGTGTACAGAACGTGATTTTAAGGGTACTCGCAAGAAATCAGCAAAAAAAAAATGATTGGGAAGGGCTTGATCCGAGCAGTTTTTTACTGAACTGTTCGATAAAAAACTATTCGGATCAAGCCCTTCCCGATCATTTTTTTTGCTGATTTCTAGCGGGTACCCTTAAAATCACGTTCTGATCACTTTGAGCGGCTCGGATCGTCGCAGTTCGATCGGGGAAGGGGAGTCCCACATGGTAGCACTGTGATCCCTCATTGAATCCGAACTGTACATATATATATATATATATATATATACACACACACACACACACACACACATAGAGAAAATCTAGGAAAGTGATCTTTGGAGGGTAATTAGGTTTAAGGTTATTATTCTTAGGCGTGCATGCATGAGCACCTACAAAAATCTAGGAAAGTTATTCTTATGGGGTAATTAGGTTCAAGTCTTTTATTTTTTTTTTCTAGACTTGCATGCATGACAAGTCTAGGAATGCTATTTATGGAAGCAAAATGATGGGATTTGGTTTTGACTTGTCTAGTCAAATATTTCATTAGATTATGGCAAGTCATTACTTCTATTACTCAAAGGATAAAAATTACCCTACGAACTATTATTCAATAGGTAAGGAGGTAATGATGAGAAAAGATATACTTGGAAGAGGTAATGATGAGAAATAAAGTCTTGAAATTGACTAGTCATAAGAGTGTAATGATTTTCTAGTTTAGGGTTGGAAATGTTTAACTAGGGTTTGGAAGAAATATCTCCATGAAAGTGACCTTTCAATGGAGAGAAAGAACAATGCACTTTCTAGGAAAGTGATTTATTTGGTTAAGAAAGCATAATGATTACTTCCTTAGGTCCAAAAGGTTCATCTAGGGTTAGAGAAATATAATTAGGTGAAATGGTAATTAGGTTTCTCTAACTAATCGGTTAGAAGCTAATTCTACTTGTCAAGTAAGATTTCTAGCCAAGAAATATAACTTGAAGATTTTATTCTAGACACAAATAAATATGCAAGGGTATAAATAAGTCCCTTTGTCCTTAGGAAATGACTAGTTAATTTGATGAAGAAAACTTAATTTATAAGTCTAAAATTTTACTATAACGGATTATTAGAAATTAAAAGGAATTTTAAAAGCAAATCTAAATAAATAAAATAAAATTCAAATATTTAACAAAATTTTTATTTTTCTAAAAATCAGGATCGTTACACATTTGAATCTCTCATCGCATGCATATACATCTAAGTTGAACCCTCTCTCTCTGGTCACACCCAGTATGAGTCGAGTGGCTAGTGTAAACCAGTAATTATTTAGCGTCTTTGGAGTATTACGTGACATTGTTTACGTGGTACTCCCAACTATTTACGTTGCGACAATTTTACGATAAAATATTATCATTTTTTTTTTTGAGTAATTGGACGACAAGTAATGACCCACATTTCACGGTGGCAATCTTTTATTTGTAAATGGTACCGCATGACAATGTCTTATGCTCTTTCAGGAGTACTGAATATTGGCCGGTGTACAATGTTCTCCTCATCAGTTATCACGTCAGATATTTCTAGATTTCCCATCTTTTATTCCTACACGTGGTAGTCAACCACAGCTGCCTGTAGATCCCCCATGGGTGATTCAATCGTACCCCGCAAACCAACCGTCTCGTAACTAAGGTACTCCGTACTCTCTTGAAACTCTCTAACTAACTGTATCTTATTTTTTCCTTTTTTTTTTTAATTTCTGACCCCCCCCCCCCCTACACAAACAAATCACAATGCTGGAGTTCAAGCTAGTTCAGGGAAAACGGCTGAGGAATGCCGTGGGGCCGCTCCAGCACATAAGAGAGGAAGCCACCGTCTTCTGCAATTAGGAGACCGTGTACCTTCAAGCGTCAGACATCGATCGTACCATCGTCGCTCTGCTCCAGTTCCATTGGGAGTTTTTTGACCGCTACGTCGTCAATATGATGGCAATGGCTGGCGTCGGGATAATTGCTCTGGGCAGTATACTTGCAACCACGGATGATGAAGATTCCATCACTGTTTGCGCTGATTGTCGCTCTAACGTCATCGACTTCACTTTCGAAGATATTGGTCAGTTCCCTTTGCTCTGTTCTTGGTGCATTGGAATGGTGTATAATGTGTTGAGTATGTTTGCCTTTTGAATTGATTCTTGAAAATTAACCCGAGTGATTTTCTGTTCTTGGTATATGTCATGCATGTTCACTTATGTTGATGTTGATCAGTTCTCTTGATTTCTTCTTGATTGATTCCCTTACATAATGTGATGTATCTGATTGTTTATAATGTGTTGATTGTGTTTGTTTGAATTGATTCATGAAAACCCATGGGTAGTTTGATGAAATTATCAAGACCCAGTTTGTTTTTAATTAGAAATTTGAATTGGTAACTGAAATGGAGTCAGAAATCAAGAGAGAAAGAGCTAAATTTCTTGAGTTTCTTTGGTTGGGATTAGAAACAAGAAAGGGAGCTTAACAACAGGTTCTCGCATATTCAGTATGCTCTGTTCTATGTTAGTCTGGTCCTGCTTTTCTTTCAGAACCATAATATGAGGTTCTGTGTTCATATCATAATGACTCTGATCTGGGGTTGAATTGATATTGTGATTTGCATTTAATTTTAATGTGATATGGACAATATTCTCTGCCTAATTAAGCATACAACCATTAGATTTGAGTAGTATGAGTTTGTGATAGCTATTCTTAAAAATCCTTTAAGCGTCGAACAAAATTACTACAGTTTTAAGAGAAAAAGTTGGAACTTGTATTTGCTGTCCCAAAATAAATGACAAAAGAAATGGTGGTGATTTTTGCATGACCCTTTTTATTGTCCTCACTACTTTTTTATTTTATGTATGTGAATTTACATGCATAAAAAAAAGAAATGTGAATTGTAAAGAGGGAAGTGTGAAAGTCAATTCCCGAAAAAAGGAGAGAGAGAGAAAGCAAACAAAATGAGAGAGCTAAGTTTCTTGGTTTTGTTTGGTTTAGATGAGAAATAACAAGAAAATTAAGTGGTATTTTCTAAAAAAAAGGGGCGGGAGGTGGGGTTTGTGTGTTTCGTCCTTTTCATTTGGCTACAATACCCATTATAAAAACTATTAAAGATTTCATTTTTGCCTCCCCTACTTAAATCCCAAGTTCCAAACCAATGACAACCTCTATGTTTCCTTATTGTGACTATACAAAGTAAGAGTGGATTTGGCCTAATTTTTAGGAAAGTTTTGGCTTGCTTTCTTTTAAAATATTTACAAAATTTTGGTCAAATTTTTGGGTCTTTTTTCTCATATTATACGAATTTTTTTCAACTTTAATTTATATTTTTATACTTTTGTGATTCCTTTTGTTTAGACGAAAAGTATGACATAATAAACGATTAGACCCAAATCTTACAAAGGTTAAAAGAAAATAACCAACAAGACCGTTCAAAAAAGCCTCTGAAATGTTAGGCCAAGCTCATCCTAAATCAAGGGAAAGAGATTTCAGTTCATGATTCGTCTACATTGTGCTTCTTCTATTGCTAAAGTTATTTTGTCGTAGTATATTATTTAGGATGATTAAGTAAGTAATTTGATTGTGGATTTCAGAAACTCATGAGACTAGAAACACGTCTCATTAGTATCCCCCGTGATCATGTGGACTTTGATGACTCAAGGCTCAAGCTACAGATACGAAGTGGTAGTTGGGGTGGCATCGGCGGAGTTCAGAATTTTTTTTGTGAGTTTGAGGAACTCTGGTCCAGGAGGTAATAAATAGTACTCCTATTGAGGCTTCGTTCTTTTGGACTTAATCTAAATCTGAATTTTTTTTTCTTATTTGAATTTTTTTTGTATTTATTAGTTTTGCGCCAAACTTTTATAAATTATTGATTCGTCT
The DNA here is from genome assembly GCA_019656275.1 of Rhododendron kiyosumense. Classification (NCBI taxonomy): domain Eukaryota; kingdom Viridiplantae; phylum Streptophyta; class Magnoliopsida; order Ericales; family Ericaceae; genus Rhododendron; species Rhododendron kiyosumense. Next base: position 3,028,164 of record BPLS01000498.1, on the reverse strand, counting down.
CAACGAGAGGAATCGGAAAAGTAAATTTTTTTTTACTTGACATTTTTGCACTAAAAAGTGGTTATTTTTCAAAATATTTGGGTTAAAGTGCCAAAATTTTACTTTTTCGATTCATCTGGTTGGATGAATCAATAACCCAAAAAAGTTTGGCGCAAAACTAAAAAATGCAAATAAAGACAAAAATTTTAGGTTTAAGTTCAGGCCAAAAGAATGCAGCGTGAACTAGTAATATACTAAGCAGTACTATATGGGAAATTTTGTATATATTGCCCAACACATGCATTGGTTTGTAGTTTTTGATCTACTTGCGAAATTGGACAAGTAGGAAATGCTTGTAGTACTGGTTAATTTGTGTGCAGTGGACTCGACCGTCCTGTTTGGACTCGCCATGGGTTTAGGGCCGATATTTGAATTACTTTATAGGTCTCATATATTCACAAATCTAGAAAAAATAAGAATGATCTAACAATCACACACCTGCATGTTTTTTTTATATGTTTTATAACGCCTCGAAAATTTGGAGACATTATTTAAATAATTAAAAAGAGATTTCCAATTGGTTTTCCATTTCAAAGCATTTAAAATTTCAAAAGTCTTGTCAATTCCAATCATATCACAACGTATCAACCTTAAAGTATTTTGCCAGATTATCTTACCGTATAAGATTAAAATAATTAATTGAAATTACAGAACAACTAAGGGTGTAACCAGAATTCGATAATATCTTCTTTGATCAACGTCAAATCATTCTTTGCCTACGTCCCTTCTGTTCCATCTTCAATACCTGGCGTTTGAGTTACCAAGGCAACATAGTACCTTAAGCGATGACGCTCAGTAGCCAAAACCCACTCGAAACCCATAACTTACAAGCAGGAAGAAAATATAATTGAAATGCATTGACATAACATAAAAAGAGAACAATTAATCATTTTATTATAATTCTTCAATCTAAGTGAAATCTCGGATCTTATCCACAGATCCGCTCCTACCCATAACCTCTGGCACAAGACACTGGGGTGATCCGACCCCCCCTTTTCAGATCCGGATGAAAGATAGTACCTAAGTTATGTACTCGGATATCCCATCCGCGACCATAAATTTGGAGAAAACTTCACCGATGCGCACTGAGCACATTCTAGATCGGGTTGTGACACAAACAATATCTCCCTTATGACCTATCCCAACATCAGAGAGTCAATCTGTAAGGCCCCGAATTTTGAGAACGTTAAATAGACAATTTTATTGAAAATTTTAAATAGAGTCGGGCTCATTATTACAGCATAACTTTCACAAGAGTACATTTATTCAACATAGGGGGAATAACTAAGGTTTCTAACTAATGCTCCGCTTGCTCCTCCATCCTAACCAGCTCCTCAGTTCCGAAAGCCTCCAAGGTGTAGAGTTCATCCTGTTTATCTACAAAATCTGACACATTATACCAGCATCGCCACCAATATAATATGTCAGGATCACCAAAGGTAACACCATAAGCTCCTGACCATGAGTTACATGAGCTCAATAGAATAATCGAAACCCACTAACCCTTAACTTACGACATTAGATTATAAAATTAGCGATTTCTATACAGATCATGTATGTTTAACAAAACAGTTAACAATGACACATCCATATTCACTTTTCTTTTCTATACAAATCATGCATGTTTAACAAAACAGTTAACAATGACACATCTATACAGATCATGCATGTCTGTGTCCGTGTAATCAGAGTTTCTTCTACGTGACTCATCGTAGACCGTGTCATCGTTTTCACTTTTCTTTTTTCAAATCAACATTTCCAAAATCATTTTTAACACGCTCAACCTCAGTTCCGCCGTTCCAGTCTCTTTTGAGTATCCTCACAGTGGTTCCGCCGCACCAGGTTCCCATTGGTACACAAAACTTACATTGGCTTATCTCCGCGGATAACCAAGCCATATTACCAATGAGGCTACCACGTCCGGCCCCATTGGCAATCTTCACAATGGATTACCAAGTCCGACCACATTACGGTTTTCGCAATTCACATGATGGGCTACCAAGTCCGGCCACATCGTGGTTTTCCATACATACAATGGGCTACCAAGTCTAACCACATTGCGATTTTCGCAATCCACACGATGGGCTATCAAGTTCGGCCACATCACAGTTTTTCATACACACAATGGGTTACCAAGTCCGGCCACATTGCGGTTTCAAAATACATCTTGTCTTTAACACACCTTGGTGTCATGTTTCTGCTTTCTCAATTTATGTGTCTCGTTTTTATGCAAAGACTCTGCGGTAGGACTTTTCACGTAAATAATCATAAATCATTCATTGTAATCTTGAAACTAAACTAATAAGATCATCCAACTCTATACATTAAGCTAACAACAATACTCCCCTCAAACGGTGATGTTACTTTCATATTCGTACTTAGGGGTTCTGTTTCTAGTGCAAAAGCAGTTACGCAAACAATAGATATGAATGAATGTGATGCTCTAGAGTCAAACAAGGCTTGCACATAGGTACTATACAATAGTAGCGTACATTGGATCACAGAGGGATCCTGCTCTTGTGCCTCAGTTTGTAGTGCAAAGATACGCCCTCCAGTGCTTTGCTGGTATCCCATGGGCTGTTTTCCCTTGTTCTGCCCATTCTGTTGCTGCAATGGGCCTCCAGGGTTTTGCTTCACAAACCGGCCTGTCCAGGTTGTTGAGCTTCCTGATTACCAAGGTACCCATTCCCTTCCTTCTGAGGTTGCGGGCATTGGCGGCTGTAATGGCCTATAGCCTGACAGTTGTAACATCTAACTGTTGCCAGGTCCTGATTGCCTCTCTGTGTTTCGCCGTGTCCAGTCGTAGCAATCCTCCAGGGCTGGTTGCTTTGAGGCGGGTTAAAGGTTTTGGTTGTTGTTGGGTGATTGGATTCGGACCAGTCCGCTAGTGTTGCCTGTCGCCTTCCTCCATCGAGTTTTGAAGTCAGACTCCTCACTCTCTAGCAGGAGAGCACACTTCACAACCTCGACATAGGTGGTAAAGGCTTGAGCCACCACAGCCCTCCGAGCAGTTGTCAGTCCCACTCGAACCCTCTTGCCTTCTTGTCTTCGGTTGGTATGGAGGTTAAGGCATAATGGGATAGTTCCTTATATTTGGCTGCGTACTGAGTAACGGTCATTGTCCCTTGTCTCAGGTTTAGAAATTCTTGTTCCTTGGCTAGACGAAGGGGTGTAGGGAAATACTTGTCGAGAAACAAGGTCTCGAACTCAGCAAAAGTCAAAGTGGCAATGGCATGGGTTGCCTCCATAAGATCCCACTAGTAGTGGGCTTCTCCCTTCAGCTGGTAAGTGGCTAAGGCCACTCGATTTCCGTCCTAGGTAATCCCCAAGGTTCTGAGGATCATCTTGACCTTGTTCAACCATGTCTCAGCTACGATGGGGTTGGTGTCTCCATGGAAGGTCGGGGGTTGGCGTTTGCAAAACTCGTTCATTGCTTGAGTTCGGGTTATGGGTCCGTTGTTATGGTTTTGGTCTTAGCGGTTAGCGTTCAGAGTGGTGATGAATGCTTGCATGATTTGGGCTAAGTCGGGGTTCGTGTTTGAGGGTTCTCCGTTATCGTGTCCTAATCCGTGGCGTGTATTCACCATCTATGAGGGGAAATCGAAAGGGGGTTTTAGTCTACTAAAACAGATTTTCTTTTTGCAAATGGTGTTTCTTTCAAAAGTTGAAAGTAGTTTATCAAGTAGTATGCAACAGTACTCTCTTACTAAAAGCAATCTTTTTATAAATAAGCAGGAAATTACAATCATAAGCATAGAATCCTACTATAATGGCAAGTAGGGACAAGGATTAGCATGTACATGAATAGTGATCAAGAAACATATAAGAATAAGTAGTAACTGAGATAGACATTTTTATTAACAAACGTAGCATGAATATAACTTGGGAAAAATAGACAACGGGGATCCTGATCTTCGACATCCTACATCCCTAAGGGTTACAACGGTTACTAGATTTATTCTAGGTGCGCCTAAGTAGTCCTCTTTGCCTTTACGGGTCTTCTAGGGCCTCGTCTTCCTCGAGATTCCCCTCATCCGCAAGGTTTTCATCCTTGGTCACCTCATTGGCGTCCTTGTCACCATCGACTTCTTCCTCCTTAACTCCAACCTCAAAGTTCTCCATCGGGGGTAAAGCACCAAAGAACCCATGGAAGGCATATAGGATTGGGAACATTTCAGGAAACCAAGGGTCCTCCTCCACGGAAATAGGGGTATTTTGCTGCACCCTCATGAAATCTTGTTTTTCGGCGAGTACAACAGCAATGAAGTCGGGATTTTCCACTAGTTGAGTTGTTATAGATTCTATGGTGATTTTGTGTAACGATCCGATTTTCCAAGGAATTTCGGAAGCATTAAACCTAAAATATATTGAATTTTACAAACTACTAGGCCCCTATTTGGCATTATACAAAATTTACATAAAAAAAAATACAAAAAATAATCTAATGTTTTATTTAAACATCTTCAGAGCAACTCTAGTGTTTATACAGATCTCAAGTATCCTTAATCTTCACCTTTGATATTCCTCATGTGTCAAATAGCTCCACCATTAAACCTTGCACCCTCTGGCAAATTGATCGCTGAAGCAAACGATTTACCAGGATAAAAACGTATCCGTGAGTGATAATTCACCCAGTAGAATAATTCCAATCCTACCAACCCCTTACTCTACAATTAGCATTCAATAATAACAATAATATCACAATTGATAATACATGAGAGGTACAGAATAATAACACATTGTCTTTTTCTTTACTATCCATCATCTTGCATGAACTCTAAGGATCATTTTCACGAGATCCTTTCCTCCCATATCCACTAACTACAACCATCTCATGGATCCACCATTCCTCTTGCTTATCCTGCACTAGGGTCCTAGGTGAGCGCACCTAAGTTATGTACCGAGCATGTTCTCACTTAAGACCATAATAGGAGGATTAAGTCATCCCATGACGTATCGTACATTAGGGTCGGACATCCACTACCCCACGCTAATTATAACCGTCTCATGGGACCCATTCACTTTCCCAAGAGAAACTTCCCATGACGTATCATACATTAACGTCTCACTAACTATAACCGTCTCATAGGACCCATTCCCTTCCTCGAAGAGAAACTTCCCATGACGTATCATATGTTAATGTCACAACATTTCTCAACACTGGGCCTCGCAGGTAACCCATTTCAACACAGGGCCCCATAGGTTACCTTTGCCATAACCATGGATCAAATCACAATCCATAACCTCACACCTCAACCCTTTATCAGTTTTCCGTTTACTTAACATCGTCTACGTGAATCACTACTCGTAACCACCCAGTGAACCTAAGTCCAGTCTAGCACGTACAACATGATACATCCAATAACAGCTCAATTCATAGTGTAATACATTTCAATGAGATAATAAGTATAACAATTAATATTTGAATGAACAAGTAAATTAAAGCACATAGTGTTTTTATGATTGAACCGATACCTTTAGATATTTAAGTTTTGTTGAAGTAAACTAGTCACAGTTTATTAAGTACAGTATTTATCAATTTATTTGATAAGCATATAGGTTGTCTTACTTAGTAATCATTCTATAGAACAATAATCATAATGGACTATCAAAATAATTTAATTAAAGGTATTTGGCTATTCCTTGCTCAAAAATAATTTTATTGTTCTATATACTTTGTTGTATCAAAGAATATCCAAATGATTCATTGAAGTATTTATATACACTATTCTATTCTCAAATAATTAAGATTTTTATCTTCTGTGTCCATTATATTCAATTTAAACCAAAAGTAATATGATTATGAACTTAATTATCACTTTACATAATTATTAAAGTATATCCATTACTTTACTTACAACAAGTCTAGCTATTAAAATTTCTAACTACTGTAAACATTAGCCTTAACAAAGAGCAACTTATTATGCCATATGTTTAACTCACAGTTCTATACAATACGTGTTAACCTACTAGTAGTATAAAATGGAATAAAAATAATAATAATGAGTAAGGTCAAAATTCGTACACAAGTATAACAAGAAGGGGCATAGTGTAATATTAGTATAAATTTTTAAAAGTTTTAACGTCTATGAACAGTAACTCGTCAGAACACAGAGGATTTTCAAATTTCATGGTTTCGACACACGGGTACGATTTCCTTCATAAGAACTCATTAAAATCAATATACAGGGATTAAATATACTTAGGAGAGAATAGGATAGAGATTAATCTACCTTAAATCCAGCCGAAAAAGCGAGTGCCAGTTTGCGGACGATTTCGGTAAAATAAAAAAGACAGCGGCGGCAGCTGAGGACTCGGGGCTAACTCAAAATGATTGGAAGGTGGTTTGTGGATGCTTGGTGATATAGTGGTTGATTGGGAACCTGAATATGATGTACGGAGGAATTTTATCTAGAAATCCGTCTCTCTCTCTCTCTCTCTCTCTCTCTCTCTCTCTCTCTCTCTCTCTCTATTCTAGACTCAACAATAGAATTAGAAGTGAAATAAGGTGTTCAATTTTCATATTTATGTGGGTATGTATTATGAGAGAAGATAAGGTAGTGAGAAGGTGAGAGGATAAGTGTGGAAGTGGTGGAATGGAAAAAGGAGAGTGAAGGAGAGGGATACTGATAATGATAAGAGGGATAGGGGACAAGTGCCACATTTGGTGGGGTTTTCTTTAATTCTAATGTATGTGGACATGTGTATGTACGGGGTGAGAATGCATGTAGACGCGTGTATGTATAGGGTGAGAATGTATGTGGACGCGTTTATGTATAGGACGAGAGAGAAAAATAGGGAAATAAAATCCCTTAAATGTGGGGTGTAGTTTGAAGGATAAAGATGGAGGTGGTAGAGTTTGAGAGAGAAGTGGAGTGTTAGTTTGAATAGAATTCTAGTTAAGGTTTAGATAGAAAAGATAAGAGATGAATATGAATCCCTGATTCCTTATATATCTAAAGTATAAATATATATCTTATATAATAGAGTAAATAATATCAATTGTACACATAATAATATATTTTAATTATTCAATCTAATAAATTATTGAATTAGGAATTTAACAATATAAATTTGTATTACAAAAAATTGGGTCGAAAATCCGGGTCGTTACATTTTGAGTTGACGAGCTTTCGCCAAAAGGTCGACTAGGTGATCCAAGTAGTTCATCTACAAGGAAAAGTTTTAAACCTCAATTAGGAACGTTTTAAGAAAGAGTTTTATTAACACACAGGTGACCTTCTGGGTTCCACATTCGCTTATTGATTTAAGTCATCATCCAATTGTTCGAGAATTCCCAGCTCCGCGGTACTGCCAATTCCGCGCATTGCTTCAATCCAAAGATTGTTTTGCCAGAATTCCACCCAATTTGGGATGGTAAACTTAAACTCAACTCACATTTATGCAACGGTCAAACTTATCTTATGGTCTACCCAATCTACCCATGGCCGAGGTTTGAACGTAAAGCTCTGATACCAAGTTGTAACGCCCCGAATTTTGGGAACGCTAAATAGACAATATTATTGAAAATTTTAAATAGAGTCTAGCTCATTATTACAGTATAACTCTCACAAGAGTACATTTATTCAACATAGGAGGAATAGCTAGGGTTCCTAACTACTGCTCCACCTGCTCCTCCATCCTAACCAGCTCCTCGGCTCCGAAAGCCTCCAAGGTGTAGAGTTTACCCTGTTCATTTACAAAGTCTGACACATTATACCAGCGTCGCCACCAATATAATATGTCAGGGTCACCCAAGGTACACCATGAGCTACAGGAGCTCAATAGAATAATCCAAACCCACTAGCCCTTAAGTTACAACATTAGATCATAAAATTAGTGATTTCCATACAGATCATGCATGTTTAACAAAATAGTTAACAATGACACATCCATATTCACTATTCAACCGACGGTTATGTCTGTGTAATCAGAGTTTCTCCTACGCGGCTCATCATAGACTGTGTCATCGTTTTCACTTTTCTTTTTCCAAATCAACATTTCCAAAATCATTTTTAACACATCCAACATCGGTTCCGCCATTCCGGTCTTCTGAATATCCTCACAATGGTTTTGTCGCACCAGGTTTCCATTGGCACACAAAACTTGCGTTGGCTCCTCTCCGCAGATAACCCAGTCATATTACCAATGAGGCTATTACGTCTGGCCCTATTAGCAATCTTCACAATGGGCTACCAAGTCTGGCCACATTGCAGTTTTCGCAATTTACACGATGGGATACCAAGTCCGGCCACATCGCGGTTTTCCATACACACAATAGGCTACCAAGTCCGGCCACATTGCGATTTTTGCAATCCATACGATGGACTACCAAGTCCGGCCATATCGCGGTTTTCCATATACACAATGGGCTATCAAGTCCGGCCACATTGCGGTTTCAAAATGCATCTGTAACAACCCTGATTTTCGGTAAGTAAAAATTTCGTTAAATATTTGAATTTTATTTTAATACTCTTGTGGTTTGTCAAAATTACGCTTTGGCCCTTGAAATTCATTTCTTGACACTTTAGTCCTACTTAGCAAGCCTAGTTAGTTTCTAACCATTCGGTCGGAGGAACTAAACTAGGAAAACTACCTAGTTACTTTTCCCTAACCGTAAATGGACCGTTTTGCCCTTCTTGAACATTTTGAATCCTTTTCAACCCTAGACTTGAAAGGTTATTAATTATTTTTCTTTTATTATTTGAATTTCTTCTTTGACCATTGGACGATAATTGTTAGGGAAACTATTATCCATTGGATAATAGAACCACAATTGTTTATATTAAAAGTATACTTGGCTAAGTACTATTATCTTTTAAAAAAATGGACTTTTATATTTAATTAAAGGACTTTTTGGATTATTTTATTATATAAGCTACCTAATAACTATTATCCATTGGATAATAGAAGTTAGGGGAATTATGATTCCTGTTTTGTGCAGACAGCTTACAGAGTTGCGTCTTTCATCTATTTTTTTTGGTTAAACGATCTTTCTAATTATGGGTCCTTATGAGTCTGAAAGATTGATAAGTTGGTGATGTTTTGGCGTTGGAATTACTAAAAAGTATTAAGTATTCGATTTTTAATTAATTTTCGAACACAGACTGTTTTGCTGGAAGTTGTGCTTTGCTGCACAGAATTTCTGAGTTTGGGGGTGATTTTGACTGGGTTCTTTTATTGTGAAAAATCTGATAAAAATCAAGGATAAAGTTTGAGATGTTGTTATGATCTCTACCAAATTTCAGGTCATTTTGTTGTATGGTTTAAGTTTGACGAATTTTATAAGTTGGTGTGTCCCTGCTGAGTTTTGTATTTGCTGCACTGACACATTTTGGAAAAATGGTCATATCTTTTAGCTCGGGTATCGGGTTAGCGCACGGGTTGTTGATTCTGAAACTAGACTCGTATATCTTTCGGTATATGTGAAGGTTGTGGCTTAGTTTGTACCAGGTTAAATCAGTTTTTGATTTGAAGTTGATAGATGTGCAGAATCTGTGATTTTGGATAGGTTATTATGTAACTTCGGACGAGCATAACTTTGTCATCAGGATTCCGTTTTTAACAAACTTTATATCAAAATTTATGTACCGGAAGTGTACTTTCTAACGGTGGTAGTCTCATGAACTAGTTCTAAACCTATTAAATGTTATGATCATTCTAAGACAGATTGATTGTGAAATTTGTTATCTTTTTGGAAAATTGAGTGGTGTTTGAGTTTCACACGTATTGTGGGACACTTCTAGTTATTGCTTGGACATATTTGTATCTATTAGACATTGATTAGCTTCTTGTTAGCTTTATAGTCTTGTGCCGAGTATTTGTTGAATACGTAACTAATATGAGTTAACTGGTGGCTAGGTAAAGAGCCGGTCATTCGGGAGGTGCCGAAACCTTAGTTTGGCATACTTCAGTCGACACAAAGGTGAGTGTGTTTGATATGGTTATATTCAATAAGGTATTACATGTTGGTGGTTGTGTATGATGCTATTTGGGATTTAGCTAGTGTTATGCATGTTGTTGGATGTTGACTATACCGCCGAAGGTTTGTGTGTGAGGCACATCATGTCGTAAGCCATGCCGCCTAATTAACGGTAGTTGGGAGCATGGTGTGTGGGACACCATTCCTGGGGTATATGGGATTATGGCAGACGTGCCACTGCATATGTTGTGATGATATACGTGTTGTCTTTTTAGTACATGAGCTAAGTTGTGTGAACTACATTCAAGTGAGATGTTCCTTCGGGTATTGTAGTATTTTATTGAATGTATTCTATATCTCACACACTCTAGTCTTCCTTTTTGGATTGCCAGGTCACAGGTGGTCGTAGAGTTGGTCCACTACCGGTTTGCATTTTGGGGACACTTGGATAGTATCAAGTGTTGGTGGTTTTGGTCGAGTTGGTTGTCAATGGGTCAAACTCTGATTTTTGTTAAACTCATTTTGTGACTACGGTTGTCAAGTACTTTATGACTTCAAGTTTTAATTATGTGGAAAACTCTATTAGTGTTTAATTACTTGTGTTGGGATAAGAGGCAGCAACTTTTGTTCTATGTAAATTCGTAAAGTTTGTTGACACCTTGTTTATAATAATGTTAAGTTTTCCGCTGGGGTTTTACTCTGTTTCGTGTATGGTTTGTCATTTAGTTGTTGTTATTTGGTGTGGAATGCCACGTGGTCGTGTCGGTTCGGGCCCACTTTGGGTGTCGTTCCGGGGCGGGGCGTGACATATTACCCAATGGGTAAAAGGCTTGGTCTTTCACCTAGTACATGGGGTTTATTAATTTAATCTTTCCTTTTAAACCCATGTGTCAAAGTACTTGTTATTTTAATTAGATAGGTACTTAGTACAAGATTCTAAAAGTACCTTTAATTATATTATATGAGGGTTTTGATCTTCCTAGATCACATGGTACATATGTATTAGTACATGGTTGATTGGTTAATTGCCTTAGTACCACATGTGCTTATTTATTTGTTTAACTTAGCCTTTAAGTTTCTTTGGTTCAAAGTACAAAGTACCTATTATTCTTTCTTGCATAGTTTTATATATATATATTGTACTTGAGAAAGAGAGAGAGGAGAGATGAGCCGAGAGAGAGGGGAGAGAGAGAAAGAGAGAGGGAAGAAAGAAGAAGGAGGATTGGATTGTACCTTGGTTGATCTTCCATTGTACTTAAAATCCATAGAGATTTACTTCCTTCCTAGCTAAGGAATTACCTCCATTGTCCTCTCTTGTACATCTACCAATTGTTTAATCTTGTTCACACCTCCTTGCCCACCAAGTCTTGCAAGAATCACAATCTAGCCATGCAAGCATAGGGATTTAGACCATGATCTTTCAGGATTCATAACAAGTGTCAAATTGAGGAAAGGAGAGAGAGAGGGGGGGGGGGGGGCATTTAGAAGAGGAGAGGGAGCCAAGCTTTGCCTATAAATAGAAGGCCATTCCAAGCATTTCAAGTCACACCTCAAGCATTTGCTCTTCCTTCTCTCTAGAAACCATTTCTGGGCAGCCTACTGTCCCTTCAGAAATCCTCAGTTTTCTCCTTCTTAGATTAGTTTTTAGAACCAACTTCCTTCGGGAAAGTTGTAGAGAACTTCGAGACCTTCAAGTTAGACCCAAGAAACCACCCCAATCGGTTAAGAAATGACAAAGATATTGTCATCCGAAGTTCAGTGAAAATCTCGGATTTTCATTTCCAGACAGCTTACTGTCACTTCCTTTTTCACCGTTTTTCTCCTACTTAGAGTGGTTTCTAGGATCAACTTCCTTCAAGAAAGTTGTAGAGCATTTCTAGAGCTTCGATTTTGACTCAAGAACGACTCTATTCGGCGAAAGATTTACCGAGTTACTGGCATCCGAAGTTCGGTCCAGATTCGCGAGAAATTCCAACTAGCTTATTCGGCCCCGACTAGTTTTGGATCAAAGTAGGATACTCTTACCCTATCCCTATGTATATGTAAGATCTCGTATTCTTCCATTTTAAAGTAAGTTATCTTTACTTACCTTCCATATCAAGTATTTGTATTTTGATCTTTACGATGGTTATGAGCATGCATACATAGATTCCTTGTATTGCTTGTGGTATAGAATAGAGTTGGATGATCTTGTTGAATGATTTGTTGTTGCATATGTGGAATGTGCTACCGCGGAGTTTTTGCATGTAACGAGACACGAGAATCGAGAAGGTAGAAACATGACACCTAGGGTGTGTTTGAAAAGGATGAAATGTTTTGGAAACCGCAATGTGGCCGGACTTGCCCATTGTGTGAGGTGTGTGTGTGTGTGTTCCAATGGGAATCCGATGCGGCGGAACCATTGTGAGGATGTGTGCGTTTCCATGGGAACCCGGAGCGGCGGAACCATGGTGAGGTATGGCTTGGTTATCCGCGGAGAGGAGCCAATGCAATTGTGTGCCAATGGGAACACGGAGCGGCAGAACCATTGTGCAGATACTCGGGAACCCGGAGCGGCGGAACCAAGGTTGGGTGTGTGGCTTGGTTATCCGCGGTACGGAGCCAATGTCAAAAGATTTTGAAAGATTGTTTTGTAAATGAAAATGATTGACATGGTCTACGATGAGTCGCGTAGGAGAAACAAAGAGAATTTTGGACACCAACGATAGTGAATAGTGAATGTAGATGTGTTATCGTTATTAGTTTGATCTCTCTGATCTTTTGTTTGTAAGTTATGGGTTAGCGGGTATGGGATTGTTCTGCTGAGCTTTTGTAGCTCATGGTGTTACCTTTGGTGACCCTGACATATTATATCGGTGGCGACGCTGGTATAATGTGTCAGACTTTGTAGATGAACAGGGTAAGTTGTACACCTTGGAGGCGTTCGGAGCCGAGGAGCTGGCTAGGATGGAGAAGCAAGAGGAGTTGTAGTTAGGAAACCCTAGTTTCCCTCCCTTTTGTAATATTGAACTCTGTTTGGAAGTTATGTTGTAATAATGAGCCAGAGTCCAGTTGATTTTATCAATAAATTGTCTATTTAACGTACCCAAAATTCGGGGCGTTACAGCATCTTGTCTTTAACACATCCTAGGTGTCATGTTTCTACTTTCTCAATTTATGTGTCTTGTTTTCATGCAAACATTCCGTGATAGGATTTTTCACGTAAGTAATCATAAATCATTCATTATAATCTTGAAACTAAACTAGTAAGATCATCCAACTCTATATTATCTAACAAGTTCAATTTTACCACTTAAAGCATAACGCTACATGTACGGACATCTTTGGAGTGGAGATCACTTATACTTTATCACACAACCACAAGTAATGCAAGAAATATATATATATATATATATATATAGGGATTTTCAAGTGAGGGATCCCTTATTTTGTTAAAATGCGGGACTTTCATTTCCTGATCAAATTTTGAAAATCCCAATCGTTCAATGTGTGCAGAACGTGATTTTAAGGGTCCCTGCGAGAGATCAGCAAAAAAAATGACCGGAAAGGGCTTCATCCGAGTAGTTTTTTTTGAACCGTTCAATGAAAACTGCTCGGATGAAGCCCTTCCCGGTCATTTTTTTTGTTGATTTCTCGCGGGGACCCTTAAAATCACGTTCTAATCACTTTGAGTGGCTTGGATCATCGAAATTCAATCGGGAGGGAGAGTTCCGCATTTTAATAAAATGCAGGATCCCTCACCGGAACCTGACTATATATATATATATATATATATATATATCTAAGAAAGTAACCCTAGAATAATTAGGCTTAGGGCTATATCCCTAGGTTTGCTTGCATGGCATGGCTAGGCTTGCTTCTTTTGGAAGCAACATGATGGCTATGACTTGTCTTGTCCAAGTCATACACACATTTGTAAGTCAAATGTCCATTAATCCAAGGGATAATAATTTCCCTAGCATTTGTTGACCATTGGGTAAAAAGGTGAGTAAAGTTGATATGACTGGGCTTGTTCCTCTTGGAAGCAAAGTAATGGTTTCCTATGATACAAGATCCCTATATGACTAGTCTTGTCAAATATATATATATATATATATACACACACACACACACACACACACGCGCGCGCGCGGTAAGTCTAGTTGCTATTATCCAAGGGATAATATTTTCCCTAGCAATTATTGTCCAATGGTCAAAAGTGCAATAATGGTAAGTAAGGTTGATAAGACTAAGCTTACTTCTTTTGGAAGTGAAGTAATGACATGGTCCATGATTTTGTATTGTCAAATCAAGGCTTCATTGGCAGCCTAATTGCTATTAACCAATGGTCAAAAATTCCCCTAGCATTTATTAACCAATTGTAAAATAAATAAAGGAGATAGGTATGAGCTTGAATGACTAGTCATGAGAATAAAATGATTATTTCCTAGGGTCCAAAAGGTTCAACTAGGGTTAGAGAGGTTCATAAGGCTCAAAGATGGTCAAAAATGTCCATCTAGGGTTAGGAAATTGTAACTAGGTGAATTGGTAGTTCGGTTCCTCCAACTAATCGGTTTAGAAATTAATTCTACTTGCCATTAGGACTTCTAGCCAAGGAATAAAATTTTAAAGATTTTATTAAACTCGTTAGGAGAATATACGAGTGCTTCGATAAGCATACTTGACTTTAGAAAAGGACTAGATCGTCCGATGTGAAAAGATAAGATTTTATAAGTCTCAAATCTAATTATGACGGATTATTAAAGTTAAAAAGGAATTTTAAAAGTAAATCCAAGTAATTAAAGTAAAATTCAAATTTTTAACGAAATTTTTATGTACCAAAAATCAGGGTCATTACACGATCATCACCATGTCGTCCCCAAGGTTCCGTAAGTCAATCAACAAATCACCACCAATCATCCTCCAACAATATTTCCATGGGTTCCAAATCCGGATCGCGCATAATCTAAAATCACAGCCTCTCACATTATTCCATTTTCCATTAATCTTATTTTCACGTTTAAGGTGAGAAATTCATACATCACAACCAACCCTGGGAACCTATTTGTCCAATCTACAAACACAATAAAATATCACACAATTCAACATTCCAACTAAAAATACTAATATGCTAATAACATATAGGTATGCAATAAAATTAATCATGCGATAAAAACAAATTAAACGGTTCCTTTTATTTTCTCTTTTCTTTTTCAAAACTAAAATCTACATTTACTCTTAATCGTCACGGGGTATTGTCAATACTAAAATAATCCATGATCGCAATAAAAACTAGGATTTAACCAAAACTAATTAATATGGGATTTTTAGTATTAACTTTTAATACTCAAGGTTCAATTTATAATCATTATCTTTAGTGTTAAACTGTAATTATTCTAAAACAAACTTGTAAATTTCAATTTCCAGTGACTGTATATTTCGGGAAGAAAAGAAGGAAAACAGGGGAGTTCGGGCTGGACTTGACCGGACTTATATTATCGTTTCTAAAACACTAGGGTGGGATTTAGAAGCTAATCTAACTCAAGGGGTTAAACTGTGATTATTTCATAACAAACTTCAACATTCCAAATTTCCAGCGACTTGCATATTTCGGAAAAAATGAAGAAGAAAACAGGGGAATACGGGCTGGACTCGACTAGAACATCGGAATTGAAAAATCATCACACCGAACGCTACAATCATTATAGAAACACAATATATACTTAGGTTGGTGAGTTCCGAACTACGGGCTAAACAGTTTTCGGAGAGATTTGGATGCAGGGCCGGCCTCAGGGTGAGCCCAACATGCCCCTGGGCTTAGGCAACCCCCCACCACGGGGCAACTAAAAAAAAAAAAAACCATGAAGTATATAATAAATATGAAACTTAGCGCTTAAAAAACAGATGGGGTCTTTGGCCCAGCGGTGAGGCTTCCTTTCTCTATTGGAAATATTATTCATTAATCTGTTATTCAACTGGCGGATACTCTTTGTTGAGCTGTTGATCATTTTGTTCAGTATTTGGTTTGCTGTTAGTATTCATTGAACCATCTATCTCCCTTATTAATTTGAAACCACTTCTTGGAACCCTCATTATCGTTCGTTCAAAAGTATGCCATTTTGTATTATCACCCTTAGCATGCTTAACTACTCACTGAGCTCGTCAGCTGACGGATTTATTTCATATTATTTTTCAGGTTAGTTCATGGAGCATTATAGACGACTCTGTGGCGTTGTCGGGACCTTGTGTTTGGACCTCTAGGACGTCTGCATTTTTATTTCTTTTCTATTGTCAAAAAGCTTCCGCACTTTT
>BPLS01000498.1:2965077-3011902 GCA_019656275.1 Rhododendron kiyosumense | reverse complement strand
TGCATTTTTATTTCTTTTCTATTGTCAAAAAGCTTCCGCACTTTTGTTAATTGGCAGATCATTGTCGAGTTTGGAGATTGAAAAATATGAGATATTGTGTTATTTGCTTAAGAAAAATACTGGTTTGGTGTCGTACATTTTATTGTAATAAAATATCCTATTTTTCTTTTATTTGTTTGAAGCTGCTAAAAATATTTTTAATTAGGCTTCGTGTCCCATGATTGCTTCATGGTACACGACCTGTCATGCTTCCAGATTTGGGCGTGACAGGATCTTCATATGGTTTTCATAGACTTAAAAAAGGCGTATGATAAGGTGCCTAGAGACATCATATGGTGGGTTTTAGAGAAAAAAGGAGTGACCAAAGGATATATCGAGGTGATTAGAGACATGTATGAAGGTGCCGTTACTACCATTAGATCACCAGTAAGGGAAACAAGTGAATTTTCAATCACTGTAGGATTGCATCAAGGGTCAGCCCTGAGCTCGTACCTCTTTGCCTTAGTAATGGATGAATTGACTAGACAATTTGAAGAGGATATTCCATGGTATATGATGTTTGTAAATGACATTGTCCTCGTAGATGAAACCGCTAGAGGTGTTAATACGAAACTAGAAATTTTGAAGGGAAGCATTAGAGTCAAAGGGTTTTCAGATAAGTAGGAGTAAAATTGAGTATATGGTGTGCAAATTTAGTGGTACTAGTAGTGCGCATGAAGAAAGAGTGATGATCCAAAACCAGAAAATACCGAAGAGTGATCATTTTAGGTATTTAGGCTTAATTATTAGTAGAGATGGAGAGATTGCTGATGATGTGACCCAAAGGATCCAAGTGGGGTGGCTCAAGTGGAGAAGCGCTACTGGTGTACTATGTATAAAAGGGTACCCACAAAATTGAAAGGAAAATTCTATGGAACTGCCATAAGACTAGCGATACTTTTTGGGACAGAATGTTGGCCTATTAAGAAACAACATATGAGCAAGATGAGTGTAGAGGAAATGAGAATGTTGAGGTGGATGTGTGGTAAGACTAGACAAGACAATATTAGAAAAAAAACAGTTCATGAGATAGTAGGTGTAGCACCTATAGAGAAGAAGTTGAGAGAAAATAGGCTAAGGTAGTTTGGGCATGTCTACCGTAGACCAGAAGATGCTATAGTTAAGAGAGCAGATAGAATAGCTCTAGGTAGCAATGTCACGAGGAGGGGTAGATCTAAATTGACATTAGATACTGTAGTGTGCAAAGATATAAGTATAATGGGTTTGTGTGAACAAGTGGTTCTTAACAGAGCTCAATGGAGGAAACAGATTCATGTAACCGACCCCAAGTGATTGGGACACAAGACTCAGTTTGGTTTGATTTGGTTTATTTGCACACACAATGAGCTACTAAGTCCGGTCACATTGCAGTCGCAAAAAAAAAAAAAAATTCCAAATCAATATTTCCAAAATTATGTACATATACAATGGGTTACCAAGTCTGGCCACATTGCGGTAGCAAAAACATTCATTTTTCAAATCAGTATTTCCAAAATCGTTTATACACACACAATGGGCTACCAAGTTCGGCCATATTGCGGTCGCAAAAACATTCTTTTTTTCAAATCAATATTTCTAAAATCGTTTACATACCCAACCTCGGTTCCGTTGTCCCGGGCTCCCAAGTATTCTCACAATGGTTCCAGTGTTCCGGACTCCTATTGGCACATAATCACATTGGCTACTCTCCGCGGATAACCAAGTCACACCTTCAATGAGACTACCAAGTCCGGCCTCATTGGCAACACACACACAATGGGCTACCAAGTCTAGCCACATTGCGGTTTCAAAAATATTTTCCTTTTTAAAACACATGCATCTTTTCATAATCGACACTGTAACGCCCCCAAAATTAGGGTACGTTAAGAAGCATTTATTACATAATAAAGAGAGTTTTATTACATTATAAATACTTCAAAGGGGTACAATTATTCAACAAGGAGAAACTAGGCTCCTAACTACTGCTCCACTGGCTTCTCCCTCCTGGCAAGCTCCTCAGCTCCGGACGCCTCCAAGTGAACTGTCCATCTTGATCATCTACAAGGTCTGACACATTATACCGGCGTCGCCACCAATATAATATGTCAGGGTCACCACGAGGCAACACCGTGAGCTACAACGCTCAGTAGAGTAACCCTACCCACTAACCCTTAACTTACAAATAAGACAACATTAACATATTCGATATCAACGTTTGTGTCCAAGTTTCTCTTTGTTTCTCCTACGCGACTCGTCGTAAACCGTGTCAATCATTTCCATTTACAAAACCATCTTTTCAAAAACGTTTGCATTGGTTCCGTACCGCGGATAACCAAGCCATTCAAAATCTTTAGCATTGGCTCCGAACCGCGGATAACCAAGCCATACACACCCAACCTCGGTTCCGCCGTTCCGGGTTCCCGAGTATCCTCACAATGGTTCCGCCGCACCGGGTTCCCATTGGCACACACAAAACATGCATTGGCTCCTCTCCACGGAAAACCAAGCCATATTACCAACAAGGCTACCACGTCCGGCCCTATTGGCAATCTTCACAAAGGGCTACCAAGTCCGGCCACTTTGTGGTTTTCACAACCCACGCAATGGGCTACCAAGTCCGGCCACATTACGGTTTTCATTCACACAACGGGCTACCAAGTCCGGCCACGTTGCGGTTTTCACAATCCACACGATGGGCTACCAAGTCCGGCCACATCGCGGTTTCAAAACACATCTTATCATTATCCACACCCTAGGTGTTACGTTTCTACTTTCTCGGTTCTCGTGTCTCGTTACATGCAAAGACTCCGTGGTAAGACATATCACATACGTAAACAACAAATCATTCATCGTAATCCAACAAGATCATCCAACTCTATAATATATCACAAGTAACTCAAACAACTCACATAAGCATGCTCATAATCATTTTCAAGATCAAAATACAAATACTTGAAACGGAAAGTAATTAAAGATAACTTGCTTTGAAAATGGAAGATAACGAGATCTTACATATACATAGGAATAGGGCAAGAGTATCCTACCTTAATCCGAAACTAGTCGGGGCCGAATAAGCTAGGTGGAAAATCCTACGGGCGGTGAAACTTCCGAATCTAGACCGAACTTCGGATGGCAGTAACTCGGTCAATCTTTGGCCGAATAGAGTCGTTCTTGGGTTGAAATCGAAGATCTCAAAACCCTCTACAACTCTCGAGAAGGAAGTTAGTCCTAGAAATGAACCTAGGTAGGAGAAAAATGAGGATGAACAAAGTGACAGTAAGCTGTCCAGAAAAGAAATCCAGAAATTTTACTGAACTTCGGATGACGATATCTTGGTCATTTCTTAACCGATTGGGGTGATTCTTGAGCCTAACTTCAAGATTTCGAAGTGCTCTACAACTTTCCAGAAGGAAGTTGAGCCTAAAAACTACTCTAGGAAGGAGAAAAAGGAGGATTTCCGACGGGACAGTGGGCTGCCCAGAAAAACAGAAAATGGTTTCTAGAGAGAAGGAAGAGCTAATTGCTTGAGGTGTGCTTTGAAAGGCTTGGAATGGCCTTCTATTTATAGGAAAGAGCTTGGCCCTCTTCTCTCTCTCTTTCTAAGTCTCACCTTGACACTTGGCAATGAATCTTGAAAGATCAAAACTAATCCTAGACTTGTAAGGCTATTCTTGTACCTTGGTGATATTCTTGGATCAAATGGAGGGTTAAGATGATAATGGTATATGATCAATGGGTTAAGAAGTTGCAAGGTGTCCAAGAAGTACATCTAATCAAATCCCACTTTTAAGCACAAATCAAGGAAAAATCCTAGGGTTGCATGGCTACTTTTGTACCAAGATTGATCTTGGATCAATTGGATGGCTAGGATTGATCCTTGGTGGGCAAGAAAGGGATTGGTACAAGATCTAATGGTTCAAACAAGTGCAAGGTGTATACAAGAGTACAATGGAGTTTAATGGAGAGTTAGATACACCAAGGATTTGAAAGATCAAAAAGATCAAGGGAGGTACATCCAATCTTTCCTCCTTCCCTCCTCTCTCTCTCTCCCTCTCTCTCTCTCTCTCCCATTCGGCTCTCTCTCTCCCTCTCTCTCTCTCGGTTCTCTCTCCTCTCTCCTCTCTCCTCTCTCTCTCTCTCTCTCTCTCTCACATTCGGCCTCTCTCCTCTCTCTCTCTCAGTTCTCTCTCCTCTCTCTCTCTCTCTCACATGGTATATATATATATATATATATATATATATATATGTATAAGCATGCAAGGTTCAAGAAAACAATAAACAAAAGAAAATTGGTACTAGAGATCAAGAGAGATTTTAAAAGGCAAGATTTTCTCATTTAAAACAAATCAATAGGCACATGGGTACAATGCTAATATATATACACATGTACTTATGTGATCTAGGAAGATCAAAAACCCAATAAAGAATAATAAAAGAGTACCTAAGAAATCTTAGGTATTAAAATCCTCCAATAAAATATTGTATATCATCCCATGGGATTTTTGAAAAAGATTAGTTTATTGAAATCCTTGTACTTTGTGAAAGACTAACCCTTTTATCCATTGGGTAATAAATCCCCTAACTTCTATTGTCCAATGGACAATAGTGACTTGGCAACTTTTATTTTAAAATAATATGTACCATGTCACATGGGAAATAAAAAGAAAGACTAAATTAATTCATCCATGTACTTGGTTGAAAGATGAACCTTTTACCCAATGGATAATAACCACCCTAACTTTTATTATCCAATGGATAATAGTTGCTAGGGAGATTAAACAATAAAATAATCCAAAAGGTACTTTAAAGTAATCAAAAAGTTACTTTTTACTATTCATAGCACTTTAATAAAGTAAACATTTAATATAAACAAATGGGGTTTCTATTATCCAATGGATAATAGTTTCCCTAACATCTATTGTCCAATGGACAAAGAAAATAACCAATTTGATTAAAAGAAAAAGAATATTAAAATTCTTAGTCTAGAGTTCAAAAGTTTCACGAGGGGCAAAACGGTCAATTTGCGGTTTAGGGAAAAGTAACTAGGTGGCTTGCTAGTTCGATTACTCCAATCGGATGGTCAAAAGCTAGTTAGGTTTGCTAAGCGGACTAAAGCGCAAAGAAATGAAAGTTTAAGGGCAAAAACGTAATTTTGACAAATCACAAGTAATTACAATAAAATTCAAATACTTAACGAAATTTTTAACGACCAAAAATCAGGGTCGTTACAGACACCCTACGTGTTATGTTTCTAGACTCCCTCGATTTTAGTGTTTCGTTTTCATGCAAAGACTCCGCAGTCAGACTTTTCACATAAGAACACTATATACGGTGTCTCGTAAACATGCATCAATGATCGAAATCTTAAAACTAAACTAGAATAATTAAAATAACAAGATCATCCAATTCTATAGTATTATTTATTCTTGATCCATCGACTAGTCTATAAATTCTGTAACAACCTGAATTTTCGGCCAAATTTTTTTTCAAATAAAAAAATTATTATTATTATTATTATTTTTTATTAAACTGTTTTGATTCATTAAATTATTTTAGTAATTGATATTATTTAAGTCTAAACCTAATCTATCTATGAACACATACGTATATGCATACAAATATACATATATAATACCCTTTGTATTATATAACATATATACCTATATATTTACTTGGAGAGAAAGAAGAGAGAGAAATAGAATAACATAAAAATAAATAAGAGAGACAAAGAGAGAATTACTTGGAGAGAAGAAAGAGAAAGAAATAGGATAGGATAGAAATAAATGAGAGAGAGAGAGAGAGAGAGAGAGCGCGCCGGATTGGGAGAGAGAAAAGAGATTGGGTTTGGTCTTATCACCAAACTTAACTATTCTATCTTATAGCCTTAAATGCCTGAGGGAGAGAGAGGCGTGGTGACCTATATATACTCCCATTTTGCTTTCCAATTTCGGCACCCACACCCATTACCAATTCCCCACATTTCTTTTCTCCTTTGAAAAAGTTGAGAGGAATAGAAAGAGGGAGAGAGGCCGAGAGACAGTAGTAGTGGGAGAGGGAGAATAGTTAGCTACACACCCACCATCTTTTAGTCACAACTCCATCAAACACCACCCACCAATCCATATTACACAAATCCCATATTATTATTTTTTAGATTCGTAAACCAAACCAAATCAAACCGAGCCTTAAGTTCCAATCACTTAGGGTCGGCTACATGAATATTTTTCCTCTATTGAGCTTTGTCAAGGGCCACTTTTTCACACAAACCTATTCTACTCATATCGTTGCGCACCATAGCATCTAATGTCAATTTAGGTCTACCCCTCTCCGTAGCATTGCTACCCAAAGCTATCATATCCGCTCTCTTAACTACTGCATCTCCTATCTACGGTAGATATGCCCAAACCACCTTAGTCTATTTTCCCTCAATTTCATTTCTATGGGTGTTACACCTACCATCTCACGAACCGTTTCATTTCTAATCATGTCTCTTCTAGATTCGTAAAAGAGAAAAAAATTAGAGTTTTCGATCAATTTGGAATTGAAGGAGACGTGCCACCCACCACTCAACACGACACCGTTAGAATCAACCCACTACCACTTCGAAGCAAGGTAGAAACCTCATACCTATTCACCTAAGTATAATGTGAATATGCTATATAAATAAATATTGAAATTAGAATTTTTATGATATTGCATGTTGATTTTGGAAATTTAAATGATGAGTATTGTTATTATCGATCGCGAGGTGGAATTTAATACTAGGTTGTGTGACGAATGAATTCTAGAAGTTCTGTTATTCAGATTTAGACTTAGAAAATTTAGCATGACTAGGATTTAACACTACTACAATAAAGCATAACAATCACAGTTATTAACAGTGATAGTTAGTCTTCTATCACACTCCTCCTACCGTGATAGATGTGAGTGTGATTGTAAGTCACTCTCTTTTATCACAGTTATAAACCGTGATTGAAAGTTAGAAACAATCACACCCAAAAGGCGTGATCGTTTCTAGCAAAAACCGTGATAGAAACTCCTTTTCGTGTTCTTTTCCTGGTTTTGATCACACTCTTCCTAAAAAACCGTGATTATATGTAGTTAACAATCACCTCCAAATAGTGTGATCTTTTATGTCTAAAAAATGAGATGGAAAATAGTTAAGCGTGATCTTTTCTAGTTTTTATATCACGGTTTTCGTCTAAAACAGTGATTAAATGTTCTTATCATCACGGTCTAGAAATGTGATTGAAAGATGCTTTCTTTCTTCTTTTTTTGGGTGCATTTAAAAAATGCCCGAATCTCTAACCAATAATAAATACACGTAAAATATGTATTCAACCCGTAGTTATCTTCTCCAAAACAAAAGACATTGCAATTACGAAATATGCGTAACTGATATTGAATCTTGCACAAAACAGGTCATAGATAGAAATATCGTGCCGAAAAACCTACATTGAATTAATCTACCGTCAATCAAATTTTTGAAAATGCATAAAAAATGCAGAACAAAAGCTTAACAATAAAAAGGACAAATAAAACTAATTGAACCACAAGCACAGAGTTATGTCATAAGCTACAACGAATTCTTCATTCTTTGAAGCCAATTTCAAGCACTTCGTCATTCTCTGAAGCCAATTTCAAGCACTTCGTCCCTCAAACCATGCCTAAATCCAGCAGAAAACAAAAAGTAGTAGAGCATCAAGAACTCCAATACTTAAATCCAGCAGAAAACAAAAAAGCGAATAACTAACTACATTAGCATATTGAAAGCATGAGTGTGCAGTCAAGAGAACATAAAACTGGACAACCATGATCGCATTGGCCAACAATAGGATCAACAAAACTCACAAAACAATAAGGGGAATAATAAGCCTAGCAACATCATAAAAAACATTGCTTGTAAAAGAAAGCGTTTTTATATTAGGTCAACCATTGCTGAAATAAATAGGTCAACCATTGCTGAAATAATCAGACACCATATGTCATAAGCATAAGCATAAGCAGTGCAAGAACAGTTTCTCAGGCAAGCTGCTTGGCACTCCTCTACGTTCCCCATATATACTATATCTTCAAAAATGCCTTGAATTAATTTGGGTATTTACCACAACAAATGTGTCATTTGAGTCATTTCCTCTGTTTGGATAACATTGCAGAGGAGTTTCCCTCACACACCCATCTGAGTGATCTCCTGATTGCCATGCAGCCGGATAGTTCGGTCTGAACCCTTCAATGAAAGCACAAATTGGTACATTCTGGTTGCAACTACTAAATGATCCACAGAAGTTGTAAACTTCGCATTGCAAGGATGGTAGAGTTCACACAACAGACTCCACTGGGGAAAATCCTTTCCCCAAACATACTGCTTGAGGTGCCCGGTGACATCAAGCCGGGTGAAAAAGGTAGGGAAACTGGCTTCATAGGTGAAATAACTCTCATTCTCATTGGAAACGTACGTCAAATTTTTCATGTAATATGCAATGCTATCTCAGTAACAAGGCTAAAGACTTTCCCATCCCACACACCACTAGTCCAGTACAATTCAGTCCCATTCCACAACAATATGTGACTTGAATCTGGTTCTATTTCAAGAGAAAAAAGACTTCCTTCTGGATTTTCTGAACTTTTCCAAAAAGTTAGACTTTGTTTCTCATTACTAAGTGTTGAATTAGACCTGGGTAACGAGTCGTGTCGAGTCGGGTTCGTGTCACAAATCACCCAACCCTAACCCGACCCATTTAGAATTCGTGTTTCTCGAGTCGTGTCATTTTCGTGTTTCGTGTCAGAAATGCTCAACCCTAACCCGTTAATTTCGTGTCCTGTTCGTGTCGTGTTATCGTGTCTGTTGTCTAACTCTATATAGAATTATAGATATACCATATATTATGTATATATGTTCGTGAAAATGGGTGACACAGATTAGTAACCGTGTTAGTCGTGTCAATTTCGTGTGTCGTGTGTTCAACCCGAACCCGACCCAATTAGAATTCGTGTTCTCGAGTTGTGTCATTTTCGTGTTTCGTGTCAGAAATGTTCAACCCTAACCCGCTAACTTCGTGTCCGGTTCGTGTCGTGTTATCGTGTCTCGTGTC
Source organism: Rhododendron kiyosumense (assembly GCA_019656275.1). Classification (NCBI taxonomy): domain Eukaryota; kingdom Viridiplantae; phylum Streptophyta; class Magnoliopsida; order Ericales; family Ericaceae; genus Rhododendron; species Rhododendron kiyosumense. The sequence continues at coordinate 3,002,792 of BPLS01000498.1, read as the reverse complement.
TGTTGCCCAGCTCTATGTTGAATATCACCAACACTAAGTCTATTGAATCCAACTTTTCCACCCGGCAGCCATGTATCTGTCAGGTAGTCGAAACTTTGCCATATTACATTAGAGAAATCCAATCTTTCTCTAAGGACAAAGTTCCCATTGTCAAGGACACCAATGGTTGAATTACAAGTTTTTGATGTCGAATTTGTCGACCAAATTCGGGTTTTGAACTGGTCTAGTAGGACTAAGTTTCCATTTTCAAACAGTTTCAGCTCTGAGGAAAATGGACTAGAAATGGGTTGGTTTCTGTTGGCTACCCAAACAACTGTTTTATTGGGTGCATGCTTGAACCATATGCCTATGTAATAGTTTTGAGAGTTACCTGAAGTGAAAAATCCCAGCTCATAGACTCCATCATGTGAAGTTATTGTTTGGTTCCTAGCAAGGGAGGCCAGAATAGATGGTATCTGATCCTTTTGAGAGATGGGTATTGAGGGAGATAATGAATAGGGGTACAAGAAGATGAAAGAGCCATTGAATGTTGTATTTGGGACTCATTTTCTGCATAGAGCTGCACAAAAGAAGTAGAAGTGCATGCTATATATATGTAGGCATAGAAAAGTAGCGAGCGCAGAATAGTCAATTAATTAAGTTGGGTTCATCTTCCAAGTTTGCTGGTCCATTTGGAAAGCAAGGAATGACTACGTTTTTAATGGGGTTCCTCCAAATCCAAAACGAACAGTAGACATGGCAAAATTAGCAAACCCTGACTACTTGATGGCTACCTTCATTGGAGTTAGGACAACTACAGAGAAAGTGTATAGAGAACTCATAAAACAGATGTAGAACAGAATCAGAATCAGCAGTAGAAATAGAATCAGCAACAAAACAGATGTAGAACTCATAAAGTATTCTAGCATATACCAAAAGCCACACGACAGATTGCATGCAACAAAAACAACAGTAGAAGCTATCAGGAGCTATTATTCAGCAAACATCAACAAAAGCTATGACAACAACAGCAACAGTTGCTTAAGCTTAAGCGTACTAGTGCCACAACGAAGCAGTAGCAGAACAGAATCCATAGAAAAACAGCAGATAGGAACAATAGCCATCACAAGCAGCCACAATTCAGAACTGGACAGTAGAGCAAGCACACAGTAAACTCAAATAAAGGAAGAGCTAACTTACACATATAAGCTGATTATACTTCGTTCATGACGGACTTTATCCACTCAGCTCGCACTTCATCAATTTCAGCTTTCGTGTAAGTTTTTTTTCCATTGAACTGCAATGGATTGAAAAAAAAATACTTACAAGTTAACAGCTCTATTCATAAAGCAATATAAAGAAATACAAGTTAAAAATAAGTCTTACATTTCCTCTACTTAAGATCCTCTCATCTTTAATCAAATCTTTCATGTATTTCATCACATAGAACCCACATTCCATGTTTGTAGGTTGTTTCGGGCACTGTAGACAAATACAATAATTTCAATCAGAAAAAACGTAAAAACAATTCCAAAAAAACCCAAAAAGAGAGAGATTGCATTGATACCTCAACTGTTTTCCAATTAATAATTCGACTACTCCGTACTCCCTTACTGCTGTCATAGATTTTGAATGCACTTCAAGGAGACAATACTTGTAAGTACTATCAACATAATATGATTTGGAAAAGGGCCGAAACAATAATGCTCAAAGTCCAAAAACTTACGTCTTAATCAAGAGTTTAAGGGGTGAGTGGACTTCCTTATTAATTGAATCCATGTAGTACACTGTTGAAGACGACAAATCAACGATGCACAGTACCCAATGGACCCTAATATGAAACAAGACATAATAACCTATGACCAATACTTCTTGCTTTGCTACAGACACAACAGAAATAGAGAGCCAGACAAGCATACTAAAAGCAGAAACAGAACAAAACAAAAGCAAATTAAGAGGAACAATGTATAGATATGCGAAACTTACCCAATATTAGAAGGAACCAAAAGCAATTGGTCATTCTTGACATCTTCAAGTCGACTTGCAAGCATTCCGGGCTTTGAAGCTTCACTAGTCTTATAATTTTCACTAAGTGAGCAAGGGTTAACAAATGCAAATCTTGTATCCATATTGGAAGCCTTGATACCAGAATAGAGTTGTCTAGAAAAGAATGAAACAAAATTTATAACCACTACGACATACTTCTACAACCATTAAAAGATGTATTCAATAACTCTTACCTTATGTATAACATTATGCATGTAGCAGATACTTCTTTCATATGACATATGTACTCCATGTCAACTTTTTGCAGTTGAGCATAAACCTCCGCACCAAATATGTCATCATCTATAGGAATTTGAAAAGCTTCCATCTTATCGGTGTGCTTGGTCAATGTGGTAAATAATTCAATGCATTCCAATTACTTTCCCACTCCACATTTTTTGAAGTCACCTAGTCATATTGGACAGAATGCAGAAGTACAAGTTACTCTCCACTTTTTTCAAAAAATAGTAATAAATAGTTTAAAGTGTTACTTTTTACCTCATCACCGACCACTTTACGACCAACCACTCCATGATGTTTCAAAGCATTCTACGTGAAAGGAATTCCAAAGTAAACCATTGTAAGCCAACTTAAATCGCATAAAGAAATCATTATAAACCTTTTAAGATAGCACATTATACCTTATTTCTAGTCATGCGAGGTTTTTTATAAACAGCCTAAGCCAAACATTTTCCAAAAAGAGAACCAATGTAAGCCAACTTAGCTTATAAAAAGAAATCATCATAAAGCTTTTAAGACAGCACGTTATACCTCATTCCCAACCATGCTGGGTTTTTTTGAAGCAACCTAAGCCAAACAATTTCATAAAGTAACAATTAATTAGTAGTCTAGTAATTCAAATTCGATATGGAAAAAAGCATAATGATATTATACCTCAGGGGCAAAAAATATAAGGTCTTTGGGCCAAGCTACAAGACAACCAACCGCATCTCCTACAATAGCCACCTCTTCGGAGATAGGTATAGGAAGAAGGGCATCTTTTACCTTCACAACATCAATTGACACGCGCATATGGTCTTCACCTAATGGTACTGTATGAAGAAGTTCATTCGGTCCACTCTTCCAAAACATCGTACCAAGAGCAACAATGTTATTGACTGATCCCACTGCTAGTCTACATTGCTGGCTCTGCAACAAGAAGATAGGAAATTAGATCACACTAATCATAAATTGACAATGCATGAACGATGTGAAAAATAAACTTCGTGGTAATAAAGTTGCACCTTATTGATGTTCGGTAACTCCAAATTATTTCTACAATCTTGGTTTTTTGGTGTCGCCTACATTAAAAATTGACAGAGTGCACAAGGATAAACAACTTTTAACATTGAAAGAAAAATACTAGTAAAGCTCTCTAAGTTAAAGATTTTCCATAGTAAACCAAGTAAGGCAATTTAATTTTAGGAGAGCACGTTATACCTCATCTCCAAACATGCCAGGTATTTTCGAACCAACCTAATCGAAACATTTCCCCATAAGTAACAATATTAATTAATTTGTAGTCTAGTAATTCAAATTCAACATGTACAAAACCATAATAATATGTATACCTCAGGGGCAAACAATATAAGGCTTTTGGGCCATGCTACATGAAACCCAACCGCCTCTCCTACAGTAGCCGCCCCTACAGAATGCAGCCCTTCAGGGATAGGTATAGGAAGAAAGGCCTCTCCTACTTTAACCACATCAATTGACACGCGCAGATTGCTCTCCCCTAGCGGTACCATATGAACTTCTTCATTCGGTACCGCTTTCTCATACGCCGTGCCAAGAGCAACAATGTTATTGATGGATCCTACAGCCAGTTTACATTGCTTGCCCTACAAACAAGTTAGGAAATTAGACACTAACAAAAAATAACAGGCACGAAGAAGGTAAAAAATACACTTAATGCTAATAAAAAGTTGCACCTTCTTGACTTTTGGTGTGGGGTTTGGAGGTGACATGTCCTCCTTGGTTCTCCCCCAATTGTCCATTGCAAAATTATTAACTTGTGGACTTCCGAGATTGTCACTTCTAAAAGTGTTTGAACCAATATTATCAGATTTTGGTGTGTGAGGCATGTGTTGTGCTATTGCATCAAGCTGAACTTGCATTTGAGAAACAATTTGCGACAGGCTCTTTTGCTTCTCCTCACAACGTGAATGATTTCCACGTCTAGGCACATGGAAGTACATGGTTGGAGTGACCTTTCCTCCTACGCCTCTTACGCAACTACGTTCAGTACCACCTAATGCCATGGTTAGGATGTCATTACTTCCTTGAGTCTGTAATGTCCCATCTTCTACCTGTTTGGCTATCTCATCCTGTAATGTATATTAGTATGTAAGAAAATGAACAATATAACATTCAATTAAAACTTCTAAAGATAGTGCGACATAGTTTTCCTTACAATTTCCACAGCTTTTTCCTTAGTTTTGATATCACCATACTCTCCATTTTTATTTTGGCGAGCCTTTTTCCACGAAACACTCCTATCCACACTCACAACCGCCTCTTCAAATTTATTAACCTACAAAGACCATTGGTTGAAACACATAGTGCATATGATGACATTAGCCACATTATATATTTAGGAGTAATAATTAGCTCTACAAACACTTACAATTTCTTCTTCAAGCCCAGAGTAACCCTTTCGGCTAAGTCTGTGGTCATATAAGTTGCGTTTTCGTCTACTTTGTTGCACTCCACGAAACTCCTTCAAAAACACGAGGAAATCTTTACCAAAATAAGGTGGGAATATAATTTAAATTGCATCACATTGACCTCTAACTAAAAGATAATTAACTTGATGTACCTCAAATTCTTTGGTAAGTCTTCTTTTGACAAATGAATCCCATTCTTGTTGCTCTAGAAAACTATAAGCTTCTGGTGGTTTTGAGAGAATGATAGGATTTGATTTGTTAGCATATATATATACTTGGTCAGATATTTCCTAAATGTCCTCAAACACGTTGCGATAGAAGATAAAACGCCTTTTTTACTCCTTAGGTCCACATCGAATGTCGCCTAACCACATAAAGAAGACAAATTATACAATGAAACTTGTTGGTGAATTGAGAGGCATAAGCATAACTCATCCTTACCGATACAGTTTCCCACAGTCTTTCTTTTACATCGTCCGTCACTTCAGACCAATATGTGTGAGATAGCGGGATCATAGTGCGAGCTAGGACTCCAAGATAACTCGCGAACTTTGCTCTATTAGTCCCTGTTGGTCGACCCATGTGGTCATATTTAATGACTTTTCGCATGCCTGAACTTCTATCTTTTATGACATCTGGTAGTCTTGTTGCACCTCTACCCTTTCTTTTTTTGCATTTCGGGTCTATCGAGGACGGTGTAGCATTGTCCTCATTACTAGGATGGTTATCATTAGAATCCATCCTGCATGAAATTGAAAGAAAATAAGATATGACGATCATAGAGGCAATAATAAAAGAAACTAGCAAAAAGTACAAGCGCAAGTTAAATGCATATAACAGTAAAAAATTAAACACAGACATCTATAGTAATTTTATCCAAATTGACAGAATTAGAAATTAACTTTTAGCATTTCAACAAACATATAGCGAGAGGGAGAGAAAATCAAGTTTTGACAATTAAAGAAACAACATAGAATAATCTCATATGTCCTCTACAAAAAGATAGAGATATTTTGACTCCTAATCACTAATTATTGATCCACGTTCCTTCACAATCTCCCCGGCGCAGGAGGTAACACAAGATCGTCGGTTTCATCTAATGATTCAACTTCTGGCAATACTCTATCAAATCCCTGAGGCTCGGCAAAATAATCATTGAGATCATCATCCACGCTGCACGGATACCGATGCTGAGGAGGTTCAAGGACAATTGACCACCTTGAATCAAGTTGATCTTCTACATAAAAAACTTGCTTAGCCTGGGAAGCTAGAATAAAAGAATCAGACTTGTGGCCTATCCTTCCAAGCTCTACTAGCGTGAAACCAAGCTCATCCACTTTCACGCCCTTTTTGCTATCAACCCAATCACACTTAAACACTAGAATTTTCAATAGATTGTAATCAAGGTGCCATATCTCAGTAATAACCCCATAAAAGCTCATCTCCACATACACAGGATTCTTATCCTCGTAACTAGCAACCTGCATTGCTGTTGCCACTAAGCTAACTCCACTATTTTGGCTAACTCGTGAGCTATCACGGTCCTTTGTATGATAACGACTACCATTTATAATGTAGCCTGAATACTTTATCACATCCAATGAAGGTCCCTGGGCTATCCACTTTAGGTTGTGAGATATATTATGTTGGGCACTCAATTCTTCTGCAACCTGTGTAAAATTGAATTATTAGTAGGTATACATTTTATTGACAAACAAGAAGCAAATGATTTCATGTTTGATTGTTCTATTACCTTCCCACGAAGCCAATATATGAATGTCCTATTGTGTTCAAGTTGTAGCCACTTTTGATTTTTTGAATTACGAGGATATTGTCTTTTCAGCAAAGCCATGTGCTCCCTATCAAAGGATCAAGTAAGTCCTAAACAAATAGTTACAAAAATGCCAAACCACTATGAACAAATACAATTGCCAAGAGAAATGGAGACAGCTAAAATTCTTACTCAATATAAGGTTGAACTTCAGTTGTGTTTTCTAATACATAAAGGTGTGCTTGCTCCCATAATTCACGATCAATAGTAGTAACCTTACCCCCTGGTAAAGGTCTTCCAATGCTATCATCAGCGGTCATGTTCTTAGACACGTGAACCCCAATTGTATCTACTTTGGATAAAAATTCTGCGCAAAACTCAACAGCTTCTTCTGCAATATATCTCTCAGCAATGCAACCCTCTGGACGATTATGGTTATGAACGTAACCCTTTAAAACCTTCATGAACCTTTCAAATGGGTACATCCATCGAAAGTGAACAGGTCCACAAAGTCGGACTTCTCTAACAAGATGCACCGTCAGATGAACCATGATATTAAAGAATGATGGTGGAAAGTACTTCTCAAGCAAACATAATGTGATTACCAGCTCACTTTGAATTTTGTCTAATTTTGACACATCCACCACTTTGCTACAAATGGCATTGAAAAAGAAACAAAATCTCGTAAGAGCATATCTCACTTCTTTAGGCAACACAGATCGTATAGCCACAGGTAGTAATTGTTGCATCAATACATGACAATCATGTGACTTTAAACCATATAGTTTCAAATCTTGCATGGAGACAATGTTTCTCAAATTTGAAGAGTACCCATCTGGTACCTTGAGTTTTGACAATGTCGTACAAAATCTTATCTTCTCCTCCCTAGATAATGTATAACAAGCTGGAGGCAGGTAAGTTCGTTTCGCCCCAATCTGAGGTGCTAACTCTTGCCGTAAACCTCTCTCTAGGAGATCCAAACGAGCATTAATTCCATCCTTCGTTTTTCCTTGTATTTGAAGCAATGTACCAATGATGCTTTCCAATACATTTTTTTCAATGTGCATAACATCCAAGATGTGCCGAATATACAAGAACACCCAATATTCAAGCATAAAGAATATTGATTTTTTCTTCCAACATTTCGTACCAACCTTCGACGACTTCTTTTTGCTTGCCTTTCCCCAAATGGTTTTTATCCCTTCCACCTCCCTTAACACCTCTTCCCCACTTAATGGCGATGGAGCTTCCCCAAACTCTTGCTCACCATTAAATGCCTTCTTTTGCTTTCGATATGGATGGTAGCGACGAAGAAATTTTCTATGACCCTCATAACTATTCTTCTTACCATGCTTTAATCTACAAGAACATGTCCCTTCACCGCAAATTGGACATGCATAGTATCCCTTCACTGTGCAACCACTTAAATTCCCAAAAGCTGGAAGATCATTAATAGTCCATAATAGCACGGCTCTCAACCTAAAATGTTGTTGTTTGTAAGCGTCATATGCTTCAACTCCTTCCTTCCATAGCAATTTCAAGTCATCGATTAGTGGCTCCAAAAACACGTCAATGTCATTACCAGGCTGGTGTGGACCAGATATCAACAATGATAACATCATAAATTTCTTCTTCATGCATAACCCCGGTGGTAAATTGTACGTAACCAAAATAACAGGCCAGCAACTATACCGACTACTAAGGGACTTATGTGGATTTATCCCATCTGCAGAAAGAGCTAACCGAAGGTTTCTTGGCTCCGAGGCAAAGTCTGGCCAAAGATGGTCTACTAACTTCCATTGCGGGGAATCTGCTGGGTGACATAATTGGCCATCAGACTCTTTTTGATGAGCATGCCATGTCAAGTTTTTTGCTATTTCTACTGACTGATACATCCTTCGGAACCTTGGGATTATGGGGAAGTACCATAAAACTTTTGCCGGAACACCATCTCTTATTTCGGTGGAATTTTTCTTTAACTTCCATCTTGATGTGTCACATGTAGGACATGAAGTCGCAGTTTTTAACTCCTTTCGATAAAGTACGCAATCGTTAGGACATGCATGTATTTTCTCATAATCCATCCCTAATGCAGCTATAGTCCTCCTAGCCTCGTATATGCATAACGGTAGTTCATTGATATCTGGTAACAAGTCACCAACCATTTGCAGAAGCTCTGCAAAACCTTTATTGGTCAAGTCATTGTTAGCTTTGTATTTATATATTCTGACCAAGGCAGACAATTTTGTGAACTTTGTGCAGCCGGGGAACAATGGCTTTTCTGCATCTTCAATTAACTTTTTGAACTTCCTAGGGTCAACCATGCAATCATTGTAGGCAGCTTCAACCATTTCTACTGCCTCTTGCGCATCGTTTAACGGGGGCAAATTGACTTCCTTATATGAAAAATCTCGAGTGTTTACACTCTGTGATGCCCTACAAGTGACTGGTTCTCCATGCCATATCCATGTACGATAACTTCTATCAATACCATTGACAAACAAATGATTTCTTATCTCTGGAATAGGTTGTCTTATCAAGTTCCCACATTGTATACATGGACACCGAATAGATTCAAGATCCTTTGCATGAATGGTAGCAAAGTTCAGAAATTGTTCAACTCCATCATCATAGTCTTTTGATCTTCGGTCCTTGAGCATCCAAGATCTATCCATCTTGGATGGATTTTTCTATCCCAATATATAACTACAAAAGAGAAACACATTTACAAAGATCTCGTACAAAAATCATAAAAAACTTGTCATGTTGGGAAACACAGACACAATTGAATCAATACACTAGGAAGGCCTCGTACAAAAAATGTCATGTAGGGTACCAAATTGAAAAAGAACACATAATGTAGGGAACCAAATTGAAAAAGAACACATAGAGAGCTTACGAAGGTCTTTGGAGTGAATGGAGCTCTTTGGCGACAATCACTTTGCTGACTGATGCACAATTCCATAGTTCACAATCTCTGAATGTAGAAAAACATATAGTTGGTTAAGTGCTTCAATTCAAAAAATTGATAGTTAAACAATATAGTATCCAAGTATATTGAAGCTCTTGTTTCATTCTTCCCAAAAGACACTCAAAGCCTTCTTGCAAACTAATTGTGAGATGAAGCACCAAATAGGTGCTAAGCAGCTAAGGTCAACTGCATTTCCATTGGTTTTCCTAAGGATGAGTGAGGGTTAGGTATAGAGCTACATTGTTAAGAAACCTATGAGCAGTTTGTAACCAAGCATACTCATTTGGGTGAAGTAGATAAGTACACATGTCATGAACCACAGAAGTTTACGGGTGGGAAACTCCCTTTGAGCCCCGTTGGGCATTTAGAAAACTATTCAAGTTATGAGCCCTAGGCCAGCCTATAACCATCACATGGGCCACGAGAAATCCTAGTTTCAACACAATCAATTGCTATATGTGGGTACCGTCAATTGCTTCAACACAGTCCTAGTTTCAAAAAAAACAAAACAACTGAGCCAAGCATCCAAAGAAAAGCGATACGTAGATACCCATATCTCTACAAATCTGGCAAACAGCCGGAAAAAGAGAAAAAATACTTGAGAAAGAGAGAGAGATGAGAGATGTTATGCAAAGGAAGCCACCAGCAATAACACAACAAATAAAAAAAAGTGCACCACAGCAGCCATCATCTGCCTCCAACGTTAGTAAATCAAGTGACCTTGGTACCCTGTCGTTTTCTAGTGCTAGTAAATCAAGTGAACTTGTTAGTAAATCATGTGAGATGTTATACCATTTTCGCAGTTCCCTAGTGCTATGTAACACATAAGCCAAGCATCCTAAAATTGTCAACCTGATAGTTAATAGGTTGGTAACTCTATACTGGTATACTGCTGCCGACATCCATACAAATGCTGATGGACAATGTCTTACTCAAAGTATACTCCTACTGCATAAACTACTTAGAAAACATCCGCACTCCGTGTGCATTCCCGTACGGAGTGTTCCCATTGCTGGACCTCCAAACGTGTAAGACACTGCTTTCTGGACTTGTATCCATGGACATTGTATACATCTGCCATCACAAGGTTATAACTTATAACCTTGCGTCCATCCATGGACTTTCTCAATTCTAGCTATCCACAAGGAATTCCCGTATGTTCAAGCAACATTCGACAACAAGGTTATGCATAGTCCGAAATAGACAGCTCATAAATTCAAAGCCTTGCTCGCTGGATTTTGCAAAAATCAGTTCAAAAAACTGATGTCTGCATATTTTTCGGCCTTGATTCATGTAACTCAGCTCCAACTACGATTGTAGTTGTTGGAAACTCCAATCAAGCTACATCAAGAGTGCATGAGATTCTGTTTTCACAATCCATCAGATTACTTAGACTAACAATGTGCATAGAGAATGGTTCCTACAACTCTTAAAGGAAGGAGAGAAGATGGATTAGTTTGAAGTTGGATAAACGTAATTGGGGTGGGGTATTTGTGTATGGTGAGGGGCAGAGGAGGAGGTGGTATCATTAGAGTGGGTCGTAGACAACAAAGCAGCAATGGGAATTTGGTGGAGAACAAAGACACACAAATATCAACAGTCTTAAACGCAGCAAAAACGCAGTAGTTACAGAGCATATTTTCAGCACACAAATGACTACCAATATGCAGAACAAAGACACACATACACACACTTTTACATACCGTTCAAAGATTATTCTCATATGCTTTCAGAGAGAAAAGGTTGGGGCATGGTAAAAGGAGGGGAAGTGTGTGTGCTGGTATTGAGGAAATAGGTGTTGCAAAGAAGCTGTTAAAATCTAACTCCTAGAATTGATTGGACTGCATTTGGAAATTCTGGTTCTTTCTCTAGAATCTCAATTGGACTGCATTTAGAAATAGGAGGAAATTCACTGATAAGGGCCTAGATTAACTACAGGATTATTCTTCAGGCACGACCACTCAAGCTAGCCTTGCGTCTTTTTATTGGTCTGATGAGATCAAATGAGAATGCAATATTACAGGGGTATAAGATATGACAGAAGGCAATTTCATCCTATAAGAATGCAGGGTTCTTAAGCAGATTCAACCCTTCTCAAAATCTAGACGAGCAACTACACATCAGCGGGTCATTGTTTGACACAGAACTCATATCAATCAGATACATAACAACAGTAACATCAATTGGCAACCAAAATTATCAGAATAATAGCAGTAGCAGAACTAGGGTTTTGCATGAGACTAGGAGAGAGGGGAAGAGAGAGACGAGAGAGTTATGGAGAGAGAGAGATACGAGAGAGAGAGACGAGAGAGGGAGAGTAGCGCACCAGAAATCGCGAGAGAGAGAGAGAAACGATCGGGATCGGGAGCGACGGGCTGAACTTCTGTTTTCAAAAACTGTGTAAAACACCCTTTTCTAGTTTTCACAATTTTCAGAAATTCTTAAAAATGAAAACAAAAATAAAAAGGTAAAAATATGTTACCAAACAAATTTTTTATATTAATTTTCAAAAAAGTGAAAACAAAAACTAAAAACTGAAAATAAAAAGGTTACCAAACATCCCCTAAGAGTCTTAAACTGGATTGTAAATTTGTAATTATCACTCCCCAAAAATCAAGGCCGAAAACTATAAGATTAAATCGACGACTTTTATCAGACATAAAATATGGCTGTTAAAAGCCTTGAATAAGTTCAATTGAAATCTCACTATAATGCAGCTTATATTCACCGAAGCTTAAATATAGCAACCCAAAGCTTTTTAAGAAATCAGTTTTAGTATGTATGGATTTCTTCCTGCAGTTCCACTTTGTACGATGTAAATCATTGCCCTTAAAGGTTGGCAATCAGAACTCAAAACCTATAAGCCTTCAGGAAGGGGAATGACTAATGAGAAGCTCTAAGAGAGAACAAATCACAATGAGAAGTTCTTCCAAAACATCTATATCAGGCGAGAATTGCATAGCCTTAAAATCAATACACTAGAAAAGCCTCGTAATAAAATTGTCATGTAGGGAACCAAATTGGAAAAGAACACATAATGTAGGGAACCAAATTGGAAAAGAACACATAGTGCGCTTACCAAGGTCTTTGGAATGAATGGAGCTCTTCGGCAACATTCACTGTGCTGTCTGATGCACAATTTTGCAGTTCATAGTCTCTGAATGTAGAAAAACATATAATTTGTTAACTGCTTCAATTCAAAAAATTGATATTTAAACATGAGAGCAAACCCACATAGTAGACATGGGCACCGAATAGATGAAAAATGTTCATGTGCACGTGAGTGTGAGAGAAAGGGATTAACATGACTTTATGATTGCATGAGTATGATCACGTTTTGAAACCTTCGTTTAGTATAGGGGAAGATATAGCTATGATGCAATCAAGAATCTGCTTGATTCAATTGATGCAACAGTCAACTCATAAGCTAGACAAGTACTACAGATGGCACTGATCACCGCAACAACAGAGAACAGGATAGACACACAACTCCAATTAAAGCACAACAAAAACACCCAACAGAACTTGGAAGAACTGTCTGAGAAACATCATGAGCAGGTTTGAGAGACACCCAAAAAATCCCGCAAAATACCAACCGGTTAACCTCGGCAAGAATGGGCTGCACACACTGTGAAGAGGTTCGTATTCATCGTTATTTCTACATGCATATATACCACATCGTAAATTTTGAAATTAGTCCAGAGGTAATCATAAAAACCAAAAACTACAAAACTGTGCCGTGCGGAAGTTCCAAGAAACACCAACCGGCCTGTCAAACAATTTGGAAAGATGTGAAGCAGCTGCCATATACAATTTTTGAGAAGAGAACAAAAGCAAACCCAATCAAGATCACCAACGCAAACAGAACAGGTGCTCCAATGGTTCACCTCCTCTTGGCATGCAGGACATAAACATGAGATAGGAGCATAAGGAACCGACAGATGATCCTGAGTTGGGAGAACTCCTGTAGCAGTCTTTCCAGTATTGAACACAAGAGAAGAACAGATTCTTGCCAATGGCAAACTCTTTACAACTTAAATTAAGGAAGAAGAGTCTCAATACAGAGAAAGATACAAAGTACCCATCTCACACAGCTACTCTTCCTGTATAGGAGCCAATCACCTACCAGTGCTATCTATCTGAAAACATTCTCTACCAAAACAGAAAACACCCTTATACTACTTCTGACTAACTTTCCCGCCAACACAAGGTTTAACACTACTAAGCCAGCTCAAGCAAAAATTAAGAGTAAAAGCATGGTATGGCTAACTATTTGAGTGTTTAGCATCCTGCTTTCCACTCCCAAATTAATATCTTGCTTTTTTCAATGGTTGAAAACATCGACCCATAAATTTTCTGTATAGTACTTTTAAAGTCATGATATCAGATTCATCTTAGTTGCAGGATCCTCCTGCGGAGGTGACTCCGGATCCTTGCTCCCAACTTCAAAAGTAAGAAATCTGGCTCTTAGGGAGTAGGAATTATGCTCCTGACTAGGATGGGACCACTCAAGCATATGAATCCCATAGGCCTCGTTTAGAAAAAACAAAAGTTATTAATGCAAAGGTGGACTAATTAAACTAAGATGAATAACCCTAGGAATAACCCTTCTCAGCCCATATCATGAAAAGACACGCAGCCCATTCCATGAGAAGACCTAGGAATAACCCTTCTCAAGGAAACTAAAAACTACCGATGATTCAGAACATGTGAGTCTACTGAATGTGTCAAAACGAAAGGTTGACTACATTAATGCAATAAAAATACACGAAAATCTTCATCTCCCATGCGATTTTACATACCGATGATTGAATCAGAAGACATTTTGGAGAAGGATAATGGAGGAATACAAGAACTCACAGAGAGGGAGCGCGCCGTTTCTTGCTTCACGGTGGTGGTGGAGAGAGATGAGGCGGCGGCTGCGGCAGCTTGTGAGGATGGGGGCGAAGAGGCGGCGGCGTGTGAGGATGGGGAAGAAGATGAAACTTGTACTGGAGAGGCCAGGAGGATGAGTGAGCTTCGTGTGAATGGAGAGTGCTTCACGGTGGTGGTGGAGAGAGATGAGGCGGCGACAGCGTGTGAGGATGGGGGCGAAGGGTGGCGGCGTGTGAGGACGGGGATGAAGATGAAAGCTGCACTGGACAGGCCAAGGCCAGGAGGATGGGTGAGCTACGTGTGAGTGGAGGTGTAGTTAGGGCTTAGTTTGGGCTAAGGTGAAACAACAACGTTTTGACCACATAACCTCTCAATTACTTTACCAAGCCTGCGTAAAGGAGAAGCAGCGCCCACGCAAAAATTCTGAACTTCCCGCTGGTTTTTGTCACGGTCTTTTATCTCGCTACAAGAGTGAGATCTTTTATCTCGTCCTTTTTTAGACCAATATTTTTTATCACACCGTAAGGGTGAGGTCTTTTTTTTTTATCTCACCGCACAAGCGAGGTCTTTATAAGTTCTATCACACTGTAAGGGTGAGGTCTTTTTGATTTTATCTCGTCGCAAGAGTGAGATCTATTATCTTGCTCTTCTCTCCACTTTTTATCTCAGCTTTTGATTTCAACTGAGATTAAAAAGTTAGCTTATAATTTTTTATCACGCTTTCACAAAAAACCGTGATCTTTGTGAATCTCCTTAGCGTGGTATTTATCTATTATTGTAGTAGTGTAACTATTGGAAATGAAGTCACTGATATCGCATGGTAAATCTTACAATGAATGGATTAAGTATTGCTATCAATGAAAAAAAATTAGTAACATTGTTCTAGATTATATGCTGTCGTGTTTTTGATTGAAAAGTACAAAAGCATGAGAATATTATTTTACTTAATATCACATGATTTTTAACAAATTATGAAACAATAATATGAACGCAAGAAAATGATGCATGTTTATGAGACACGAAAAATGAGAAACGTTATGTGAAAGGATTAATGATTGTGGGAGCATGAGAGCCCGATGGGATCGGTAAAGCTGGTCGGCAGAATCATGGCTCGGGTGTGTGTGTGTGGCCTAAGAGCCTAGTGGGATCTGAAAGAGTGGTCGGCGGAACTGGTGTCGTGTGTTGCGTTGTGAGTTGATTAAATACTGAGAGCCTGGTGGGATCTGAGAGAGACGGTCGGCAGAATCAGTGCTTTTGGGTGGCAAAATATGAGTTTAGCCTGGGAGCCCGGTGGGATCTGAAAGATGGTCGGCGGAACCAATGCTCGAGAAAAGTTAATGGAAAGTGAAATTGATACTTGAAAAATGATAACACAAATTATGAAAATGTTGCGATGACAATGACACTCTGATGACACGTTGACACATGGTTCGTTGATTTGATTTTATGTGGTGAACCGCTAATTTCTGAAATTTCTTTTACAAAGTTATATGATATATTTGCTAGTGTAAGGGACATAGAGGTAAGAGTTAGCTACTGAGCTTAAAAGCTCGCAGTGTTACTTTTGTGACCTTGGCATATTATGCTAGGCCTAGGTGACGAACAGGGAGAATTTTATGCGGAGCAAGTGGTTGCAGAGGAAGATGGACGCCCTGAAGAGTAGAATTTACCATAGCACCCCTCCCTTTTTTATCAGAATAAATGTAATTCGATTCAAGATTTATTTGTTTTACTGTATTTAAATACTGTATTTAAATTAATGTTCTAAAAAATTGGGGCGTTACAAATTCAACAAGATATGCACATAACTCAACATCAAGACAAGTAAATTAAGAACTAAAAACATGTATACATGCTCATAACCTCTTTCAAATAAAATCTAAGTAACCATGCTACCAATCAAACTATTATTTTTTAT
Organism: Rhododendron kiyosumense; assembly: GCA_019656275.1. Lineage (NCBI taxonomy): Eukaryota > Viridiplantae > Streptophyta > Magnoliopsida > Ericales > Ericaceae > Rhododendron > Rhododendron kiyosumense. The sequence continues at coordinate 2,986,566 of BPLS01000498.1, read as the reverse complement.
ATTTTAAAAACTCGTTATTTCTTCCTTTTTGGAAAGTTCAAAACCACATATATTTTTTCGGAATAAAAGTCGAGATATTCAACATGATCATTTCAAATTTTTAGTAAAACAAGTTTGCTAGCTGATTTTAGTACTTTAACTTGACATGCATTTTTTTTAAACACAACAAAAAAATAACTATAATTTTTACTAGAGAAAGTGAGTAGAAATATTTTACCGTTCTTCTTGGCGGATGATACGGCTACAGAAAAGAAGATACGTCGGCTTACGAAAGGTGAATGTGGCTATCGAGCGAAGTGACTTCTTACGGTAAGCTTACAGTAGCTTCGAAAGAGAAAAAAAAAGACTTTCTTTTTCTCTTGAAATAGAATCTTGACTAAACTACTAAACTTTTTGGATCGAGAGGGGGGTTGAGTGGTGGTCTGGTGGCGGCCTTGGGTTGAGTTTCTTGAAGAACTCAAGAACACCAAGAACAAAGAACAAACACAAGGTTTCTAGAGAGAGAAATTGGAAGATTGATGGTGTGAGTTGGAAGCTTGGACAAGGGTCCTATTTATAGAAAAAATGAAGCTCTTCTCTCTTTCTCTCTCTCTCTCTTCTTTTAATTTGTTTGCTCTATGTGTTGTCTAATCTTACCTTTTATCATGGCATAGCCTTGCCTCACTTGTCATTTCTATTTTTAGGTCAAAATCTAGGTTATCACGAAGGGTTTTGGTCTTATCTTGTCTAGGATGGTTTGCTTGCAAGAAAGAAGAAAATAAATGGGTAGAATTATGTTTAAAGTAGCCTAAAATAGTTTACTTGTCTTACACTCAAATGTGTAAGACAATGATCATTCCTCTCCCTCTCTCCTAGCCAAAATTTTCCCTCTCTTCCCCCCTCCCCCCTATTTTTTTGTTATAGGTCTAAGTCTAGGTTTGCATGCATAAACACCTACAATAATCTAGGAATGGCTAATCCTAGTCTTGCATACATGTACACCTATAAAGAATCTAGGAAAGTTATTCTTGAAGAGTAATTAGGTTCAAGTTTAATATTTCTAGGCTTGCATGCATGACAAGTGGCTTGCATGCATGACAAGTCTAGGAATACTACTTATGAAAGCAAAATGATTATTTCCTTAGGATGAAAAGGTTCAACTAGGATTTGGAAGAAATATCTCCTTGAAAGTGACCTTTCAATAGAGAGAAAGAACAATGCACTTTCTAGGAAAATGATTTGTCTGACTAAGAAAGTATAATGATGGGCTTGATTGACATGAGTGGAGAAAATGACAAGTCAATGGAAAGTGAAATGATTAAAGGGTTGGTTTTGACTTTTGAAAATGACTTGTCAATGCAAAAGAATGAATAAGGCTTCAAAGTAATCTTTTTAAGAAATTTTAGGGTGATATATATGCATGCCAAGGTTACTTGTAGAAAGGAGAAAAGAAGTGATGATGACTTACATCGAAGAGACCATTCCAAAAAAAAAAAAAAATTGATTAAAGGTTTCCAAAATGTGTGAAATAGCCTTTTAATGAGTGAGGTAGACTTTCTAGGAAAAACTAGAGTTTTTTTAAAAAAAAAAAAAAAAGTTTGGGAGGTCCATGTGGTTCAAAGATGGTTGAAAGGGTTCATCTAGAGTTAGGAGGATGTAACTAGGTTGAAATGGTAATTAGATGTCTCCGACTAATTGGTTAGAAACTAACTTATACTTGCCAAGTAGAATTTTTAGCCAAGAAATAAAATTTTTAAGAATTTATGAATTAATTCTAAACACAAATAAATATGCAAAGGTATAAATAACTTCCTTTGTCATTAGGTAATGACTAGTTAACTTTATATGAAGAAAACTTAATTTATAAGTCTAGAATTTAATTATGATGGATTATTAGAAATTAAAAAGAAATTTTAAAAGCAATCCAAGTAATTAAAAAGGATTTTTCAATAATTAACGAAATTTTTATTTATCAAAAATCACAGTTATTATAATAATGAATTAAATAAAGACAGATGGAAAGAAAAGAAATTTACTGAGCAAAACTAACAGTTAATTAAAAGAATTTATCAATTTTTAATTTTTCTTCTAAAAAAAAGAGAAAAATTTCCCCCAAAAATTAGGGATGTTATAATATGTTAATCCCAATCCTTCCAGTTGGTGGTCGTAATGGTGTTGGTGGTGGTCACCTCCGGGAGTGGGGTTGTACCTTCTCCTCGTCCTCGTCCTCGTCTTCCTCCTCCTTCTTCTTCTCTCTCTCTTTGTCTCTCTCCCTCTAGTTTGAACCAGATTTGGGTTGGGGCGGGGTGGGGTGGGGTGGGGTGGGGTGGGGGGAAGATTATCGGGCTAATTTTTTTAGTCAGCGGCTTAACTAGAGGAAGATAAAGGCAGTTAAAAAAAAGAAGAGGAAGATAAAGGAGAAGGGTAGTATTGTCTTCTTTCATTGAAATACAATTTTATTCAAGTACTTTTGTCATACCAAGCTTCAAGATAGGCACATCTAATACACTTCCCGTCAAAATGGATGACATTTTTAATGGTAGGGAGGTAAAATGCAAACTAGATGAAAACCATGAGGTGTCGAATTGGTCATTTCCAAATGCTAGGAGGTTAAGTGTCAAAAGGCTAAACCACAGGGAGGTAATATATACTTTGTCCTTTAAATAATATACATTGAGAGATATAGGCCTTTGAAAATTGCACGTAAAACCATATATGACCAAAAATTTGAAACAAAGGGAGTATCTCTTGCATGTCACAAGATCGAGTTTGCCAAGTTTCAAATTCAAATATTTGAATTTACAGTTCATTTATGTTGGATTGTGTATACTGATGCTCTGGACTATCAATGAAGGAATCATGATACTTGTCGGACCGCTTATCCACCATCTCTCCTAAAACCAATTGATGGTAGGAAGGGTTTTAATTAAGTCTTTTATGGCATTCGACATCGCACCCACAAGTCTATTTTTAGAGCGGTCGCAGGAAGTGGCATTGTGTAACCAAATCTATGGGGGCACTCCGGGCCCAATAATCTCTGCTTCACGATAACGCTCCCGCGACTTGAACCCATGACTTTCTGGCTCTGATATCACTTGAAATTATGCGGAAGTGTTCAATTTACTCCGGGGGTGGGGTGGTGAATAGGAGTTTCGAAAAAAATTACCAATTTAGAGAAAGATTAACAGATAAAAACATTATATAGCTGAATGGGTTGATTATCGATTAATCCAAACAAAAACTCAAATAGTGCAATAGAATAAAATGGAGACAAGAGAGGCACGATTTACGTGAAAAAATTTAGGGTCCTAAATAACCCTCAGCCAAAACCACGACCGAATACTACTGATTTATTCTATTAATAAAAAAGAAGTACAAATTGCGAAATAATAAAATCATTACCCAAGCTTTTACCTATTCTCGCCAATCTTGGATACTCCACGAACTTCTTCAAGATCCAATAGATGCACCACGGACTTAACGCCTGATCTCTAGATTCAACTGGCTTCGAATCAATCTCCCAAAGATTCGGCCACAGCAGCGAACGGCACCAAAAACCATGAACAGTGAATGGATGAATGATATGATGTGAACGTGATCTAAACAATTCAAATGGCGTTCGAAAATGCAAGAGGCAAGGACAAAACACAAAACAGAATGCGGGCCGCCACACCAATACAAAAATCCTTAAATGCTATGCACCCCATTTGTTAAACAAAAATAAACTCGCCTCTGCCAAAAACCAAAACCCGTGTAGTGCAACCTTTTCTTTTTTTTATGAGAACCAAACTCTCTCTCTGCTCTCCATCCTTTTTGACTTACTAGGTCTATGTATATATGGGCAGATGCAAAAAGAAAAATGTGATAGAAAAAATGGGTTGATGCCTTAAACAAAAACCTTCTCGGAAAAGCTCTCTCCTATGGATGATCAACCCCCCTTTTTATCCTTTTTATACTTGTATTTTCCCCTTCTAGGAAAGATCTTTTAATGATGTATAAATGGAAAGTAAAATGTCACCGTATTTTCAAAGAGGAAAACGTGCGATCTTTATTTTTATTCTCCGGAAAGAATCTCGTAACAATAATGATATATATATATATACACACACACTCAGGATCTCCTCCGGGATCCCGTTTGGAGCGGCTGGTGCGGGATTCCCATCTCAGCCGTTAGATCTAATCCAACGGCTGTCGTTTTAAAGAGCCACACGCGGATCTATACACGGGTGGGTCGGGTAAAAAACATAGGATCCGGGTTTCTAACAAAACCACATCTCACCCGGCTCCTCCCATTTCTTCTGCGTTTCAACAGACCACGAAGAGAAAGAGAGAGAGAGAGAGCGACGAAACTCAGGCGATTTGGACGAAGACGACAAACACGATTTCGACGAAGAACAAGATCGAAGCAAACCCACACCAGGTATATCTCTCTCTCGAATCTCTGGCTCGTATCTCTCTCGATCGATCTCAAAATTTCTCACAAATAAGGGTTTTGAACAGTTCGACGAAGAACACTACAACCCCCAAATTAGGGATCGATTTCAAGGTCTCTCACTCTCACTCTCTCTTCGAACCCGTATTTTTTGGGTTTCTATCGATTTGAAGCCCTAAATAGGGGTTTGATAATCTGGTTCGATTTTCCCCAATAAAAAAAAAACATTTTGTTGATTTTTTTGAACCATTTTTTTGAATGCAGGAATGGAGATATAGCTATGTGTATTTGTCATTTTATTTTCTATATTTCTACCTAGTGATTTTTTCGGAGGGGAATGAAACCCCACTGCTGCTTGGTTCCTGAATTTTTGGTCTGGAATCTTTCAATATTGTGTTGTCTAGCTTTTACCTGTATTTTTTTTTTTTGGACTGCCATGATTTTGGACTGGTTGTATATGCTTCTTAAAGGACGCGACGACCACCACCACCAAGGTCTCTCCCTTTGTGTCGTGTTTGAATCTCTCAAATCTGTTATGTCTTTTTAAGATCTGTGTGATTCACTAATTAGGGTTTCGCAAATACACGTATCTCTCTCTCTCCGGTTCGATTTGGAAGAAATTTGGTTTATTGTGACAAGAGCTGATTGGAAGAAGCTCTCGCTATGGTAGACGATTAGGCTTTTTGTATACGTACACCCTAATTTTTTACATGAATTCTGATTTTAAAAAACCCCAATTCTGATTATTCATATATATATATATACAATTCTAATTCTGGTTTAAAAAAAAAAACCCTGAATTAGGGAATTAAAAAAAACGAATTATGCATATAAAGAAAAAGCCCTAATTCTAAATTTTTTACATGAATTCTGGAATGGTACTGTTAGGGTTAGGTTACATGAATTCTGCAGTTTTATTTTCTTAGTAGAACCATGGGAAGTTGGGAACATACAAGAGTCAAATTTACAGATGCTCCGACAGTTCGCCAGAAATCAAATTGAATATGTACATGTACGCTTATATATCAAAAGATAAGACATATTTGCACAGTATATCTGTGTATTCATATGTCTAATTGGAACGGAGCATCACTTTTGACTGTTGAAACCACAGTGCGTATCCATATTTTCTAGGTTTTTCTAAACAATGAAAGAATGCATAATATCTAGTGGCACATTAGCAGCAGATTATGCGAAGCAAAGGAATTTCAGTAGATTTCAGAGGCTCTCTTGTTGACCTCTAATCAAACACCTGGCGAAGCGAAGCAATAATAGACTAACATGAGAAAACTTTAACTGACTGAATTGACTTCTACATCAACTGAATCAGCATGCAATTCGAAAACGTAGAACCATGGGAAACATACAAGAGTCAAATTTTCAGATGCTTCGACAGTTCGACAGGAAAATCAAATCAAACATGTATATGAACCTTATATATATTTGTGCAGTATATCTGTGTGTTCATATTTTGGCTGCCGAAAACTACAGTGTGTATCCATATTTTCTAGGTTTTTCTAAACAATGAAAGAACGCATAATTTCTAAACAATGAAGCAAAGCAATTTCAGTAGGTTTCTTTCACAGGCTCTTGTTGATCTCTAATCAAACACCTGGTGAAGCGAAGCAATGATAGGCTAACATGAAAAAAAATTAACTGATTGAAATTTAATTCACATCAACTGAGCCATCTGCAATTCGTAGAACGATGGGAACATATAAGAATCAAATTTACAGATGCTAAAACAATTCACAGTGTTTATCCATATTTTCTAGGTTTTTCATAAAGATAATAGAATACACAATTTCTAGCGGCCAACAGCATTAGAGTATCGGAAGCAAATCAATTTCACGCTGACATGAGAGAAATTCATCTAGCTGAATCGAGTTTCAAGTAACCGAATTTCGAATGATGAAAGGGAAATGCACCGGAATAAAATTTCTTATCTTGGAAATAATATGCATGATGTGTTGTGTAATGTTTTTACCTTTCACACAATTGGATCGATGTCGCAGTGATCAACTTGGCGTAAATAATAGGAGGAGAATCGAGCGAGCAACTACCCCCTATGAACCTACCCATTACAATCAAACGGAGTCGACCAATGGAGGTTTTGGACAATCTCGGACAGTGCCCAAATATCTACCAAATGTGCATATAAATTAAATTGAGTCTCTAGGCCTGTCCTCTCTGATGCTATTCGGCTTTGATTTGGGGGCATGATTCTTCAGCAAAACAGGTATAGGGAGAACAGGTATAGGGAGGCCATTATTTCAGCGGTATTTTGAGAGCAGCAACTTTATGTATATTGCCAAAGGTTAGGTCTGTCTCCAATTCTTCCCGCTCAAACCTCCAATAATATTAATAATTGAAAACTATATGAGTTCTGTTGCTGTTGTACACTTCGGCCCCGTTTGATAAAGCTCTTAGGAAATGGGATTGGATTATTAAGCCGAAGGTATTAACAATACTGCGTTTGGTTTCCAAAATTGGTTTGGATTCGTAGTCCGTTGGGATAACCAATCCGGCCTTTAAGGGGTATTAGTAATATTCCGTGGGACTTGGTATTCATAGTCCGAACCCAACCCTTTCTCATTATCAATCCCTTTTCATTATCACTTTCTTCTATCAATCCAATCACATCATCTAATCCCATATCAAACAAAAATGATATTAATAATCCCATCATCTAATTCCATTCCAAACAAACATATTCATTATCAATCACTTCTCATTATTAATTCCATCTCCTTACGAATCCCAATTCTAATTCAATCTCCTTACGAATCACTGTTATTAAACGGCGTAAATTCTGAGAGGTGGTCTTTTACTTTCCTGTGCAGCTGTGCATTTTGCTCCGTCTCGGGCAAGCGAACTTGAACCGTAAGTCACGTCGATCAATTTTATCAGTTCAGGCCCCCGATTACCCCGTGAAGCCCGCCATAAATTCCCCCCCCCCCTGCTCGACCTTCAAATTCGCTTCACTCGGACTCATTGATTGGTCAGCAGTACCACTCTTCCTCATTCCACTCCAAGCATCAGTAAAGATTTCACTCGTGTATCTTCTCATGGTTTTAAAATTCCCATTCGAAACTCGATTCAGCTAGATGAATTTCTCTCATGTCAGCGTGAAATTGATTTGCTTCCGATACTCTAATGCTGTTGGCCGCTAGAAATTGTGTATTCTATTATCTTTATGAAAAACCTAGAAAATATGGATAAACACTGTGAATTGTTTTAGCATCTGTAAATTTGATTCTTATATGTTCCCATCGTTCTACGAATTGCAGATGGCTCAGTTGATGTGAATTAAATTTCAATCAGTTAATTTTTTTTCATGTTAGCCTATCATTGCTTCGCTTCACCAGGTGTTTGATTAGAGATCAACAAGAGCCTGTGAAAGAAACCTACTGAAATTGCTTTGCTTCATTGTTTAGAAATTATGCGTTCTTTCATTGTTTAGAAAAACCTAGAAAATATGGATACACACTGTAGTTTTCGGCAGCCAAAATATGAACACACAGATATACTGCACAAATATATATAAGGTTCATATACATGTTTGATTTGATTTTCCTGTCGAACTGTCGAAGCATCTGAAAATTTGACTCTTGTATGTTTCCCATGGTTCTACGTTTTCGAATTGCATGCTGATTCAGTTGATGTAGAAGTCAATTCAGTCAGTTAAAGTTTTCTCATGTTAGTCTATTATTGCTTCGCTTCGCCAGGTGTTTGATTAGAGGTCAACAAGAGAGCCTCTGAAATCTACTGAAATTCATTTGCTTCGCATAATCTGCTGCTAATGTGCCACTAGATATTATGCATTCTTTCATTGTTTAGAAAAACCTAGAAAATATGGATACGCACTGTGGTTTCAACAGTCAAAAGTGATGCTCTGTTCCAATTAGACATATGAATACACAGATATACTGTGCAAATATGTCTTATCTTTTGATATATAAGCGTACATGTACATATTCAATTTGATTTCTGGCGAACTGTCGGAGCATCTGTAAATTTGACTCTTGTATGTTCCCAACTTCCCATGGTTCTACGAATTGCATATGGCTCAGTTGATGTGAATTGAATTTCAATCAGTTAAATTTTCTCATGTTATTCTATTATTGCTTCGCTTCACCAGGTGTTTGATTAGAGGTCAACCAGAGCTTGCGAAATCTACTGAAATGTGTCGCTAGAAATTATGCGTCCTATCGTTTAGAGAATCTTAGAAAATATGGACATAGCCTGTAGTTTTTGGCAGCCAAGAGTCTTTCATGGCATTGAAGCTACAGGTTGCTGGAGTTTCGATCGTCGCAATTTGCATTCGAAGTGTAGATGCAGAACTGTTGGTTGTAATTTTCCTAGCAAACCTAGACAAACCTCGAAAGCCTACCGAAAAACAAGGTTGAAGCAAATAATTGTGTCGAGCACTAGTAGTGTGAATTCAGGTGTACTTGCTAAAGGAGAATGTAATAGCCATTTGTGGGGTTATAATTCATGTGAACCTTTGATTTGTGATTCTATTAGTGTTGTTAAGACCTCAAGAGGAGTAGTTTGGTTGCGGTGCCAGGGAAGTGATTCGGTTGCTTATATTGATGGAAATGGTCGGGATTTAGAATTTGTTGAAAGTCAAAATGGAAAGGGTTCAAGAGTAGAGGCTAATGTGAGTCCGGAGATGAATGGGTCTGGGGTATTGGGGAAAGAAGGAGACAAGGTGGGGCCTACATTAGATGAATTGAAGGAGATGTTGCAGATGGCGCTTAAGGAACTGGAGGTTGCGCGGCTAAACAGCACCATGTTTGAAGAAAAGGCTCAGAGAATATCAGAAGCTGCAATATCATTGAAGGATGAAGCAGCAAATGTTCAGGATAATGTTGATTCTACGCTCAATGCTATTCAAGCTGTTGTAAATGAAGAAACTGCGGCTAAAGAAGCTGTTCAGAAAGCGACAATGGCGCTTTCGTTGGCGGAGGCAAGGCTTCAGGTGGCAGTGGCTTCTTTAGAAGCTGTGAAAGGAAGAAATGGATATCAGGAAGCTCTTAGAAAGAGTGATTCAGAATATATAAATGTTGGGGAAGAATCAAATTTCCCAGGTAAAGAAGAGGAAGTGTTCTCGGTTGCTCAGAGTGATGTTAGAGATTGTCAAGCTACTTTGGAAAATCGTGAGGAGGAGCTGAGACGGCTGCAAAGCAGAAAAGAGAAGTTGCAGAAGGAAGTGGACAGGTTAAACGAATTTGCGGAGAAGATACAAAGGAATGCTTTAAAAGCTGAGGAGGATGTTGCAAACGTAATGCTTTTAGCAGAGCAAGCTGTTGCTTTTGAACTTGAGGCTGCACAGCGTGTGAATGATGCAGAGATTGCATTACAAAAAGCAGAAAAAGCTCTCTCTGTTTTGCATGTTGAGGACGTGGAAACTATGGTACTGCAAAATGGGTCTTCATCCCAAGGGCAGGCTTTGAGTGAGGAGGAATTGGTTGAGGGAAAGGTGAGTCAGGGAGAATCAGATGATATTGTTGTTCAAATGGAAACAGATGTGATGACTGAGGGAGCTCATTTGAATATTGAGCCTTTGCCTAATAGCCAGTTTGATGGATTGGGCCAGAGTTTTGAAAAGCCAGGTTTATCTTCTGCTAGTGAGCAAGAGAATGGAAGAGTAAGTGCTGAATCACCACGAGATACTGAAATAGATTTAGACAAGTCAAAGAATGCGACACAAACAAGAAGGCAGGAATTACAGAAGGATTTAACGAAGCACAGTTCACCGTTTAACGCTCCAAAAGCTTTGCTGAAGAAATCTTCTCGTTTCTTCTCTGCATCATTTTTCTCTTCAGAGGGGTCTGAGTTCGCACCATCATCATTCTTCTGTGAGCTTATGGAGTCTGCAAGAAAGCAATTGCCTAAGCTGGTCATTGGGTCGTTGCTCGTTGGAGCTGGGTAAGTTACACTCTGAACTCGGACTTGCTCTGTCTGTGCTTCTTATTACTGTGAGATACTGTAACATGTATCGCTACAAACATCAGTTGATACTGCACTTAGGTAACCAGATTATTATATGCATGACATGAAGGAGACTTGCTTCATATATTACAGGATGGCCTTTTATGTTGATCGAGGAGAGAGGATTAGCCAGCTATTCCTACAACCAGACATCATTACCACTAGTATTGATGAAGTCTCATCAAATGCACAGCCTCTAGTTCGTCAAATACGCAAATTGCCTAACAGAGCCAGGAAGCTAATGGAGATGATTCCTCATCAAGAGGCATGTGCTTAAAAGTCCTCTATTTACTCTGCTTGTCACTCAAACATTAGAACTGATACTATTTAATTATGAAGTTTTGTTTCGGTCCTAATGATTGAGTTTTCAACTTTTTTAGGTGAATGTGGAGGAAGCTTCTCTATTTGATATGTTATGGTTGCTGCTTGCAAGTGTCATATTTGTCCCTATATTTCAGAAGATTCCTGGAGGTAACTGAATCTCATCTGTTCTTGTGAAACACAAGCCTCATCTTCATCTTCTTTTATAGTGTAAGATGGTATTTGTTATGTTAGTCATGGTATTATGCTTTCATAAATTATTGTAGAAGTTGTACATTCATTCATACAATAATGTATGCATCTCCCATGGCTTGCTTTCAAGATTCAGTTGGATAGGTGCATGAATGAAGATAACATACATACAATAGCATATGCAATGACAGCGATTTTTTCTTTGTGATTATTTTGCTCGATCTTTTTGTTGCTCATGTTTCTTTTCTTCTGTTAGTCATGTTCATAACTTATTCTGGAAGTTGTATAGTCTTTTTTATTTTTTATTTTTTTTATTTATCAGTGAAAATTTATTTTTCTGTCGTTCTATTTCAAGAAGAATCATGCTATTCTTGGACTTAACAATCATCTGCGTGCAATTACTGGTTCATTCCTTCTAATATATGTCTGGGTTTCATGTTGTTTCATTAATGGCTTATCTTCTTTTGTTGCAATATCTAGGCAGTCCTGTTCTAGGATATTTGGCTGCGGGCATCTTAATTGGGCCATATGGTCTCTCTATTATTCGTCATGTACACGGGACAAAGGCGATAGCTGAATTTGGAGTTGTTTTCTTGCTGTTTAATATTGGCCTGGAGGTAGAATCCATAATATCATGAAATTAGTTTCCTTAGAGAACGATATGAAACTGTTTCTATTTACCTTCACATTTCTCCCCTATTTAGAAAAAACAAATAATACTCTGGCGTTTCTTCATCATTTTGTAGCTTTCCGTTGAAAGACTGAGTTCAATGAAGAAATATGTTTTCGGATTGGGCTCTGCTCAGGTGATTGGAAAACTTCATTTCGTTTCCCTCAAGACAGCAATATTAGTTCAAGTTATGTACATTTATCTTGGTTTTGCTCTCTCTATTGTGCTTCACAAATGCAGGTCTTGGTGACAGCAGTAGGGGTTGGCTTAGTTGCTCACTTTATTGCTGGGCAACCCGGTCCTGCTGCAATTGTCATCGGCAATGGTCTGGCATTATCTTCCACGGCTGTTGTCCTTCAGGTAAATTTAATGAGCAGTTAGCTGAGTGTCCCACTTGTTATGATTGGTGGTAAAATGTTGTCTGCTGCAGAAGCTGGCCTTTGAATTAGTAATTGTTCATTGAATGCATTTTGGCTCAAAAACAACATGTTTGGAAATTTCCTGAGCTTTTAATCACTGCCTTAAAAAGTGGGTACTTTGCCCCTAGAAAAGGAAAAATTTCTCTCATGACCATAAATAATTGTCATTAAGATTCGCTAATGCGAGATATACATCTTCTTTGTGATGCATTGGTTTGGAGTAAATCCTGACATTTCAAGTGCAATGATTCAAGTCCTCTCTGTTTGTTGGTTGGTCAGGTGAAGTTTTTACCTCATTTGTTGGTTGGGATATCTTTTGCAGGTATTGCAGGAACGAGGAGAGAGTACGTCACGCCATGGACGAGCAACATTTTCTGTTTTGCTTTTCCAGGTATCAATATGGTCTGAAAAGTACATTGTCTTGGATGTTATGATGAGTTTGTATGGTCAAAACACTGGTTCTTCCATAATTGTCCTACTTGACTTAGCAGCTTGTGCCATGATGAATTTCATTTCCCCTGCTTTTTGGGACTTTTATTGTCTTCCAAAATGTAGAACTGTCCTGCCCCATAGTTCTGTCTTCAAGGTGAACATTTTGGAGCTTAGCTACACCTTTATAATGTAGAATCGAATTCTCATCCAATCTGTTTGGTACACATAAGATACTTGAATTTGGTATAAGTGAAGGTTGTGGAGAAGTACCTTATTGGTCTGGACGTTCTCATCCTTTGCGTCATGTGATTGTATAAAAGTTTTTGCACCTTGATGATTCTTGAATCCTCTCCTGCCATTTCTTTGGCTTATTTCACCTTGTAACTTGTCATTTCGATGTGTGTATCCTTTACTTGATCCCATTGTTTTACTGACAGTTCTATATTTTCTTTTTCTTTGTTTCTGTTGATTTTCTCCAGGATTTGGCTGTTGTGGTTTTGCTGATACTCATACCTCTTATTTCGCCAAATTCATCTAAAGGAGGGGTAACAATTCTTACTAATGCTCGCAAATTAGTAATTTTGTTTCGATATTATATGTGTTTTTTTTATCGGCAAAAGTAACATTTTATTAATGGGAAAAGGGGAAAGGGATTCCAACGGAAGGTTGGAAATTCAGCCTGTTGGGAACAAAGCCCAAAAACTCCTAAAGGGAAAAAGTCAATTACACTTGTGGGCCTAAAAAGCTAAGATAATATGTGGAATTGGGGGAAAAAGGAGAGCCAACCCAAAATTAGGTTTCTCTCTCTCACACTTTGTATTTATATGGACAAGAACAAAAGTACAAATATACCCTAAGTAACAAATACATAACAAAGTGAACCCTAACTTAACACTCTCCCTCAAGTTGGTGCAAAGATATCTATCAAGCCCAACTTGAACACAATGGGGTGAAAGATCTTGCTACTAAGTCCTTTCGTAAAGACATCTGGTCCTTAGACCTTACAAACGGCATACATATCAAACCCTGGCTCAGTTTCTCCTTTATGAAATGCTGATCAATTTCTATATGCTTCGTTCTATCATGCTGCATAGGATTATGAGCAACATTTATAGCCGCTTTGTTATCACAATAAAGCTTCATTGGACCACCGTCAGAGATCCCCAAATCCTTCAACAAGGTTTGGTGCCACAAAAGCTCACACACGTCATGAGCCATAGCCCTATATTCAGCTTCTGCACTTGATCTAGCTACTGTTGGAATACTAGTATACTTGTATACTAGTATATTGTGTTTAGTCCCACATTGCTTAATTATATTGTGAAACGAACTATCTCCTTATATAAATAAATGATTATGTGTGAAGGTTAATTAACACCTTACGCACCTTTTCCTCTTCAAACAACATGGTATCAGAGCGGGTTCTTAAACCGCCCTTGAAACCCTAAACCCTCACCTCTGACAGCCACCACCATAGCCGCCTCCCACCCTAGCCACCCATTCTTGGCAGCCTACAAAAATAACCCTAAAACGACCTACCCAAACCCTTTAGAATCCTAAAACAACCTACCCACACTTATCAAAACCCTAAGACGACACTGTTCACGCGACACTGTTCATCGAGTACTGTTCACGCACACTGTTTATCGGGGTACTGTTCACGCGACACTGTTCATTGCGGTATTTGTTGGCGTCGATCTTACCTTTTTCGATTAGAAACCCCTATTCAATCTGCTTGTCTCTTGGCGATATGATTTAAGGTGATTTTCTGAGATACAATCTGTTCCTCCTTCGTCCTTGGTTGTGCCAAGTTGTTCTCGATGCGGATTAGTGTTCATGGATGGTCTGCGGGGAAATGTTTTTTGCACCTCTGGTATATCACTTCTGTTTCTGCAATCAGCTTTTGATGTCACCTCTGTTTGTTGATGGTATTCTAAGTTCTTCTCGATTGTGGGTTATTTGTTTGCTTCTGTCTGGCTACTTCGGGTTCGAGTTCATGCTTCCCTCTTGGTCTTGCTCTTTTACTGTTGTTCGCTGGTAATTGTGACTTGTTGATGTTCGTGGCTGCCTCCGTAATCTTGGCCTAGTTTCTTGTTGCCTGCTTCAATTTCTTTTTCGGTTACTTGGTATATTTGACATGGGCTCCGGCACCGAATCTGTTTCTAGTTCTCTATTTGCAAGTAGTACTGTGACTTCCGCTGTTAGTCATTCTTCTCGGTCTCGTGAGAGGTTATCTATTACCTCCACCTTGTTGAATGGTCGAAATTATGCTGTTTGGGCTAAGGCTGTTGAGGTCTATTATTTGGGGGAATCAGAATACCATTACCTTACTGATGACCCTCCCGCGGCGACTGCCGCATCATATGGTGCTTGGGTTCCTGTAGATGCTAAAATTCGTGTTGAGCTTTGGAATAGTATGGAGGAAAATATTAAGAATACTTTGGTTTTCTTATCTACTGCGAAAAAAGTATGGATGAAGGTTAAGGAGATGTTTTCTGGGGCTGATAATCTCCGTCGAACTTATGCTCTTCATCAACAGTTTTTCTCTTGAACTTGGCAGCTTATCCTTGGAGGAGTATTATGCCAAGTTCTGCGGTGTTTTTGAGGAGCTCAACACTTGTGAGCCCATTTCTTCCGATATTCAGGTTATGGAGCGTCAGCGTGAGCGCTTGTAGGTGGCTTGTTTTCTGTTTGGGTTACCTTCGCCGGCCTATGATTCTATCCGGTCTAATCTTTTGGGTGATAGAGATTTACCTTCTCTCAGTGAGGTGTTCAGTCGCGTCCGCTAGGCCCCTGTTCCTGACCCCAGTGCTGTTGATTTGACCCCTGCTGCCCGCTCGGCTTTGGTTACTACGGTTCCTCGTGGTGGTACTTCTTATCGGGGTTTTGCCCGTGGCGGTCGAGAGTTAGGGGGAGCCAGTCGTGGCCCTTCTAGCCGTGGCTTTGGTCGTGATTCTGGTAGAAGTGGTTCGGTGCAGTCTGTTGGTAGCCATGATTCTGGTAGTAATGGTCGTAGTCGTGATTCTAGTAATAGTAGTCGTGCCCGTGGTCGTGGGTCTCGTTCCTGCACCTATTGCCACAGTACTAATCATACAGTTGATTTTTGTTAGATTCTTCATGGCCGTCCATCTGCTCATCAGGTTACCGTTTATGAGGATGATGGCTTTGTGTATGTGCCTAGCCCCGTCCCATGTGTTGTTACTATTCTCGAGGATGAGTATCATCGCCTGATTTCCTAGCCCCTTTCTCATGTGCCATCCTCCTCCACTGCTACGTTCGCTCGGAATGGCTCCACCTTTGCTGGCCTAGCCTCTAATTCTCCGTGGGTTATTGATTCTGGTGCTACCGATCATATGACAGGCCACTCCATCCACCTCTCTGGTTCTCGTCCTCTTGTGAAGCTCTCATGTCGCCTTGGCTGACGGTTCCTCTTCTGACATTGCTGGTTTGGGTTCTGTTATTTTACATTCTTCTCTTACCTTAGACTCTGTTTTACATGTTCCTCATTTTCCAATAGTTTTATGTCTGTTAGTAAACTTACCCACTCCTTAAATTGTTCGGTTACATTCTTTCCAAGTTATTGTGTATTTCAGAATCTCCAAACGGGGAAGAAGATTGGTGGCGGTATTGAGCATGGTGGTCTATACTATTTTGACACGGGCGAACCTCCTGCCTCTGTTGCTCTTCAGGTTTTCGTATCTCCCTATGAACATCACTGCCGTCTTGGTCATCCCTCCCTTCAAACTCTCAAACAATTAGTTCTGTCGTGTCGTAGTCTTCAGTCTTTGCCATGTGAAGTCTGTGAGTTCAGTAAACACCATCGTGTTTCTTTTCCACCTAGAGTAGAGAGTCGTGTGTCTCGTCCTTTTCATTTAGTTCACTCCGATATTTGGGGTCCTGTGCGTGTTTCATCACATGGTGGTTTTCAGTATTTTGTTATTTTTGTGGATGACTATTCTAGGCTTACTTATGTTTATCTCATGAAAAACCGGTCAGACTTGTACTCCATTTTCAAATCTTTTTATATGGAAATAAAGACTCAGTTTGATGTTTCTCTTCGTATCTTTCGTTCTGATAATGCTGGTGAATATTTCTATAATGTTTTGTCTGCTTTTTTTGATGAGCATGGTATTCTTCATCAATCTTCGTGTTCTCGCGCTCCCCAACAGAATGGGGTTGCTGAACGCAAGATACGTCATTTGACAGAGGTTGCCCGAGCCCTTTTAATCCAGCGGGCGGTTCCCAAATCCTTTTGGGGTGACGCCGTCGTTATTGCTAGCTATCTCGTGAATCGTATGCCCTCTCGCGTTCTTGGGGGCCAGATTCCCTATAGTATTTTGCACCCTGGTTCTTTATATTCTTTACCTCTTAAAATTTTTGGGTGCACGTGTTATGTTCATGCCCTTGATCCCGGCCGCGATAAACTTGATCCACGCTCTATCAAGTGTGTCTTCCTGGGATACTCTCGGACTCAAAAGGTTATAAGTGTTATTTTCCCACTCTGCATCGCGAGTTTGTCTGTGCTGATGTTACGTTTCATGAGTCGTTACCCTATTTTCCAACTTTACCTCATGCAAATCAGTCTGAGTATGTGCATATTTTGGTTCCTTCTCTCAAAAGCAGCACCCCCCGATGCAGGTATATGTTCGCCGTGCCAAAGCTGCACTACTGCCACCTCCGCCTGCCGCTGAGCCTTCTCCTTCGTTGTGAGATCTGAGTCCACCTCCTTTGGCCCCTATTGCTCCACCTACTCCTCCCATTGCTCTTCGTAAAGGTATTCCCACGTGTACTATCTCTCATCCTATTGCTAAATTTGTATCTTATGATCATCTGTCCCCCACCCTTCGTGCTTTTACTACCTCTGTTTCCTCTATCTTTGTTCCTCAAACTGTTCAGAAGGCCTTGTCTATTTCTGAGTGGCGGACAGCTATGGAGGAGATCTCTGCACTCCATGATAATGGGACTTGGGAGTTGGTTCCTCTACCCTTTGGAAAATCCACTGTGGGGTGCCGCTTGGTATTTACTGTGAAATATCATCTTGATGGGTCTGTTGAGCGTTACAAAGCTTGCCTTGTTGCTAAAGGGCTACACCCAGATTTATGGTGTTGACTTTGCTGAGACCTTTTTTCCCCGGTTGCGAAGCTTGGTTCTGTCCGTCTCCTTATTTCTCTTGCAGCCAATCTTGGCTGGCCCTTGTTTCAATTGGATGTCAAGAATGCTTTCTTACATGACGACCTTCTTGAGGAAGTTTATATGGAGCAACCACCTGGGTTTGTTGCGCAGGGGGAGCATTCTCAGGTATGTCGTCTTCGTAAAGCTCTTATGGACTTAAATAGTCTCCCAGGGCCTGGTTTGGCAAGTTCAGTGATGCAGTTTTGAAATTTGGTATGAATCGATATCAGTCTAATCATTTTGTTTTCTCTCACATCTACTCGAGGCAAAGTGTTATTGGTTGTGTATGTCGATGATATTATTATTACGGGTGACGACCAGAAAGTTATTGATGCGTTGAAGGTCTTTCTGCAGAGTCAATTTCATACTAAAGACTTGGGTAGATTGCGATACTTTTTAGGTATCGAGGTGGCACGATCTAAAGATGGTATTAGTTTATCGCAGAGGAAATATGTGCTGGATATCTTAGATGAGACTGGTTTGTTGGGGGCGAAACCTGTCGATACCCCTATGGATCCCAATGTCAAACTATGCATTGATCAGGGGGAGGCACTATCTAGTCCTGATCAATATGCCGTTTGGTTGGTAAACTGAATTATCTCACTATTACACGTCCTGAGTATTGTGAGTCAGTTTATGTCTGCTCCTCGTCTGCCACATTAGGAGGCCGTTCTTAGAATTGTCAAGTATCTCAAGTCTCATCCTAGCCGTGGTCTATTTTATGGAGCTAATGGTCATTTGTGTATTGAGGCCTTCACTGATTCTGATCGAGTAGGAGGCCCATCTGACAGGTGGTCAACAACTGGATATTGGGTTTTTCTTGGTGGCAATCTTGTTAATTAGAAGAGTAAGAAACAGACCGTAGTTGCACGGTCTAGTGCAGAGACAGAATATAGAGCCATGGCTCACAACACATGTGAGATTGTGTGGGTGCGATCTTTTCTTGAGGAGATAGGATTCAACGTGCAATTGCCTATGAATTTGTATTGTGATAACCAAGCAGCAATTCAGATTGCATCCAACCCTGTATTTCATGAGCGGACTAAGCATATCGAAGTTGATTGACATCTGGTGCGAGAGAAGTTGACCGATGGTGTTATAGCAACTCCCTTCGTGTCTAAAAGTGTTCAATTGGCTGACATATTCACAAAGTCATTGTTTAAGCCCCGGTTGGAGATGTTATGTGACAAGCTAGGTTTGTGTGATATCTATTTCCCAGCTTGAGAGGGAGTGTTGGAATACTAGTATACTTGTATACTAGTATATTGTGTTTAGTCCCACATTGCTTAATTATATTGTGCAACGAACTATCTCCTTATATAAATAAATGATTATGTGTGAAGGTTAATTAACACCTTACACACCTTTTCCTCTCCAAACAACAGCTACCACTGACTGCTATGCCAAGTAACCAAATTCCCACCAAAAATGGTGCATAGCCAAAAGTAGCGCCAGTCTGCATCAGTAAAGGCTTCCATCCTCAGGTGACCATGATTGGAGAACAAAATTCGTTTACCTGGAGCCGATTAGAGATATCTCAAAATACGGTAAACTGCATCCAGGTGCACTATACATGGCTCATGCATAAATTGACTGGCAACTCCAACGGCATATGTAATATCTGGTCTAGTATGAGATAAGTGTATTAGACGGCCGACAAGTCTCTGATAACTCTCTTTATCCGTATGCTCTCCAACATCTCCACTAAGATGATGATTAGCGTCAACAGGAGAGTCTGCAGGTTTGCATCCCAACATACCTATTTCGTTCGAAAGATCAAGAACATACTTCCTTTGGGAGATAAAAATGCCTTTATCAGATTGGGCCACCTCCATCCCAAGAAAGTATATCAAAGATCCCAAGTCTTTAATCTTGAACTCTTGAGCAAGATGAGCTTTAAGACTTAGTATTTCATCAACA
Organism: Rhododendron kiyosumense; assembly: GCA_019656275.1. NCBI lineage: Eukaryota > Viridiplantae > Streptophyta > Magnoliopsida > Ericales > Ericaceae > Rhododendron > Rhododendron kiyosumense. Next base: position 2,967,032 of record BPLS01000498.1, on the reverse strand, counting down.
TCATTGCCTATCATGATTATGTCATCCACATAGACAGTAAGAATAACAATCTTATTGTTACCTCCCTTAATGAACATAGTATGATTTGCATGACTTTGCCTGTATCCTGATCTCAACATATCTTTGAGAAATATGTCAAATGACGCTCTAGGTGACTGTTTTAATCCATAGAGAGCCAGAGAAACCTGTTGGTATATCCATGTACACTTCTTCTAAGTCACCATGAAGAAATGTATTTTTGAATTAAATTGTTGAAGAGGCCAATTCAAAATAGCAGCACAAGAGAGCAAAGTTCGAATAGAGTTCATCTTTGCTACCAGAGCAAAGGTTTCCTCATAGTCGATACCGTATGTCTGAGTAAAACCCTTGGCAACCAGTCTTGCCTTGTATCTCTCAACCGTTTCATCTGCTGTATGTTTTACTGTAAACACCCATTTACAACCCATTGATTTCTTTCCCTCCAGAGAAGACACTAGTTCCCAGGTGCTATTCTTTTTCAAGGTGTCATCTCCTCTATCATAGCTTCTTTCCACTTAGGTATTATGTGTGCTTCCTTCTAACTCTGTGGGATAGATATGGAAGAGAGAGGAAACAAATGCACGATACGAAGAGAATAAACAATCATATGAAACAAATTGTGAGATGGGATGTTGAGTACATATTCTAACTCCTTTTCTAGGAGCAACAAGAGCATCAAAATCATCAGAAACAAGAAGGGATGGTTCTTTACCAGAAGAGTCAGCCGAAGAATCAGAAATTGGAATTGAAGCTGGATTAGGTGATAGTGATTGGCAAGGTGGTATGGCATAGGCAGGCTGTCCCTTTTTCCGTCGTGAAAACTTCTGCAAGTTAGGCAACCTATGCGGGTAAAGCCTATCGTCATCAACATCTCGGCCACTCATATCATGTTCTGCTCTTTCTTCAGATATAGGCTTTTCCCTAAGTTATCCTTCTCCCCCTCACCATAACAAGGTATTGGGAAGTAAGACCATGACTCCTGTTGATTATGGGATGTCAACATCTCTTCCTCCATATTATTCTCCCCTTGAAGAGATGTAGTGGAAAAAGGGTAAAAAGAAGTTAGTTTTCCAAAAAGTGACATCCATAGAAACAAAATGTTTACGGGAGTGAGGGTCATAGCATTTATATCCCTTCTGGTAGGGGAATAGCCAAGGAAAACACATTTACGAGCCTTGTGATCTAACTTTCCACCAGCATGTTTAGGAGTATGGACAAAACACACACAACCAAAAACTTTGGGTGGAAGGGAAGAGACTGAAGAACTACGAGGGAGAAACTCAAGAGGAATTTTAAACTGAAGAACACTGGATGACATGCGATTGATAAGATAAGCTGTGTAGGGGGATGAAAACAATTGGTGCTCTGAACAACACCAAACTGCAACGGCTTCACGCGCCTCTACACCGGAACCCTAGTTCTTCGTCGGAACCCTAATCTGCAAGACAGACAAGGGGTGAGTGCACCTTTGCCTCTCGTGGCAAAGGCCCTCCGATGCCTAAGTTAGTATCACGTACTAGTAAACAACCCTAATTATCAGTAGGAAAACAATAAGAGATGGCCCAATATTGCGTACCTTTACCTCTAGGTCTACCTCGTATTTATAGATTCACAGATGCTTGTTGCCCAAGCATCCCTGTTGTACTAGGATTCCTACCTCGTATAAGAAACCTAATATCTTATGGATTCTCGTTCCCTTATCTGTATAATAGCATATACATTATGGGACTCTTTCTCATAATTATCCGAACACCCCACTCACGTTGGGTCTCTTGCCTCGATCCTATATACTCGGGATCTTATTCTCTTACGGAATATTACCATTCCGGAGTATTCTTGCCACATCACGATTTAGGGCAACTTCCTCCACTGTTCAGCTACCTCTTTGCAGAACAGTCCTCCTGGACCAATGACCCCACATGCAACTGGTCCATGTT
>BPLS01000498.1:2887549-2965067 GCA_019656275.1 Rhododendron kiyosumense | reverse complement strand
TATCATACCTACCACGTGCCCCCGTTGCATCACGTGCTCGGTAACTATTTATAGCTGTTCGGGAATACCTCCCTACAAGCTGCAGTAAGAATAGCTTCGCCCCAATAAAATTTTGGAACATTCATGGTGAACAAAAGAGAACGGGCTACATCAACAAGGTGACGATTTTTTTGTTTAGCAACCCCATTCTGCTGTGGAGTGCCAACACAAGTTGTTTGAAAAAGAATGCCATACTCACTAAGATATGCCCAAAAAAGCCCATCAAGGTACTTAGTTCCATTATCACTACAAATGATTTTAATGTTGGTGTCAAATTGAGTACGAACCATCTAATGAAAAGATTTAAAACATGAAGAAACCTCATTTATGGAATGAAGTAAATACACCCAAGTGACACGAAAATAACAATTAATAAAAATGACAAACCATCGATAACCAGAAATAGAAGTAATCGGGGTAGGACCACAAACATCAGAATGGATTACTGTAAAAGGAGAATCACTTCTTTGATTAACAGGAGCATAAAAAGAGCGTTTGTATTTAGCCAGCTCACAAGCTTCAACAAAAAAAACCCGACTCCTAGTACATTACTTAGTTAAAGTAGGAAATTTTTTTTCTAAAATCCCAAAAGATGGGTGACCTAATCTGCGATGCCACTGATGCAATAAAGGAAGAGCTGAACTCATATCTACTTCAGGAGCTTGACCCAATGACAAGGGCGTAAAAGATGGACGATGTGCAGACTCCAAAAAGTATAGACCACCATGTGCTTTACCATTGTCAATCATTCTACCCCGTTTCTAGCTCCAGAAAGATACAATGTGTAGGAAAAAATGTCACAGAGCAATTCAATGAATGGGTAAGACTACTAATAGAGAGAAGGTTAGTAGAAAATTTTGGAACATGAAGAACTGAAAAAAGAGAAATGGTTGAAGAGTAGCCAATGGAACCTTTCCTTGATATTGCAGATAGGGAACCATCAGCTACTCTGACCTTATCCTTACCAGAACATGTAAAGTATGAGTCAAAAAGGATGAACAACCTGTCATATGATTTGACACCATAATCTATTATCCAAGGAAGAGAGGAAGAACCAGCAGACGCACTAGTTGGGATACCTGTATGAGCAAAGTACGAGGGTGTGCTGGAAGTAGAAGCTGTGGAAGAAGGAGAATCAAGCCTAGCCATTAGGCGCTTGAGAGTATGTAACTCCCCTTGGGAAAGAGAACCACCACTTTGGGAAGTATTAGGCACATGACCTTACAAACGAGCACCAATAGGGTGAGGCAACATGTTAACAATTGACTCCAAAACATGTGCATGATAACGCACAGGACTGCCACCTCGACCACTGCCTCGTCCATGAGAGGGACAACCATTCAACTTCCAACAAAATTCCCTCGTAAGCCTGGTTTTGTTGCAATAGTCACACCGAAGCAATTCCTTATCAACCGAGCCACTTGTATCACCAAGCTAACCTTGGTTAGACTTACTATCCCATGGAGAGGGAATGGCAACTAAGGCAGAGGGATCCGGAATGGGAGGATGAACCATCGCACTCTTTCTACTCTCCTCCTGTTGAACACATGCATAGGCCTCTCCTAGAGTAGGAAAAGGAACCCGGCCTTGCACCTGCACTTGAATCTGATCATATTCTATGTCAAGGCCAGCAAGAAAATCATAAATGCGCTCCTTCTCCACCATCTCATGAAATGTAGTGGCATCAGCAGTGCAAACAGCTTGAAAGGCTCGATAATAATCAAGTTCTTGCTACACTCCTCTCAACTCAGCATAATACACAGCAAGGGATTGATTGTGTTGATCCAATCCCCTAAGTCTCTTCCCTAACTCAAAAGCTTAAGCATCATTACCCTTTCGGGAATAGGTTTGTGCCACAGTAATCCAAACCATATATGGAGTGTCTAGAAGCAAGAAGGTATGACGAATAGTAGGTATCATAGAGTTGAATAACGAATTCATAGCCAAAGCATTCTGTGATTTCCAAGTCTCAAGTTCTGGTCCAGCAGTTGTTGGTTGTGTGATAGGGCCTGTGATGAATTTTGACCATGGGCCGTAATGGCCAAGGTAAAAGAGCGAGACCAAAGCAAATAGTTGGTACCATTCAACTTAATTTGACAAATATCAAGAGAAGAGTTATCTAGAGTCTCAACATGACTCAACTCATTCTTGGCACTAGCGGAATCAGTTTTAGGATCCTCCGACATATCAACAGAGGAACAACAACCCAAAGCAGACAATACCCAGTAAATGCAACTCTAAACAGTCTCAAAACACAACAGTAGAAGCAAACAGATGTCACCCAGCAGAAAACAACCCTAAAAAACAGAGATTCCAGCACCCACAAACCAGCAAAAAGGCAAAATGAGTACCCACAAGCTCTTACCACTGTTCTGGCAGTCAAGGCAGCAAAAGAAGCTCTAAAAGGAGCTTGAACAGGCTGGGTCTTGTTGGAATAGGCTTGAAACCTCAACGAAATCGATTGGGTAAAGTCGCCGGAGGTCCAGCGAAGGTCCGAAAGGCCGGCGTAGGTCCGGCGAGGCTCAGGGTGATCGTCGGTGGTTAGAAAAATGAACAGTAGGTGCGTAGATGTGTTGTGGTGCAGCTACAATGAGAGAACCCAGAAGATATGAACCAAAGTACAAGTACGAAAAGGCTGGGTGAAGGTCAACGAGAGTCATACGGCATCAGGAGTAGTCGTATGGTGTTGGAAAGTGGTTGTAGGTGTTCGGCGAGCACTGGGTCTTCATCATCAGCCTTACCGATCGATGGGTAAAGGTCAACGAGATGGATGGTAATCGTCTACAGGAGTCTCCAAATATCGCTCTGATACCATGTGAAATTGGGGGGAAAAGGAGAGCCAACCCAAAATTAGGTTTCTCTCTCTCATTTTGTATTTATATGGACAAGAGTAAAAGTACAAATATACCCCTAAGTAACAAATACATAACAAAGTGAACCCTAACTTGACATTAAAAAAAATAAAAATAAAAAAAACACTTAAAAGAAACCTAACCCACCAAAGTGAGCTAGGCCCCAAAACATAAGCCTAAACTTTTGAAACTCTTCAAGCACAGCCACCCAAAACCGCCGCCCACCAAAACAAACAGAAAACCACCATCACCACCTAATAGCCGCCTCCGACAACCACCAAGCCGCAACTGGCCACCCCAACTGAGAGACAAAACGGTGTACAAAACAACCAAAACTGCCGCGAAAGCTCAACCATACTGTTAGGCAAGGACCGAGGCACCCAACAGTGACCACGGCAGGAGCTATACCAACCATGTCGCCAAAACCACCAGATCCACCTTGCCGTTGGGCCAAAATCGGACCACCCAGGGAAAGACTAACCGGAGATCGAAACGGAAAGAGAGCATGGCTGAGAAAGGGGGCGACAAGGAGAGATGCAGTGATAAAAAACCCAAAAGACAGAGTGTATGGGGGCGGAAAAAAAGGAAGGGAAGAGGGAGAAGATGGAAACCATGAGAACCATGCTAGATCGCCAACCTCGTCGAAACGTCCATGACCCCAGTAGCGATTGCTGAGAAACTGCCACTTCAGCCCCCATAAACGACCAGGAGAAATCGGAAATGCAGAGATCCTAACGCCAGCATCATCCACCAGAGCCACTGCCGCTGCCCATCTCATTACCTGTGCCGATCAGTTTCGTGAATAAGAAAAGAAACAAAAAAGAAGACAGAGGAGAAGCAGAAGAGGTGAGAAGGAGGGAAAGAGAGAGAGACGGGGGCGGGGGGGGGGGGGGGTGTGGTGTGTGGGGGCGCTCTGCCTCCTGCCAAATGTAGAGAGAGTGAGAGGTTTAGAGAGAAGGGAGAGAAAAAGAGGCTAAGCATGATATTATGTGTATGTTATCAAAGCCTCAGCTGTTAGGGTAAACTGCCACATCGTCCTTTCTTCTGCACTCATTTGTTGAGCATGTGATGCTACCTTTAGTTTTTTATTTTTTTATTTTGTGTGTGAGTGATCAGTATGCTAACTTTGGTTGTTTACTAACTGGAATGGGTGATAGTTAATAATGGCTTCAGCAATAGTTCTCAGCTTGCATAGGGTAGCTGTAACTGCTACTATAGCTATTTCTGTTAGGTACCTTGATATCAATTGTTGGGTCAATTTTTTAACAGCTCAAACTTTTGGGACAATTTGCAATCTAATATGTTGGCAGAGCTTTTGCTTTTGGGAGGTCTTGGGTTCAAATCCCATTGCCTGCATTTGTCCCCATTTTACATTTAGCTTCTTTCCATTTAAGCATCTTGTTTGCATCTCCACGTGAAAGATAGGGTTGCATGCGAGGGAGGTTTTGGATTGCTTGATGTTCATTGTATAGCCCATTTCCTAAGAGCATAAACTTTTGGGGTAGTCGGTGATCAAATAGGTTCACTATGTACTGCTACTGCTGCTTCGTTTTGGTTACACTGATTAATTTTTCTGTCATTTTTAGGTGGGTTTCCAAGCAATTGCTGAAGCTCTTGGATTGGCTGCTGTGAAGGCTATTGTAGCAATTACTGCCATAATTGCTGGAGGACGTTTGGTTAGTTATCTCTGTTTCTCTGTGTAAACATTTGCTGCCTTAAGTGATTTAACCACATTTTGTGCCCTGATGGTGAATCTCCGGATATAATGCATCATCATTTCCGTTTGGATGAAACAATTGAGCAGCATTTGACAGGTTGAGGATTTCAAAGTTTTGTAGTTATTGCCAATTTCATCTTGTCAGTCATTCTTGTGCCAATTTTCAGCTGCTTCGGCCAATTTATAAGCAAATTGCGGAGAATCAAAACGCCGAGATATTCTCTGCAAATACACTCTTTGTCATTCTGGGGACTAGTCTCCTTACAGCTAGGGTATGTAGATGCGTTAGTAAGTTTAAATTTTTTACATCTTAGAGAGTTAAGTGCATGCATTTATTGTTTTAAGTTGAACAGGCTGGTCTTTCCATGGCATTGGGAGCATTTTTGGCTGGTTTGCTGCTTGCGGAAACGGAATTCTCTTTACAGGTTGAATCAGATATTGCTCCATATCGTGGCCTTCTACTGGGTCTGTTCTTCATGACGGTAGGCACTCAGATTTATCTGTGGAGTATAGGTTCTTTCAAATCTTGTCTAATTTGGAAATCTTGTATCTGGATAAAGTTTCTTATTGATCTAGTTAGAGATAATCCTCTAGAGCCTCCGTTTTATACGTAAAAGATCCTCTCCTTCTGCAGTTCTCCAATTGTTTGGGACATCAGTTGCATCTCTCACCACTTTCATGCATTCATAGATTATAGTCTTCGTACCAGTCGTCTTCTGCAGAAATGAGAATAATGAAACTGGTCCAGGAATAATTAATTTCACCTATTTTAGCATTTTGATATGAGCGCTCACGTGAATAGTTAATCTGATACCTCTGTGATGGATGTTGTTTTCGGGGTTTCAGGTTGGAATGTCCATTGATCCCAAACTTCTCATTTCGAACTTCCGAGTTGTTATGGGGACGTTAGGTCTTCTAATTGGTGGCAAGACTTTATTGGTTGCTGCAGTTGGTAAACTTTTTGGTATTTCAATCATATCTGCAATAAGAGTTGGCCTTCTGCTTGCTCCGGGAGGAGAATTCGCATTTGTGGCTTTTGGTGAAGCTGTTAATCAGGTTTTCCTCTCTATGATCTGAATGTTGTGCTAGTATTTTACTGCATCATACCTCTTAAACAGGAGTATATAATCCTGGGTATTGGAGTCAAAATGTTGTTTTATTGTTTTGGGGGGCCACACAATAAAAGCTTGACATAGTCCTCGGTGCATCATTTGAGCTTCTACTAGTTTACGTGAATATGTGGCTTATAATTATTGAAACAGAAGAATTCGGATTAAGAATATCAGTGAACTGAAGTCTAACCTGCTGATCATCGACTTTTTCTGTGGCTCATGATAGAATCTCAGGGTTTAATCTTAGTCACTGCAACTGCTTAGGTCACATTGGCAAAAGACAACCTTTTATGGTTGTTACTTGACGATGTCATTCTGATAGCATGTTTCATTGTCCTAGGAAGTTGTAGGCTAGATGGTTGATACATTCCACAACGAGATAGCAAGGGTACTTAAGAAATTTTATTAGGTTCTAGTCATGGGCTGTAAGGATCCATGGGTACAGTAACCACAGAATTATCCTACTGGCCGTTCAAACTTCCATATATGCATCCTGGTTCATTTTTTTCATCCAGAGTTCTAGGGGTAAGTACGAATAGACTCTGCATTAAACAGCTTTGTTGTGGGGTCTCTAAGTCTTAAATTGATGTAACAATGAAGAGGTTGGAGCATAAGTGATGAGTGAGTGAGAGTACTAATTTTTAGTAGCTTTCAAGCTCTCAAAGTTGTGTGATAAGTGTGATGGTTTGAAGCCTATACTGTAATCTTTTTTTTGGTGGAGTGGATGGGATGCATTTCCAATATTGTTGGCTTTTCTATGAACTTCTGTGCATAACATTAGGTATCATGAACTTTACAATAATTTCCATAACCAAAGGCGGCTCCACATGTTGATGTGGATGGTCACATGAACAGCCAATAAAAAATCTTCATAATACTTGTAAAAATTTTAGGTCAGCCTTTCTTTTGAACACCCAATCCCAAATATTTGAACATCCGGCCCAAAAAATTAACCCCCAAATCAATCCAATTTAAATAACTTAATTATGTTATTCTTTATTTGAACACGCAACTCAATTTACTATGAACACCCAAACCAAACCAAACCGAGCCTTGCGTGCCAATCACTTGGGGTCGGCTATTTGGATTCATGTCATAAAGATCTGACATCAATTTAAATAATTCATAGTTGAATACCTAATACATTTGTAAGGGGAAAAAATCTGCTTATTATTGTTTCAACACCTCTTGAGATCAACACGCATGCCTTCTTACTGGAACCCTAGTTCTGCAAAACAAGACGCCATGAGCGCACCTTTGCCTCTCATTGGCAAAGGCCCTCCAATGCTAAAGTTAGTATTTCGTACTCATAAAACCCTTATTCACAATAGGTAAAATAATATGTATCAACATACCTCCCTTCGTGGATGTTACTTCTTATTTATAGATGTAGACTTACTTGTCCTCCAAGTCTCCTTCTCTACCTAGGGCTCCAATCTCATTAGGAATCCTAACCCATATGGGATTCCCTCCCATATGGTAACTGTAAAGTTAGACGATCGAATTGAGACCCAAAAAACTTAGGGTTTATTTCTCATTATGTTATACTTATACAAATGTAAACATTAATTACACATTAGACCCTTATCTCCTAATCTACTTACATAAGAGATTAAATGTAAACTACTACTAATTACATATAAACCCATAACACTTCCCCTCAAGTTGGTGCGAAGATATCAATCAAGCCCAACTTGAACACAATGGGGTGGAAACTCTTGCTACCAAACCCTTTTGTGAATATGTCAGCCAGTTGATCTTCAGATCTCATAAAAGGTATACATATCAAACCCGCGCTCATCTTCTCCTTGATGAAGTGCTTGTCAATCTCTATATGCTTCGTCCTGTCATGTTGAACAGGATTATGAGCAATGTTGATGGCAGCTTTATTGTCACAGTAGAGTTTCATAGGACCATTATCAGTAATTCCCAAATCATGTAACAAGGTTTGGAGCCCAAGAGCTCACAAATGCCATGAGCCATAGCTCTATACTCAGCTTCTGCACTAGACCTAGCGACCACTGATTGCTTCTTACTTCACCAAATAACCAAATTTCCCCCAATGAAAGTACACTAGCCAGAAGTAGAACGTCTATCATCCACAGAACCAGCCCAGCATCAATAAATGTCTCCAATCGCTGGTGACCATGATTAGAGAACAAAATTCCCTTTCCTGGAGCTGATTTGAGGTACCTCAAGATACGATAAATTGCATCTAGATGCGAAGCACGAGGATCATGCATAAACTGACTAACAACGCTCATTGCATAAGTAACATCTGGTCGAGTGTGAGCTACGTATATCAGTCGACCCACAAGTCGCTGATATCTTTCCTTGTTAGTGCACTCCCCCACATTGCCACTAAGATGATGATTTGCCTAAATAGGAGAATTTGCAGGTCTACAGCCCAACATACCTGGGTTCTTCCAAAAGATCAAGTTTATACTTTCGTTGGGCGATAAAAATACCTCTATCAGACTTTGCCACTTCCATGCCAAGAAAGTATCTTAGTGATCTCAAATCTTTAATCTCGAATTCTTGAGCCAGACTAGATTTGAGATTAAAAATTTCATTCACATCATTGCCTGTTATCAATATATCTCAACATATGCAATAAGGACAACAATCTTACCGGCGCCTCCCTTGATGAACATAGTATTTTCTGCATGGCTCTGTTTGTATCCAAACCCTAACATAGCCTTGGAAAATCTGTCAAACCACGCTCTAGGTGATTGCTTCAGCCCATATTGGGTCTTCTTCAATCTACACACCTTCCCTTTGGCCTCAGAGGAAGAGAAACCTGGTGGTATGTCCATATACACCTCCTCTTCCAACTAACCATAAAAGAATTCTTTTTTCACATCAAACTGGTGAAGGGGCCAATTCAAATTGGCAGCACAAGAAAGCAGAGCTCGCACAGTGTTCATCTTTGCTACTGGTGCAAACATCTTCTCATAGTCAATACCATAGGTTTGAGTAAAACCCTTGGCAACAAGTCTCGCCTTGTATCTTTCAACTGTACTATCAGCATTCTGCATATTGTTGACATAAAATGCTTCACATGCCCACTGAGAGGTTGTGGGCTCGATCAATCCTTCTGACTGGAGCTGCTGGAGTTCCTGTAGAGCAAGCTGGTAATGCTCTGGGTTCATTCCATGATGGGTTGCTTTGGTGGGGTTGATGTCTTCATTCCAGAGTTCAGGCCAGTTGTCTCTTTTGTCTGATGTAAAATAAAGTGTAGTAGTTGCCCTCTTTCCCATCAGAGGGGGTGAGATTATTGGTTTTACTATTTTACTTTCATTATTTGGTCTAGATTTGTCAAAAGGTGTTTACCATTATTGTACGTAGCATTACCTTAGTCTAAAAGGGTTTTCTGGATTCATCATGAAAACATGAGGAATGGGTACGGAGTCTGTTGATTCAATATCTGAATCAAACTCAATGGTTGGTTCAGGAGATGTGGGTTCAGGTATAGTGGCTAGGGTTTGTAGGAGAGTGGAGAGTGGATTCTTGGAAGGGTTAGAAGTTGGTTGGACCATTAACTGAGGTGACTTGGATTTTGGATCTGATGTGTTAGGAAGAGTGGAGGTGGGTGGAACAGAGGTAGAAGTCGATGGTGAGGTCGAAACCGGTGGTGGTGTAGTTGGAGTGGTGGAAGGCTGGTTTGGTTGGATAGGTTTTATCTGGGGCTTTGGGTAAGGCAGTTTTGGTGGAGATGGTCTTTTTGGTGGAGGAGAAAAGCTGATGAGCTTCCAAAGATATTGGACTCACCAAATGCTGAGGTAGGAGGTATAGGTAAGGGTTGAGACATTTGAGGATACCCAAACAAACTTTGCTGAGAGGAAGATGAGAACATGTCAAATGAGCTTTTCTATTGAGAATACTGCTGAGCTTGGAGAGAATGAAGCTGGTTCTTGAGATGCTTCAGTTCAGCATCCTTTTGAGAAAAAGCTGCTGAAAATGCTTGGTTGGCATAAGCCATTTGGAGAAGTTCCTGGTGAACAGTTTGAATTCTTTGCTGCAAATCTCTAATAAGAAGTTCCAAAGTTGATAACTTCTTATGGACGGCATTTTCCAAATTTTTCTGAGAGTTTGCAATTCTCTGAAGAATTTGGTTCTGAGCTAGAGAATTTGCTGATTGCCAATTTATTGCTGCTTCTGCTGCTGACACCGTTTTGGTACTACCATCAGGGAGAATGGTAGCAGGGTCTGGAATTTTATGACGGTGAGTTGTCCTCTCTTGGGAATTATGGAATTCCAAAGGAGGAAAATCTTCTTCACTCCAGGAGGATGAGGAAGTGAACATGAAACATTCACTTGGTTGGTTGGATGAACCATCATCAGATGGAGGTTGAGGAGGCGGAGGAGATTTACAAGGTGTGGGTGGAGAAGAAGGGCATACAGGACATGGGTCATCATCACCAAAGTCTTCATCATCTTCTAAACGAAGACTTTCTTCATAACAGTCATCACAATCACAAGCATCAAAATGACAATGACCTGTTTCTGGGTTTCTGAAATAGTAGACTGGGAGACCATTAGGTTGGAAATATTGAATTGGAGGATCAGGTCGAGAACAATCAACAACCATATTAATTTTCGAAGGGAAAATAACAGGATGGGTTGACGATGAGGCAGGGGTGTCTTTTGGAAAAGAAATTTCCACGGTACCATCAGGTTTTGGGATGAAAATGGGATTTGAGGATTGGACAGGAATAGGTTTGTTTTGATTTTTCTCGTAAGCTGTGACCCAAGATTCTGGGAGAAGCTTGAGAAGTTCAGGACGGGAAATTTGACGTGGGACATGGACACATGAAGCTTGGTGAGGTGCATTTACAGTGAGAAAGAGGGCTTCATCTGTGGAGGAAGGTAAGGACATGTCAAAAGCATGGTTTTGGAGACGGTAGGCCATTTGGTAGTGAAGGGTGGCTGCATAGGTAGTGGAAATTTGAGAGGCACCGCCAATTTGAACTTGTACTTTCAAGGCAGATAGCAGATGAGGATCTGCTAATGGCATGTTAAAATTGGGGTAAAAAGTGAAGATAACAGTTCCAGCATTCAAAGTGGTTTGGACTGTTGCAATGCATGCATTCTGGTACTGCAGAAACCTGGTATCAACTAGAGCAATTCTGGAAGTAACAGGCAGACCTTTTCTTCCATGGAAAGTGACGGCCAAACGGATTGCTCCAAAATGAAGGTGGGTAAATCCTTGTTGTTGCCAAAGACGAGGCAAATCAACGGGGATCTCCAAAGGTAAGAGCTGTTCAGCTTCTGTAGCTGCAATGAAACACTGGTCAAATTTGGAAGCTTGGATATACTCTTTGAAGTGTCTTACCATAATGTCTTTTATTTTAAACTAGAAGCCTACCTTCTCTTATGGTACTTAGTTGATGTGTATACTATAAGCGTCAGTTTCAATAAATCCGCAGCCTTGGTGTACCTTGCCTGTGCAGCTTTCAATCTAGTCCAACCACCAGAGGATTTCTTTTTGAAATTTCTCACTTTTTGGCAACATACCATTTTGGCAACAACAGATCAGGCAAGTCCCCATTGGTCCAAACGAAGACCTCCAATTTGCTTTTTGGACAAGTCGCAACAGCAGGTGTCTCCCTAGTCCAGATGGTTCTATCACTTGGCAAAAGGAGTATCACACTATGTTCCTTTCAGCACATCAAGCACCCCCAAGCATTGAGATCCTCCATGGAAATTATCTGGTCATGACTCAAACAATGTGTTCACTCAACGGCTTGACACCTGCAGAGGTCCCCTCATCTCTCCTCCATTATGAATCTGCAAACTGGAAATTCAATGACACTTATCCGGAAGAATGGCGCCAAAATATTCGCTATCTTTTGGAACAGTAACAGTGAAAACCCACTTGCATCCTACTGATTTCTTTCCTCCTAGAAGTGATACTAGCTCTCAAGTGTCATTTTTTTTCAAAGCTAGCATCTCTTCTACCATAACTCCTTTCCACTTAGGTAGTATGAATGCATCCTACCAATTCTGTGGAATACATATAGAAGAAAGAGACGAAACAAAGGCATGGTACGAAGGAGATAAACGATCATAAAAGACAAAATGAGAGATGGGATGTTGAGTACATGACCTAACACCTTTACGAAGAGCAATAGGAAGTTTATCAGACTCAATAAAGGGAGGTTCAATAGGAGAAAATTTATTACCAGATAAGTCAGCCGAGGAATTCGAAATTGTAGCAGGGGTTGTAATTGACAAGGTATTACACATGAGGACTTTCCTTTCTTCTGTCTATTGTAGATCTTTAAGTTAGACCCTTTCAGCCGTTGTGGTAGTTCCTCAATATTGTCACCAATGTAATGAGTTGCTCTTTCAGCAGATATTGGTTCCTCTCTAAATTGTTTCATCTCCCCCTCACCATGATTATAAAAAGAGGTAAACATCTCTTCGTGCCGATGCTCCCCCTGAAGAGATGGAGTGGATGGAGAGTAAAATGACACTGTTTTCCAAAAAGTAGCATCCATAGAGACATAAAGGCTTTGTTCGGTTGTGGGTTTAGAAAATTTTTGGGTTTGATTTTTAGGTAATGAGTGAAAAGTGAAAATAGGGTAATAATTGATGATATAGGTAATGAATGGAGAGAGATAGAGAGAGAAATAAGATTAATAAGTGGATAAAGGGGTAATGAGTGGAGAGAGAAATAAAAATAATTATTAAAATTATAGGTAATGAGTGGATTTGGGTTTTGGAAATTTTTTCCAAACCCCAAACTGAACACCCCAAACCGAACAAGGGCAAAACTTTCTAGAGTGAGGATCATAACATTTATAGCCCTTCTGGGTAGGAGAGAGTACCTAATAAAGACACTTATGGGCTTTAGGACCTAACTTGCCCTTAGAGGGTTGAGGGGCATGAACAAAACACACACAACTAAACACCCGCGGTGGGAGAGTGGTGACATGAGAACTGTGAGGAAGACACTCAATAGGAGTTTTGAACTGGAGAACACTGGATGACATACGGTTGATAAATAGCAGTCAAAATTGCCTCTCCCCAAAAAAATTTGGGAACATTCATGGTGAATAAAAGAGAGCGAGCTACCTCAGCAAGATGACGATTCTTGCGTTCAACAACTCCATTTTATTGTGAAGTGTCAACACAAGCCGTCTGATAAAGAATGCCATTTTCTTCTAGGAATGCCCTAAAATTCCTATCTATATACTCAATCTCATTGTCACTATGGAGAATTTTAATACTCATATCAAATTGAGTGCGTACCATGGCATAAAAAGATTTAAAACCAGAAAAGACGTCACTTTTTGACTTAAGTAAATACACCTAAGTAATACGAGAATAACAGTCAATAAAAGTGACAAACCACCGAAAACTTTTAAGAGAGGTAACAGGGAAAGGACCCTAAACATCAGAATGGATAATTGTAAAAGGAGACATACTCTGTTTATTAATAGGTGCATAAGATGAATGTTTATGTTTTCTAAGCTCACAGGCTTAAAAAAAAACGGACTCCTAGGACAATGCTTTATTAAATTAGGAAAAAGTTTCTCTAAAATTCTGAAGGAGGGATGACCCAATCTACGGTGCCACTGATGTAACATAGTAAGAGCTGAACCCGTATTTGCTTGCAAAGCAAGACCATATGACATGGGTGGACGAGGTTCAGACTCCAAAAAATAAAGGCCACCATGTGATTTACCATTGCCAATCACCTTCTCCGTATCTAGTTTTTGAAAGACACAATGAGTAGGAAAAAAGGTCATAGAACAATTTGCAGAATGAGTATGGCTACTAAAAGACATAAGATTAGTGGCAAAGTTGAGAATATGTAAAACTGAAGGGAGAGAAATAAAGGGATTATAGCGAATGGAACCCTTCCCTGAGATAGCAGAGAATGACCCATTTGCTATTTAGACGTTGTCCTTACCAGAACAAGTAGAGTAAGAATCAAATACAGAGGAACACTCAGTCATATGATCTGAGGCACCGGAATCTATAATCCAAGGAATAGTAGAAGAGGTAGTAAATGCACTAGTCAGGATACCTGTGTGAGCAAAATAAGATGAAGTAAGAGTTGTTATGGAAGAGAAAGCTATAGTAGATGGAGAATCAGCCCGAGCCATAATGCGCCTGAGAGTTTGTATCTCTCCCTAAGAGAAACCAGCAACATGATCAGATGATGCCTGAATCCCAGAACTGAACCCAGAATCAGGCAAGGTGCCAACTGTAGACTCTGAAACATGGGCCTGGGCCTGAGAACACACAGGACCACGACCATGACCACCACGTCCACCCCCGCGCCCACTAGAGGGCTTGCCATGTAGCTTCCAACAAAAATCCCTGGTATGATTAGTGTTGTGGCAATAATCACACTAGAGTGACGCACGATCAGGAGGCTCGCTGATCACACTGGAGTGACGCACATTCAAGAGGCTCGCTGCTTGTACCAGACTGTGACCGACTTGCCACCAATGTTCTAAAACAAGGAATTAATCGGTGATTAGTTGGCGATTAATCGTTGGCGGGGCTTATCCAATTAGATCCGACTAACCATTAATCACCCATTACTAATGAATATGCACCGATTAATTGCTCGATTAATCCGATTAATAGCTCGAAGGTGGCCGACCGCTCGACTAGCGCCTAGGGACTTTTAGAACATTGCTTGCCACCCTGGAGAATAGACCCACTATCAGAACCAAAATGACCCTGAGGAGTAGCAACCAGGGCAGAACAATCAGAAATAGGAGGGTGCAACATAGCACCCCTCCTACTCTCCTCCTGTTGAACAATAGAATAAGCCTCTTCCAAGGATGGAAACAGAACACGACTCAACGCCTACACTCTAATCAGATCAAGCTCCAGATCAAGACCAGCAAGAAAGTTATAAACACGTTCTTTCTCCATCCTTTTTAGCCAATTAGCAGCATCCACAGCACAAAGCCCTGATGATAATCAAATTTCCCCCAAGCTCCACTCAAGTCAGTAAAATACACAGCAACAGAACTATGATTTTGCTCCAATGTACGGAGCCTCTTCCTTAACTCAAAATACTGTGCATCATTACCTTGTTGAGATTAGGTCTGGGCTACAGTAGGAAAGTATGGCGAATATCAGCTCTCATAGAGTTAAATAACTAGGTCATGACTAACGATTTCCGAGATTTAGACTTCTTGAGTTCGACTGCCTCAGCAGATGGAGTAAAAGGGCCCTCAATGAACTCTGACATCCCTTTGGCCTCAATAGCCAAAGTAAAAGTACGAGACCAAATCAAATAGTTGCTACCATCCAACTTAATATGGCAAATATCCAGAGAAAAATTATCTAGAGTCACTACACGACTCAACTCATCATTTGTACTAGCGGAAGCCTTTTGTTTATCCTCTGACATTTCAACACACCCAGATTATGACAAACGATGAAAAAACTTGATTATTCTGACCCAAACTCAAACCAGTGTAAATAACTTTTACCCAAGCCAAATAAGGACAACCAGATCTGATCCAACTCCAAAAAACACAAAGAAACCTGAACCGGAGGCAACCGAATGTTGTACAACGTCAGAAAAGGTAAGAATCGACTGGGGTAACGTTGGAAATGTCTGGAGTGGCATCATACGGTGTTGGAAGTGGCTGTACGGCTCCTGAAATGGCTGTGCAGCGTCGAAACTGGTCGGGATTGATTGGGATGATGGCAAAATTGGTCGGAAAGTACAGTAGGAGCAGAGATGACTCTAGGTAATGATTGGCAAGTCTTGGGCAAGGCTAGACGACGTCGGAAATAGCCGGCGAATCTCCGGCGAGTATGGGTGATGTCGGAAAAACGATCAGAACTCAAGATCCGACTTCATCGGAAGTCACAAATTGACTGGGTCCTCAAATCTAATTGTCAGAAAGGGGTGTTGGGAGAACAGATCTGTTCGTTGATTACCGACAAGACTAAATAAGGTGAGCCAGTCGCTGTTGGTCACTAGATTCGTAGATCGTATGCTTTGATACCATGTAAAGTTAGACGATGGAATTGAGACCCAAAAACTTAGGGTTTATTTCTCATTACGTTATACAAATGTAAACATTAATTACACATTAGACCCTTATCTCCTAATCTACTTACATAAGAGGTTAAATGTAAACTACAACTAATTACATATTAACCCATAACTTAACAGTAACTCAATTATAATCCCTTTATTCATGGGACTCTTGCCTATCACATAGGATTTCCTTTGTAGAACCTTCTGGAACATTATACCGCCGCACCACATCAGCAGTCCAGATAGAGTTGCTCCAATGTACGTCGGCGGTGTACAGTTACTACGGTATACCACGTGTTAGGCTAACTCATTGAACAATATCACGTGTTCGGCCATACCAACGAGCACCTTTATGTGGTGCAGCCGACACTGTTCGGCATCATTGCCTAGCAACCTCAAGTGTTGCGTATGTGTTCAGCATCATGTCCTAACACCCTCGCATGGTGTTGCCTACCAACACACTTGTTAGGCATTATCACCTAGCACCTACACATGGCGCCACCTACTAACGCACTTATTAGGCACTATCACCTAGCACCTTCACATGGCGCCGCCTACCAGCGCACTTGTTAGGTACCCTCGCATGGTGCCGCCTACCAGCGCACCTGTTAGGCCGTACCGTGCACCCTCACGTAGTGCTCCAATGCGGTCATGTGTTATGCACGTGCTCAGGCTGTGTTTCCTCTATTCGGGAAAATCCCTCTTCAATTGCTCCCCAGCTTTATGTCATTGTTGTTCGACAATGATGGAATAAAGCTACTTGTTATTCTGCGTAGCCTCTGTGGTGACCTCCCATTTTGCAACTGGGTCCTCGTCCTGGTCGGAAGAGTGTTCGAGTATCGTTATCGAACTCAATCCTACCCTTTGTACCCCTGCCTTTTGTGGCAATTAAACTTCCCGGTGTTTATTTGGTAATCCTGCCCTGCGCGGCGCTTACTTTTAATTCATTACTTTCAGCCCTTCGTGGCAAATAATCTTTGCTTTGCGCGCCCCTCATGGCGTTATTCGGTACCTCTGCTTGGGATCTTATTGCACGAAGCGGGAGCGGGGGCGGGAGCGAGGGAATACAAAAGCTTCCAAGGTTGGGAGCGTGTACATATATTATTAAACTAATGTAGCATAGAGTATTTACTTTAAAAGTACAATAATTTTAGGAAGTACAAATATGGGCCAAGTCCTCCATAAGTGTAAGAAATGGGCTAGTGTTACAATATAGTATGATTTTCTTTTCCAGATATCATGACTTGGGCTAGATATATGAGTTTATCAAATAACAATTAATAAAGCCAAGTGATAAATCCCTGTCTTCCTATACAAAGATCATACAAAAGCTCCCATCTTTGTAAGGAGCGAGCTCCTATCTCAATGGTAGCAGGCTCCCGTCAAGCTCCTTAGTTGGGAGAGCAAAAGCGGGCTCCCAAAGTGGGAGCGGCACCACTTTAGGAGCTCCCTGCAACTAAGCTCGGGATGCCCATACGTCAATGTGTATATACACACAGCAGTAGTCCTTACTGGCTTTTTGAGTTCTTTCAGGATTTCAGTGCCTTAGAAGTTTCTTACCTCTATATTTTGCTTAAGTCCATTTATCCTTAGCAAAGGTCCCTTCACCTAAATCTGCTCATGCTTAGGAATTCTCTAGCAGTACACGTTGCCATCTGCAAAGTTCATTCATTTTTAGCAAATCCTTTGCACTCTTGTTAAGTTTGTTCGTACTTAGCAACAACCCTAGGTCATTCCGTACTTTCGCAATTTCTCGGTATTTAATCATTGCTTTGGCCTAAAGCTTTCTCGTACTTAGCGAATTTCCAGCAATGTTCACTATTCTAGGAGTACTCGTACTCATCCCAATTCTGGGCCGAACATGGCCGTTTCGTTATTACTCAATGCCAATACCCGAGCGTGTATGGACTTGGCTTGTTGTCAAGGCCTAAGTTTTCTTTGTACCTTGCCTATCTCGGGCTCTGCTCATAGCCAAGGCCTGCGTTTGCTTCCCAAGTTGGAAGCAACCCGAGTGTATTTGTATCTGGCTTTTCTCAGCATTGTTCATTGCTATCGTCCTCAGTGCATTCATATCTAGCCAAATCTCAGCTTCATTCGTTGCCATTTGCCAGGCAAATTTCCTTCAATCACCTACAACTGACTCAGTTCTTTCACACTTATCCATTGTTCTCATATAAGTTTTAATAAATACACGGCATTCTTCTTTGCTCTAGCATAAGTGCTCTTGTTTTTAGCCTAAGTTTTTGCATACTTGGTAGATACTTAGCAATCTTCATTGTTGTAGTCTAAGTATTTTCGTACTTAGCAAATCTATTAGCAGTATTCATTGCTAGTGCCTAAGTTTTAGTCATTATCCAAGCTTATTCACACTTGGTATGCCTAAGTGTATGCATACTTAGGTTTTGCTCATTCTCGTTCATGCTTGGTGAACTATCTAAGTTTGTTCGTACTTAGGTATTGCCCGAGCTTGCTCATGCTCGGCAGACTGCCTAAGTTTACCCATACTTAGGTATTGCTTGAGCTTATTCATGCTTGGCAGATTGCCTAAGTTTATTCGTATTTAGCTTCCTTTAATATTATTCATTTCTCTTGGCCTAAGTGTCTTCCTACGTAGCCAATTCTTAGCATTAATTGTTGCTTTCGGACTAAGTGTATTCTTACTCAGCAAGTTTTCAGCTATATTCGTTGTTATAACCTAAGTTTTCTCACACATAGCAATATTCTGGTTCGATCATGCTCAATTGGATTTCGGCACTCTTCATGGTCATGG
Organism: Rhododendron kiyosumense; assembly: GCA_019656275.1. Taxonomy (NCBI): domain Eukaryota; kingdom Viridiplantae; phylum Streptophyta; class Magnoliopsida; order Ericales; family Ericaceae; genus Rhododendron; species Rhododendron kiyosumense. Next base: position 2,946,550 of record BPLS01000498.1, on the reverse strand, counting down.
CCTAAGTTTATTCACACTCAGCCAAATTCTGAGTTTGATCGTACTCAACGAATATTTTTTATGAATGCTCTTTGCTCCCCAGTATGGAGGCAAAGTATCCTCAGCTCCTTCTTGCTAAGGACCGAACACATACAATATACATGCTGGAAATAATCTCTTTCAAGCAATTTTCTTCGTAATTCTACCAAAGCAACTCATAGCTAAGAGAAATATTGAACACCAACTCTTTTTAAGTAATCCCATTACTTGACTTTATTTTGATTGATGGCCAGAGTACATTATGCTCGGAATCCGATCGCGGCTGCTCGTTTATCTAACTAATTTCATGTGAGCTTCTTAAGTTTTTCATACTTATCAATCTTATGTATCTCCTACATAGGCTTAAGTATTTCATACTTATCAATCTGATGTATCTCGTACATAGGCTTAAATATTTCATACTTGGTAATTTTTATGCCTAAGCGTTTCATACTTAGCAATTGTCAAGCATAGTCGTTGTTTGGCTTATGTTTTTTTTTTTACATGTAGCAACTCAGGGCAATGTTCGTTGTTTATGGCCTAAGTTTATTCGTACTTGGCAATCTCGAAGCGATATTAATTACTTACCGCCTAAAATTATTCATACTTACGAATATGCCTAAGTCTCTTCGTACTTAGAAATGCTCCAAAGCAATGTTTGTTGCTTAAGCCTAAGTTTCTTCATACTTAGCCATACTCTGAGTTTGTCTGTTCACCCCTAGCCAAATTTTGAGTTAAGTTATACTTGATCAGATTTCGGCATTGTTCATTGCCATAGCCTAAGTTTATTCACACTTAGCCAAATTCAGAGTTTGATCGTATTCAATCGGATTTTGGCATTGTTTATTGCCACGGCCTAAGTTTATTCGCATTTAGCAAAATTCGGAGTTTGATCATACTCAATCAAATTTTGGCATTCATTGCCATGGCCTAAGTTTATTCACCCTTAGCCAAATTTGGAGTTTGATCGTACTCCATCGAATTTTGGCATTGTTCATTGCCATAGCCTAAGTTTATTCACACTTAGCCAAATTCGGAGTTTGATCGTACTCAGTCGAATTTTAGCATTGTCATTGCCACGGCCTAAGTTTATTCATACTTAGCCAAATTCGGAGTTTGATCGTACTTGGTCGAATTTTGGCATTGTTCATTGCCATGGCCCAAGTTTATTCACGCTTAGCCAAATTCGGAGTTTGATCATACTCAGTCGAATTTTGGCAGTATCATTGCCACGGCCTAAGTTTATTCACACTTATCCACCCAAGCATAGACGTGCCTTGGTTCCCCAAGTATGGTCATACTCGGATTCCAAGTATACTTCTAAGTTTGTTCGGGACATATTCTGAGCTCTCTCATGCTTAGGTCGCAAGCTTATTCGTGCTCGGCCGAGTTTTGAGTTTATTCGTACTCATTTGTATCTTAAGCTTCTCATACTTTGTTTTGGGTTCTCAAGTTTCTTTCCTAAGTCATGTTTGCATTTGAACTTAGAAAATTGCAACATTTTTTCAAATTTTGTTTTAATGCTTCATTCCAAGTTTATTAATATTTGGATACACACTCTCCCTGCACCCCAGTATGGAGGCAAATTAAGTGTCTTTGGGTCCTGTAGACACCTCCCAAATGGAGCATCGCCATACAGATTGATCAAGTTTATTTGGTTCCACTTCATAAACTAAGATTGTGGATATTCCCATGGCTAGGAACATCGTCACACGATAATGGTTATCATCAAAATAGAGTCGCCACCTAGTTTATAAAAAACTAGGAAAAACATATAGAGATTATGGGTACGGGAGCCAAAAGTACAATAAGGAGAAGGTGTTAGGCACTCCTCTATGCCCAGTCGTGAGACTGGCCCATAATTATTCAAGATACGATTATTACTTGCTTTATGTAATTCTGAACACATAGACTGGTTTTTAAACTTTAACAGTTAATATGATGAGCCAGGACAATAAGTAAAACATGCATCAAAATAAATAAGAAACAACGGATTGTCCCAGTAAATGGATTCCACAGCCGGTGAATGGATCTCACGGCCGTGGAATCCCAGTGGTTCAATGTATCGGCCGTGGGAATGATATCCTTGCCGATGTTCTTCCTCACGCCAGAATGAAGAGTTAATCAAGAATTAAAACACTACGATTAAAGTATAAAAACATAAGATGAATCAAACCATAGGCCCCTGGGCCCCACCACCTTGATCCCTCAGTGCTTGATTGCTTCGGATTGAGGGTGATTGACTGATCTTCTTTTCGAAACCCTAGGATTAGCGTTTGTACTTCGGGATTTGATCGCTCAGGATATGGCTGCTCACAAAGGTTTAGGGCTTTTGTAGAGAGGATATGAGAGATGATTTATGCAGAACTTGGAGGTATGAGATGGAGGAATTGAACGTTGATTTCGGAACCCTAAGGCCTCTTTATATAGGCAATTGGTGACTCATTCGGGCCAATCAAATGGCGTGAATCAATAACAAATTCTAGGGCAATAAGATCTTTAGACGATTCCGTTTTCATAGCCTCGAACGCATCAGAGAAAGGCTGCTACGTTTTTGAGGATCGGATCAAACGTATGACAAAACATTCCAGAATCTAGAAAATATACGATTTGACGGTCGGTTAAAGGATCTGGCAGCCGAAGGATGGATTAGGCTGCCGAAGAATAGATTTGGCTGCCAAGGAATCGTTCTCTCAGGGAGATTTTTAAGCAACATGTTTCACGGGTGAAAGAATGAAGTTGAGGCCGTGAGATCAATGTTACGGCCGAAAGATAGATTTTCCTAGGATTCTGTATTTTTGTCTGAAAGGCTGTTTGGCTCTGGATTGGGTCCTCTAAGTTGCTAAAAGTACTCACCATAAGTCCATGGGTTCACGAGAAGTCAATTAGCAATCACTGTATCCATTCATCATCGGGATGGTCCCCAAGGCGGGGCTTGAAATAATCGTTAGGCCAAATTGGGGTGTCTACAGATGCCCTTCTTTGACTGAACTTAGACGGATCGCGAGACATGTTTAAGTAAGAGTCAAAGCCGTAAAACAACTTCAATTTGATCAAACTACTATTCGAAGGGTTTTTGAAAAAGGTTTTAGTTATGGTCGGGCCGGGAGGCCCTCTACGTATTCCTCGAGGGAAATTCAAACCAACCGTAGTTCGGGGCAATAAAGAAAAATAAAAGTTCAGAGAGTTGAGAACAGAAGACATACCTTTGGGCTTTAAAAGTCGTAGTGCAACGTACCTTGGCGGAGAGTAGTTGAAAGAGCGTGGAGTTGTCGAGGAATTTTTTGCGGAGAGCATCCTTAGTATTTTGGGGTAGATCAGTACACCGCGGGTAAGTCGATTGCTTTTCATGTGATCGAGAGGAGCTCGGTAGGGTAGCCTATCCTTGCGAATGAGCCTGATGGAATTGATGTAATTTGGGGTGGAATCCAAACCATCTTCTGGAGACGATCGGATGCCATTTTGAGATATGGGTGCATAAGTCCAGTAACTGGAGCATGGAGCTTAAGGTGACAGAACCGAGGTGCAGAACCGGTTATAGTCACGAGGCAAGAGCCTGAGGAGCTTGAAGTGATGGAAGCGAAGCATAGAGTTGGCATCAATCATAAGGCGAGAGCCTGAGGGTCAGAGCTTGGAGCTTTGAAGTGATGGAACCGAGGTGTAGAGCCGGTTGTATGCAGCGATGACCTGTTTCCAGAGTGAGAAACCAATCGAGAGCACTGCCTGTGAGAGTCCTTTGAAAAAGTTGGGCAATTAGTTCATCATTCAGGCCTATAGGTTTCAGGGTGTTGATGATATGGTGGACATGGCTGGTGGGATTGCCGGTGCCATTGAACTTCTCAATATCGGGCATCTTGAACTTCTCTGGTAGTTTGGCATTTGGGAAAAGGCAGAGTTCATCAAAATCAAGGATTTGATCTCCTTTTGAGCGAGCTAAGGCAGCTTTGATGTCCTTGACTTGTTGGGCAAGCTCATGGTTTTCCATTATGATCACGGCGCTATCAACTTCTGGAAGAAAGGGCTTCTGAGATTTCGGCAGCCACAACTGTCACAGCTAAGTCCAAAAGCAAATCTAAGAGAAGCAAAAGCTCAATTACGTTCATGTCAAGACATCCCAAATCAAGTAATTGTGCAGTGCACTTATTTGACACACCTATGGCCCCTAATATAATGACCCATGTAACATGTATGCAACCAAGTGGTTGAACAAAGTACTAGTACGGTGAAGTGATGTGATCAGGTAGTAATGCAATACAACAAGCAATTATGCAACAATTATGTAATCAAGTGATCATATATACAATGTACCATGCAAGATAAAAGATTGATAAAACCCCCACTTTTTCTTTTTCTTTTTTATAAGAACAAAGAAAGAAATTTATGAAAACCTAAAGAATAAGGAAAGATTTTTTTTTTCTTTTGAAAAGATCCTAGCAAAGATTAAAAGAGAAAGAAATAAAAAGAAAGATTCTTCCTTTTTCTTTTTTGTTGAAAGGATCCTAGCAAGAAATAAAGAAATAAAACCTAGAGGAAAAACAAGACTTTTTTTTTTTTTTTCCAGAACTCCTAACAGTATAGGACTTTGGCAACCTTTCATAAGTCAAAACTTATCTCAAAGCGAGACAGAGTTATGCAAGGACTATTCTTTATCCCAAGAGAGATAGACTTCATCACAAACACTTAATAAAATGAGCTTGAATTCATATTCTATAGCAATTAAAACTCTAGAGAGTGATAATCATTGAATCAAACAAGAGTTTGGGATATGATGCAACACGTAGTCCTAACCTGTTTAGGATTTCTTGTCCTAGTTTGGAAAGAGTTCTATGGCTCTACAGTATGCAAGGTTTCGGGTAGTCTCAAAGGGTGCTCCGTTGTCAAAGGGCACCAATCCTTTCACCAGCCCATCATAGGCGGCGATCGGGTGATTCCCTTTTTGATATACCACTAGGTACAAGTGACTGTGGAGTTTGCTGGAATCCCTGACATAGCCCGTGACATGCCGGGATATTAGATGAACTCAACGAGGTTGTCCGCTTGATGCATATGATAAAAGAATTAGATAAAGCAAGTGTTAATCCTATGTCGAACTTTCTGGTTATGGCTCTCAAGTCCCCAGCGGAGTTGCCAAAAACTGTAGACACCTCCCAAATGGGGCGTCGCCATACAGATTGATCAAGTTTGTTTGGTTCCACTTTACAAACCAAGATTGTGGATATTCCCATGGCTAGGAACATCGCCACACGATAACGGTTATCATCAAAATAGAGTCGCCACCTAGTTTATAGAAAACTAGGAAAAACATATAGAGATTCTGGGTACGGGAGCCAAAAGTACAATAAGGAGAAGGTGTTAGGCACTCCTCTTTGCCCAGTTGTGAGACTGACCCATAATTATTCAACATAAGATTATTACTTGCTTTATTTAATTCTAAACACATAGACTAGCTTTTAGCCGTTAACAGTTAATATGATGAGCCAGGACAGTAAGTCAAACATGCATCACTGTCCTAGTAAATGGATCTCACGACCGTGGAATCCCATTGGTTCAATGTATCGGCCGTGGGAGCGATGTCCCTGTCGATATTCTTCCTCACTCTAGAACGAAGAGTTAATTAGGAATTAAAACACTATGATTAAAGTATAAAAACAGAAGATGAATCAAACCATAGGCCCCTAAGCCCCACCACCTTGATCCCCCAGTGCTTGATTGCTTCGGATTGAGGGTGATTGACTGATCTTCTTCTCAAAGGATTAGGGTTTGTACTTCGGGGTTTGATCGCTCAGGATGCGGCTGCTCACAAAGGTTTAGGGCTTTTGTAGAGAGGATATACGAGATGATTTTTGCATAGCTTGGAGGTATGAGATGGAGGAATTGAACATTAATTTCGGAACCCTGAGGCCTCTTTATATAGGCAATTGGTGACTCACTCTGGTCAATCAAATGGCGTGAATTAATAAGGAATTCCAGGGCAATAAGATCTCTAGACGATTCTGCTTGTGTAGCCCGAACGCATTGGAGAAAGGCTGCTACGGTTCGGATCAAACGTTTGACAGAATATTCCAGAATCTGGAAAATAGATGATCTGGCGGCCGGTTAAAGGATCTAGCGGCCGAAGGATGGATTAGGTGGCCGAAGAATAAATCTGGCTGCCGAGGAATCATTCTCTCAGGGAGATATTCAAGCAACATGTTTCACGGATGAAAGAATGAAGTTGAGGCCATGAGATCAATGTTACGGCCGAAAGATAGATTTTCCTAGGATTCTGTATTTCTATCTTAGACTTAAATGCTGTTTTGCTCTAGATTGGGTCCTATAAGTGGCTTAAAGTACTCACCATAAGTCCATGGGTTCACGAGAAGTCAATCAGCAATCACTGTATCCATTCATCATCGGGATGGTTCCCAATGTGGGACTTGAAATGATCGTTAGGCCAAATTGGGGTGTCAACAGGTCCATACTTAGCTTATTCATGCTAGGACTGAACACAAATAAAATGAAATTTCATGATTCCATCATAAAGCCACTCGTAGCTGAATAAGAACAATAGACAATACTCTATGGAATTCTGATCATAATTCCGTTATAGCAACTCATAGCTAATTAATCACAAGCAGCAATACTTTCTTCGGAATTTTGTTCATAATTCCCCTATAGCAACTCATAACTAATTAATCAAAATATAAATTGCAATAAGTAATTCCACTACTTATCTGTATATTCCATGGCATTGGCACCGGGTTCTCATCCGAATCTTTTAGGCGATAAGCTTCAATCTCAACTATCTCTGTAACCTTGTATGGTCCCTCCCAGTTTGGGCCAAGCTTCCCATTCGTGGGATCTCATAAAATTTATGTACCATCACAAGATGCACACAGAGCAAGTACAGCCCTGTAAAGACTTTCGATGCAACTTCCCTTCACGTGGAAGCCAGAACCTTGCTGCCTTAGTTTTAACTGTATGGGCCTCCTCTTTGTCCCTTAGGAGTGTTCCATCCTGTAGAAACTCCATAAGGGGTCCATCCATCTTGGTCCTAGGTCCACATTTAGGACCATCTCCACTGCTCTTCCTATACTTGGTTCATCCAAGTAGTCAATTGGAACTGCTGAAGCCAGGCATGCCAAAGAATCCACATGGGCATTCCACCCCGAGCTGGTCTATTGCTCGTAGATCCTTTCGTACTTGTCTAGTAGATCTTAGGCTGCCACTTTCTCGCTTCTGGCAGTGTATTCCCTAAATGATTGGTTAACCACCCATTGTTTATCATAACGTACCCTTAGCTTCTTCGCCTTTAGTACTTTGGGCACCTCGTTGCCCGACCAACAAGGCTTCGAACTCTGCCACATTATTCGAAGCACCAAGCTTTAGCCAACAGCAAACTCTAGCACCAGACCCTTAGGAGAGCATATCATGATTCATGCTCCTGAATCTTGAACTGTAAACATAATATTCACTCCTCTTGATCCTGCTCGGCGGATTCCTTCTTACATCGTCATCTCTCATTCGTGGATTTATTACGAGACCATCATTGCGTGGTAACTGTATCTTTCCATGTTTCTGTCTGTAAAGGTGCTCGTCCCTTCGATTCATCACCTTTTCGAGCACTACCAGATTTCCCCACCTATTGCAGGCATTTCTTTAAGTATTTGATTTCTTGCTCACATTTTTTCATACGATAAGCAATATCTTCAATATCACGTTCTTTCTCTTTGAGACCTGTCGTAGTCTTGACTACATTGTGATCGCCTAACAAACTTAGATCGGTCTTCATGAGCATCTAACAGATTTAGATAGGCCTTCATGAGCACCTAACAGGTTCAGGTGCGCCTTCGTAGTCTCTTAACTAGTTCAGTTAGGCCTTTCATGGGCGCCTAACAGATTTGCACTGCCCTGCGCGATTGCGTAACACAGTGCAATTGCATAGCAAATTTGAATTGCTTTATGTGATTGCCTAGCAGATTCAGAAGATTTGGACTCCTATTCAAGATCGTCTAGCAGATTCAGACTGCTTTGCGCGATCGCCTAGCAAATTCAGATTGCTCTTCGAGATCGCCTAGCAGATTCAGGCTACGCTGCTGCTGAGCAGATTCAGATTGCTCCACGCGATCGCCTAACAGATTCAAACTGCTCTGCATGATTCCCTAGCACATTCAGACTTCTTTAACCGAATGCCTAGCAGATTTAGATTGCTCTTCGAGATCGTCTAGCAGATTCATACTGCTCTTCAAGGTTGCCTAGAAGGTTCAGACTGCGCTGCACTGCTGTTGAGCAGATTCAGACTGCTCCTTAAGAGTGCCTAGCAGATTCGGACTGCTTTGCGCTGCTGCCCAGCAGATTCGGACTGCTTTGCGCTGCTGCCCAGCAGATTCGGACTGCTTTGCGCTGCTGCCCAGCAGATTCAAACTGCTCTACGTGAACGCCTAGAAGATTCAGACTGCTCTGCGTTGCAGCCAAGTAGTTTCAGATTGCTCCACGCAATCGCCTAACAGATACAGACTGCATGGCGCGATTGTCTAGTAGATTCAGACTTCTTTAAGCGAACGCCTAGTAGATTCAGACTGCTCTTTGAGGTCGCCTAGCAGGTTCAGACTGCGTTGCGCTGCTGTCAAGCACATTTTGCTCCTTAAGACTGCCTAGTAGATTCGGACTGCTCTGCGTTGTTGCCTAGCAGATTCAAACTGGTTAGATTCAAATTTCTCTTCGAGATCGTCTAGCATATTCATACTGCTCTTTGAGATCGCCTAGCAAGTTCAGACACTGTGCTGCGCTGTTGCCGAGCAGGTTCAGGCTGCTCCTTAAGATCACCTAGCAGATTTGGATTGCTTTGTGCTGTTGCCGAGCAGATTCAGACTGCTCCTTAAGATCACCTAGAAAATTCACACTGCACTGCGTTGTTGCCTAGCAGATTCAAATTGCTCTATGCGGCTGCCTAGCAGATTCAGTCTGCCATACGCGAATGCCTAGTAGATTTAGACTTCTCTTCGAGATTGTCTAGCAGATTCATACTGCTCTTCGAGATTGTCTAGTAGGTTCAGACTGCATTTCGCTGTTGCTGAGCAAATTCAGATTGCTCCTTAAGATCGCCTAGCAGATTCAGATTGCTCTGTGCTGTTGCCGAGCAGATTCAGACTGCTCCTTAAGATCGCCTAGCAGATTCAGACTGCGCTACGTTGTTGCCTATGGTCAAACCAGATATCTGTCTTTTATTTAGAGATCTTGATCTGCTCCCCCAATCCTTGGAGCATACAACATCAACAGACTTGCTCATAGCCCCATTCTCTGCGTTCTCTAGCGCACCAAGTGGAGAGGGTGTCCTCTCCTTTTCGTTGTTAGATCATCCTCCATTTGTGGAGTCTTTGACTTCCATATGACATTGTTGATCTCAGAGAACCACTTCGTTTCCCACAAACGACGCCAATTGTAATGGGAAAAAATCCGCTTATTATTGTTTCAACACCTCTTGAGATCAATGCGCATGCCTTCTTACCGGAACCCTAGTTCTGCAAAACAAGACACCATGAGCGCACCTTTGCCTCTTGTTGGCAAAGGCCCTCTGATGCCAAAGTCAGTATTTCGTTAAACCCTAATTCACAGTAGGTAAAATAATGTACATCAACATACCTCCCTTCATGGATGTTACTTCTTATTTATAGATGTAGACTTTCTTGTTCTCCAAGTCTCCTTCGCTGCCTAGGGTTCCAATTGTTAGTAATTTCTTTTAATCAACGGGTGTCTGTAATCTTAATGTGGGGAGATTAATAAGTATTTAATATCATGGAGCTCGTAATATAATTGAGATAAGGACGGAGTGCAATTATAATTCTGTAGTGGGGTGAATTATAATTAGAGAAATAAGAAGTAGAATCCTGGTGGGATTAGGTTTTCTTATTTACACTGGGAGCCCTGACTTATTACTCCTTAGGTCCCTATCGTAACCCTATATATATACGTTATGCTCTCTAGGTCAGAAAAAGTTTTTTTCTATTATTCACGAAATAGAGGCAGACCTAGAGAGAGCAAACAGATCGCGAAAGAGTCCACACTCAGTTCGTGTTCTAGACGTGCAGGGAATACGATAGAAGATCGTAAGGTACGATCGAGCAGTAATCGTGGTTTATAGCAAGGCGTGCTATAACAAGTTCAACCAGCGTTCATGTCGCAGGGAGTTGTGGTAAAACCCTAATTCCGCCTTGTAGGGTTTTTATTTTTTTGTCTAATCTGTACGCGTCATTACTGGGTCTTGGGGATACGATTTCCCAACAGTGGTATCAGAGCCGGCTGTAATCACACGTATGGATTAAACAGGCCATGTTGTCCGTAGATCGCATAGTATGAAACTGTGGTAACCGGTTTTTGCAGGGTTCATTTTTACTAACGTCTATTTTGCAGAAATTCTTATCCCACTATTATGGTCATGCATGTATGTTTGTGTGATTGGATCCCACGTTTTTACATACGTGGTTACTGCTTTTATATTTGGGAGCCACGATTATTTTTCGTGGTTGTAATATTAAAAATAGTTTGTGAACTCCGGTATGTGGGAGGCTTAAGGTTTCTGTGTAATCTTTGTTTCTCCAGTTATATCATTATTTGATATGTAGAATTGTTGTAAGATTACAAGTCATGCAGTATGTATTTCTGATCCAGTTTATGTGAACTCTGTAAAGGAGGCATAGGATTGATGTATAAAATCTTAGTTTCTGTATGGTGGCCGAAGTTGCTGTATGGAGGTCGAAATTCAATTTTTTGATGGAGCAGATGCGTTTCGACCCCCTGTGCTTGCATCAACCTCTGACTTGGTGGGCAAGACACGGCTGCAAATTGGCTGTTTTTTGGAAACAAGGATATTGACCATAATAGTTGGGATGCATATCTTATTATGTTTCCTTATTTATGTTTATGCATGTTTCCATGAGTATAGCATATGTGATAGTTTTACCATATTGGACAACATGGTGATAATTGGCTTTGACCTAGATCACGGTTTTGCAAACTCGAAAATTTTGATAACCCTCACAAATTTTTTAAATAACTAAGTGGGAGAGGGAGTTTATTTTTTATAAATCCCACGGTCTCCATTATTAGTATGTAGATGATGTAATTAATTTTGTGTGATGGTTTTAGAACCTTCCCCCCCATCGGGCAAAATTAATTATGGCATCATCGGTACAAACTTCCTTAAAGGATAGGTCTATGATAATTGTTGTGTGAATTACTTCACCATCTGAGGTAATTCATAACGGAACAATGGGTCATGGGGCTAGGTAATGGTATACACTTAGCTGTAAATAATAGTATCCTCACCATCTGAGTCACTATTATTATTTATAGGACCGAAGCTATATTGGCTATTTAATTTTGCTTGGCACGGTATAGTGTCTAGATAGTAAAATTAAAAGGTTGTGCCTATCTACACAAATGATAAAGAGTAGAGACTTCCCATCAAAGCATGCTTTTTACGGTGTGTAGGGTTGCCAATTTTTTTCTTTTAACATGTGGTAGAGGAAACCAATATTAAAATGAAATTCAAAGTTTTTATTGCCCTTCATAATTGATTGTTATGTTATTTGATTCTCAGATTCAAAAATGGGCTCTTTCAATCCACTTGCAATTATTCTCAAAGAAAATAAACTTACTGGACAAAACTATGTTGACTGGAAAAGAAACTTGAATATTGTGTTAACTGCTGAGGGCCACAAATATGTGCTATCTACGGCCTGCCCTCCTAGACCTGAAGAGCATGCCACAGAACAGGAAGCAAAGCCTTATAAAGATTGGGTTAAGGCTGATGAGATGGCGCGGTGTTATATTTTGGCTTCTATGTCAAATATATTGCAACATCAGCATCAAGCTATGGAAACCGCTTCCGATATGATGCTGAACCTCACAGAAATGTTTGGGGATCAGAATTGGGCAGCAAGGCTAGTTGCTATGAAAGAATTGGTGAGCATCACCCATGTTGAAGGGACCCCAATTAGGGATCATGTTCTAAAGATGATAGCTCTTCTTAATGAACTAGAGATCCTTGGAGCTGAAATTGATGGGGAAACCCAGATCGATTTCGTTCTTAACTCATTGCAGTCTGAGAGTTTTAAGCAGTTTCGCCTGACTTATTCTTTGAACAAAATGCATTTATCTTTGGCGGAACTTCTTAAGGAACTCCAAGCAGCTGAGGGTCTTTTGGTTGTGAAGAAACCACCATCAGTGTTAGTGGCAGAAAAGGCTTCTACTTCTAAGCCGAAAGGCCAGAAGAAGCAGAACAAATCTCAAAAAAAGGTTGTGGAGGCAGTTCATGTGCCTCAAGGTGGAGTGAAAAAGCCTGCGGGTAAGTGTTTTCACTGCAAGCAGAAAGGACACTGGAAGAAGGAATGTCCGGTTTTTCTCAATAAAGTGAACAAACAAGGTAAATCTTTTTCACTAGTTGTTGAATCATGTTTCGCGGTGTTATCTACCAGTACCTGGTGTGTAGATACGGGAGCCACTAATCATGTTTGCAATTCATTGCAGGGGTTCCAGGAAACCAGAAGACTTAGTGATGGGGAGATTTATCTGCATATGGGAAATGCTACGAGAGTGGCAGCAGTTGCAGTAGGAAATGTGTTTTTAAATTTTAATAGTAATAGGATTTTAATTTTGAGAGATTGTCTTTATGTTCCTACTATTAGAAGAAACTTGGTTTCAGTTTCTAAGTTAATAAAGGATGGATATTTGGTTTATTTTAGTGACTCTATAGTTATTAAGTTAAATAAACATTTTATCTGTTCTGGTTCATTGGTGGATGATCTCTACATTATTAATCCTATATTTTCTACAGTGCAACTGCATGAATTGAATAACAACAATAATTTACCATGTAAGAGAAAAGAGCCTTCTAAATTGAACCAAACGTATCTTTCGCACTTACGTCTTGGTCATATTAATCTGAATAGGATTTCTAGACTGGCTAGAGATGGACCTTTAGGTTCATTACAAGTTGAGGAACTTCCAGTCTGTGAATCCTGTTTGGAAGGTAAGATGACCAAAAGGCCTTTTTCAGCAAAAGGATATAGAGCCAAAGAGCCGTTGGAATTGGTTCACTCTGATTTGTGTGGGCCTATGAATGTCCAAGCTAGAGGTGGTTTTGAGTACTTTGTCACTTTCATTGACGATTACTCAAGGTATGGATACATTTACTTGATGCGCCGTAAGTCCGAATGCTTTGAGAAATTCAGGGAGTATCGGGCGGAAACGGAAAAACGTTTGGGTAAATGTCTCAAGACATTGCGATCTGATCGTGGTGGTGAATACCTCTTGGGCGAGTTTAGAGACTACTTGTTAGCTGAACGGATTACATCCCAGTTGTCAGCTCCAGGTATGCCACAACAAAATGGTGCAGCAGAGAGGAGGAATAGGACTCTTATGGATATGGTAAAATCAATGATGAGTTATTCAAATTTACCAATTTCGTTTTGGGGATATGCACTAGAAACAGCAGCGTATATTCTTAACTTGGTACCATCTAAGTCAGTACCATCTACACCCACAGAACTTTGGACTGGGCGCAAACCTTGTCTGCAGCATGTTCGGGTTTGGGGTAGTCCAGCACATGTGCTGAATGGGAACGCAGATAAATTGGAATCAAGGACAGAAGTTTGCTTGTTTGTAGGGTACCCTAGAGGAACGAGAGGTGGAATGTTTTATAGTCCTACAGATAAGAAGGTCATTGTTAGCACTAATGCCCGGTTCTTAGAAGAGGACGATGTGATAGACCACAAGCCCAGAAGTAAAATTGTTCTAGAGGAATTGAGAGGAGAGAGACTGGCACATACTTCTTTACCACCAATAGTGCAGGAGGAAACACCATAAGAGATATCTGTAGAGGCACCTATTGACACACTGGTACCTCGTCGTAGTGGGAGGGGGGTTGTTCCACCCAGTCGGTACACGTTGTTGGGAGAGTCTTTTGAAATGATCCCTGATGATCAACATGCCGAACCCTGTAACTACAATGAGGTACTTCAAGATAAAGATGTAGAACTTTGGCAAAAGGCTATGAAATCAGAGATGGAGTCTATGTACTCTAATCAGGTCTGGGATCTTGTAGAATCACCTGAAGGGATTAAACCCATTGGATGCAAGTGGATCTACAAGAAGAAGAGAGGGGCGGACGGGAAGGTGCATACCTTCAAAGCTAGGCTTGTTGCGAAAGGGTATACTCAGAAAGAAGGGATCGACTATGAGGAAACTTTTTCGCCAGTAGCCATGCTTAAGTCCATCCGGATTCTCTTATCCATTGCGGCTCATCTTGATTACGAGATTTGGCAAATGGATGTCAAGACTGCATTCCTTAATGGAAATCTGGATGAGTGTATCTATATGGTGCAACCAGATGGATTCATAGCAAAAGGTCATGAGCACATGTTGTGCAAGCTCAAAAGGTCCATTTATGGGCTTAAGCAGGAATCTAGATCTTGGAACATCCGTTTTGATCAAGCAATCAAGTCTTTTGGTTTTGATCAATGTCCGGATGAGTCATGTGTGTACAAGAAGCGCAACGGAAAAGTTGTGGTGTTTCTAGTTCTATATGTCGATGATATCCTGCTCATCGGAAACGATGTGGGAGTGTTATCTTCAGTGAAACTGTGGTTATCAGGCCAATTCGAAATGAAGGACTTGGGAGAAGCCGGTCACATCCTAGGGATTAAGCTTATACGAGATCGCAAGAATAGGATGTTGGGTTTATCACAAGCTACTTATATCGATGCAATTCTTACCCGTTTTAGCATGCAGGATTCCAAGAAAGGGTTCCTCCCTTTTAGACATGGAATCAACCTATCCAAGGATCAGTGTCCTAAAACACCTGAGGAGATGGAGAAAATGAAGGCAGTTCCTTATACCTCGGCAGTAGGAAGCCTTATGTATGCTATGTTGTGTACTATACCTGATATTTGTTTTGCCGTGGGCATGGTTAGCAGATTTCAGTCTAATCCAGGGCAAGAACATTGGACTGCAGTGAAACATATACTCAAGTATCTAAAAAGGACTAGAGATCATATGTTGGTGTTCCAGTCAGATAGTCTAGTACCTCATGGGTATACAGACTCAGACTTTATGTCAGATAGGGATTCCAGAAAGTCTACCTCTGGATATGTGTTTACCTTGGGAGGTGGAGCCATAAGTTGGAGGAGTATCAAACAATCTTACATTGCTGATTCTACCATGGAGGCAGAGTATGTGGCAGCTTCTGAAGCTGCCAAGGAGTCTGTTTGGCTTAGAAACTTTTTGTTGGATCTGGAAGTGGTCCCTTCAGTGCAATCAGTCATTACACTCTATTGTGACAATAGCGGTGCAGTTGCTAATTCGAAGGAGCCAAGGACTCACAAGAAGGGCAAACACATTGAGCGTAAGTATCATCTGATTCGAGAGATCGTACAGAGAGGTGATGTTGATGTGACCAAGATTGCATCGGCGAACAACCTGGCCGATCCTTTTACGAAGAGCTTACCAGCTAAGACTTTTGATAGTCACGTACAGGGAATGGGAGTGAGATGCATGGCAGTATGGTTTTGAGTCTTAGTGGGAGTTTGTTAGAAAATTTTACTAAAAGTTATACTTTTGTGTAATGGATTAATATTTGATTGCTATTTATTAATCAGTTTTATCCATTTTTGATGAGAATCTTTTATGGGCAATATTTGCATGATATTTCTGTATGTTGTGCATGTGTGTCTTTTATTCTACATAGTAGATAATCCAGTGTGTAGAGTACGGCTTACACACAGAAGATTGGATCATCGGTTCTTGTGGAATATAAGTTATGGTTCACAGTCTTAGATGGAATTTGACACACCATCGGTAGGACTGTAACACAATATTTTAGTAGGTCTGTCTTGACTACAAGGAACGGTCTAGTTCTAACTCATTGTGCTAGTACACTTTGTGTGTATTGAACTGGGACCGCATTGAGGTAATTGTCTTTATACTAACTTTATAAGACAATTGGAACCTCATGGTTATTATGAATACTTATGCTCTTAATCCAAAAATAATTCTTAGAGGTGTATATTTAATGTTGACTTTGATTCATTACAGAGTGAGATCTTTATACGGTCAATAGTCTCGGTGAGTTGGGTCACAACATTATGTATATGACAACTATTAATTATTGATGGAATCCACGTTCCAGTAGGGATTGATGATACCCCTTGAGTAAGCTTATAAGTTTCGATTATGTTAAACCCTGCAGGTGGATATTTGTATCCGACATATCGAATAAGTTAAGCGGATAGTCTCAAGTTAAGATGTTGATTAAGTGGGAGATTGTTAGTAATTTCTTTTAATCAACGGGTGTC
Source organism: Rhododendron kiyosumense (assembly GCA_019656275.1). Taxonomy (NCBI): domain Eukaryota; kingdom Viridiplantae; phylum Streptophyta; class Magnoliopsida; order Ericales; family Ericaceae; genus Rhododendron; species Rhododendron kiyosumense. Next base: position 2,930,201 of record BPLS01000498.1, on the reverse strand, counting down.
TGTAATCTTAACGTGGGGAGATTAATAAGTATTTAATATCATGGAGCTCGTAATATAATTGAGATAAGGACGGGAGTGCAATTATAATTCTGTAGTGGGGTGAATTATAATTAGTGAAATAAGAAGTAGAATCCTGGTGGGATTAGGTTTTCTTATTTACACTGGGAGCCCTGACTTATTACTCCTTAGGTCCCTATCGTAGCCCTATATATATACGTTATGCTCTCTAGGTCAGAAAAAGTTTTTTTCTATTATTCACGAAATAGAGGCAGACCTAGAGAGAGCAAACAGATCGCGAAAGAGTCCACACTCAGTTCGTGTTCTAGACATGCAGGGAATACGATAGAAGATCGTAAGGTACGATCGAGCAGTAATCGTGGTTTATAGCAAGGCGTGCTATAACAAGTTCAACCAGCGTTCGTGTCGCAGGGAGTTGTGGTAAAACCCTAATTCCGCCTTGTAGGGTTTTTATTTTTTTGTCTAATCTGTACGCGTCATTACTGGATCTTGGGGATACGATTTCCCAACACCAATCTCATTAGGAATCCTAAGTCCTAACCCATATGGAATTCCCTTCCATATGGTAACTCAATTATAATCCCTTCATTCAAGGGACACTTGCCTATCACGTAGGATTTCCTTTCTGGAACATTATACCGCCACACCACATCAGCGGTCCAGATAGAGTTGGTCCAATGTACGTCGGCGGTGCACAGTTACTACGGTGCACCTTTACCACGTGTTAGGCTAACTCATTGAACAATATCATGTGTTCAGCCATACCAATGAGCACCTTTATGTGGTGCAGCTGACACTGTTCGGCGTCACTGCTTAGCTACCTCAGGTGTTGTGTATGTGTTCAGCATCATGTCCTCGCACCCTCGCATGGAGCCGCCTACCAACGCACTTGTTAGGCATTATCACCTAGCACCTTCACATGGCGCCGCCTACTAGCGCACCTATTAAGCACTATCACCTAGTACCTTCACATGGTGCCGCCTACCAGCGCACCTGTTAGGCAGTACTGTGCACCCTCACGTAGTGCTCCGATGTGGTCATGTGTTATGCACGTGCTAAGGCTGTGTTTCCTCTATTCGGGAAAATTTCTCTTCAACATTAGCTCATTGAAAGAAATTTGAAAAGATGGAGAAGGGAAAAAAAGATTTGTTGCTATAGGTATTGTGCCCTGCCTTCCTTCTACATGTCCACTGTGTCTAAACATACTAATTTTTAGTATTACGGTACTGACTAATTTAAATTTTTTTTTAGTTTATTTTATAAGATCACAGATAACCTTAAAAGAAATTCAACTACGCTACAAAACCCTACTGATTTGAACAATCTTTCTTCAGATCCAAGGCTACGATAGAAAATCTAATGGTAGGAACTAAATAGGAACAGCACATTCTTAAAAAAGTCCACCCTAACCTCTTTGCCACAATTTCTCTCAAAAAATATTAGTAGTATAATGCTCCGATTTAACATTATCTCAAATTATGACAATTTATCTAACACAATTGTAAAATCTTACTCCCTCCGCTCCAAAAAAATATTCACAACGTGAAACGGGAACTTTAAAATTTAATTTTTTTCGTAAGCTAAAAAAACTCATTGTTATCTACTCACTTGCCATTGCCAAGAAAGGTTTGGATTTTTTTTTTTTTACCTAGAATAACTTTTTAAAGTTCTTGTGTGGCATAGTGGACAATTTTTGAGGAACTTTTTGATTGCATCATTCATACTCACACATGAGACTGTGTTACTTGTGTATATGTGGTTGGCTTAACAGAAAGATAATTTTTGAACACCCTAATACAAAATCTTGGAGCCGCCACTGTCTGTAACTTTAACTTTATGAAGCTTTGTGGCATGGTAGCATCTCGTTCGTTAATGGCTTAGGTAGGAGGCAGACTATTGTTGCTAACTAGATTAATTAAACAAAGCAATTTAATGCTTTTGCTACTACGGTACTTCCTCTATTATTGGTAAATGTTAATGCAACTAATTATTTGCTAATTGACCTTTTTTGCAGGGTATCATGTCTTCTCAGATGTCATCTTTGCTTTATCTTGTGGTGGGGATTTCAATGGCCCTCACCCCTTGGTTAGCTGCCGGAGGCCAGTTAATAGCCTCTCGTTTTGAGCTGCATGATGTGCGGAGTTTATTACCTGTAGAGAGTGAGGTAAAAATAAAATCATGAGTTAAAGTTCTTATTTTGTAGTGTTACGAGCGGTATCTGATCAACCAGTGACATTGGCATCTTACGCAGTTGTTTTCACATTAAATGACACGTGGTTTGCAAGGACTGGTTTAGTTAATGCATGCTTTCTCAATCTGACAATTAGTATTGTGGAGCATAGTTGTCCATACACAGTTTGGTGATTTATTTCGTTAATTAGGTAGATATGCTGCGAGCAAGTGACTTTCTGATGGCGCAGCCCTTAATTGGTTGGAGCAGAATAATCCTTTTTGGAGGCCTCGGGTCAAGTCACGTGGAAATTATAAATAGTTTGGTCCAACAATTGTGATTGGTAGTTTAGTTATTTATTTTTATACTAGTATAGGATTTGTTTAGATTGAAGATAGGGATAGGATATGATAGAGCTTGTCCCTCGTTGGTTAAATATAACCTTCAAACCTAATATATGAGTCTGGACGGCCTCTCCACTCATTACCAATTGATTTTGAGTTGGATGCTTTAAGAGGATATATCAGTTGTTGCCATGTTGAGTTGATCCATTATTTAGGTTGTTGGTCTTTAAATAAGACGATTTAAGATTATAATCATCAGACTTTGATTAATCAAAGATTGAGAGTTCAGAATTAGGGCTTTGGCCCTTGTGTGTTTCCCCTCCCCTCCCTTCCCTTTTCTATCATTGTTCTGCATCACTTTCAAACTCCTTTGGAAGATAAATTAGTGTTCATCTCTATAATCATCAGCATTTTGATTAGTTATTGCACTGAGATATACTGTGCTCTCAGAAGTCTCTCTCAGGAAAACATCGTGTGATCTTTTTTTCTCTTGAACCAATTTACTCTATGAACTGATTTAACTGATTTGGGCTTATTTTTCTGTACACCAGCCATGCCAACACATTTGACAGAAATCTTTGGTAAAACATTGGCCCGTAGTTGGTATTTTGGGGTTTCAATTCCTTCACAAAGTCTAGCTGTTTGAGTTCCTAAAAAATGTATGTGATGATGATGAAGGTGGTTAGGAATGAGTGGCTGCAATTAAGTCTTTGCTCTAAAGTTTGTGCATTACTTATACAAGATATTTTTCAGTGTATAGTTGATATAAATGCCTTAGACACACTGAAGGTGTACTGGTGTGGCACTCCATGCGCTTCATTTCGCTCATGAAATCTTGATGAATAGGAGCTTTTTACTGTTATTGGCTTAATGCTGGAGAGTATGTGTATGATTTTTTGATTTTAAAATCAACTTTTAGCCACTTAGGTAGTGTAAAAAGCTGAGTTGGAGGAAGGCTCAGGGGCTCCCCAATCTCTTCTTTCCCAGCAAGACTGGAAAAACTGCGTCTCTCATATTTCTGTCGTACTTCTCTTCCTTGACTTTGATATCGAACTTTTCCTTCCCATCTTTTCATCCTAACTTTTTGTTGGGCCAAAAAAAGCCCTCCTTTCATTGAATGCCCAAAAGAATTTATTCAAGAAATGAATACTATTCAGATTTGAAACGAATAACCCCTTTCCTATCATGCATCAATATGTCATATGATATCTAAAAAGAATCAATGACTGCCCGTAATCCTTTCTTGAATATCTATTGGCAGTGCTTTATTTCTTGATTCCCATGGCTTCTGCTTTTTCCAGACAGATGATTTGCAGGATCATATCATTATTTGCGGGTTTGGACGTGTTGGCCAGGTATTTTTGGTATCTATTATCCTATTTGATGAATGACTTAAAACTGTTTAAGGTTGGGAATAAGACGACATACTTTATGTATGGATATATGCATTTCATTTTTCCTCTGACGATGTTACATGCTTTCATGGTTCTCTCAGATCATCGCACAGCTTCTTTCAGAACGACTTATTCCGTTTGTCGCTCTTGATGTCAGAAGGTATGCTTACATCACAGAGCACTGGTATTAGTGGAATGAAGTCCATTTCAAACTGTGAGAGAGTGGAACTTGTTGACTAAATATTGGGTAAAGCTCAATGATATGGGTGTGATCAGGAGGTTGTGGAGGCTTACTGAAAGAAAGATTAAGGCACAGGAGGTGCGAGTATCCAGGGACAGGTAGCTCAATTGCCTTTGTTCGGGGTAGGATTCTTTAGGAATGGCAACAGGGCGGATCAGGGCGGATATTGGCATATTCGTACCCGATAGTCGAAAATATAACCCTACCTGAATCTGCCCTGATAACCGAATGGGGGAGGAGAGATGTCCCCATAACCAAACCGGACGGATTTTGGGTATTCTCCGAACCGAATGGGAGACTTAGTTAGATCGGAAGATCAAATAAACAGATGAACAGATCTGTCAACATTTTTCAAAGAAATGCTCGAGAAAAAAAGAGCACTTTGTTTACTGGGGTGGGTTTCACCATACGTGATCCTTTTTAGTTTGACTAATAACAACCCACATTAACTTCTATGTATTGGTTCAACAATACAGAAAACGTTGTTGACAGTGTACCCAGAAAACGTTGTTTCAACATACTTCACTTTGGTATTACACCAAACGCTATTGACAGCTTACAACAAAACACAGAACGAGTATGTTGCGTAAGTTATGGCCTTAGTTAAATCGACAACCGACTGACGAAAAAGAGGTGGAACGACTACGAAGTGGATCGGAGAAGAGGGAGGTCGAAGTTGATTGACGGCGACATGGATCGACGACGGCAGAGTGGGTCAGAGAAGCCAGAAGAGGCCACTCTCTGTGGAAGAAACATTTCAGTAGAACCCTAGAATTTATGAGGGCTAATATCTAAAATCGGCCTATATATATGGAGGGGTATTTTGTAATTTAAAGGTTTCGGTTTGGGTATGTAACTCGGGTATCAGTTCGAACCGAATCCAAACGGATATACCTTAGCCTCCACCTTAACTGTACCCGCGGGGAAAAAATCGGTTATGGTTCAGGGAAAAAAGAGCGGTTCGGTTTGGATACCCATCGATTCAGGGTAAATTGCCGTCCCTAAGATTCTTAGATCGTGTGATTGGTTTGCGTGTCAGCAGTGGGAACGGGGTTTGACAATTGACAAGGGAGAGGTGGCCTTATCACTTGGTGATCCATATAGCTTTAGCCACACCAGCTTTTTCTTCTGGTGACTTAGATGAGTTTGGAAACTAATTCATGTAGTTATTCTTTGGAGTTTGCCCTCTTTGTATTCGATGATGCTGCAAATTAATGAAAAGGAAGTGAATGTAAACAAATAATGTTATCTGCAGTGTCTATGACTTTGCTGAGAATGAGGGTAAAATATGGATGCATGAGCATCTTTTGCAGCAGCATCCTGATAAGTGATAACTGAGTTTTTAATCCTTAATTTCAGTGAACGAGTAGCGGTTGGGCGTGCGCTTGATCTTCCTGTGTATTTTGGAGATGCTGGTAGTCGAGAGGTATAGCAAATTCTGCTCAAACTTAAATTACTTTCTGCTGCTTCACTTTTTGACACACCTCTTGCATTTCTCACAACCAGGTGCTTCACAAAGTTGGTGCTGGAAGAGCATGTGCAGCAGCCATAACTTTAGATTCCCCTGGTGCAAACTATAGAACTGTTTGGGCTTTGAGCAAGCATTTCCCAAATGTTAAGACATTTGTCCGTGCTCATGATGTTGATCATGGCCTCAATTTGGAAAAGGCCGGAGCAACAGCGGTACCTTTCTGTTATTGATTTTAGTTATTTCACTTACTCCCCCATTGCTATATTGGTTCTCTTGCACTCGCATTTATTCAATTACGTTGTTAGAACTCGTCATCATTATTGTAATCTATTGCCTTATCTATGCAAAGATTTGCTGAATGTCCAAATTTGAAAAGTGTCTCTGTCATGAGTTGAGCTTAAGTCGAAATTTCTACAGGTTGTCCCTGAGACCTTGGAACCGAGTCTCCAGCTAGCGGCTGCTGTTCTTGCACAGGTAAGAAACAGTATTAACCCACACTTTTGCATAAATGGTCACACGTAGTGTGTGGTCAGATAGGTGACCAATCATGAAGGTGAAGATTTGTTTCCATCAAATCTCCCGCTTATTGTGCTTGTTATACCAACACTTGAAACGTACCATTACCGTCTTCTCTCTTAATTCTTATTTTATATATGCAAACAAAGTCAAAATGATTAATTTTGAATTGCAGGTTCATATAATTAAGTCTCCTTTTCTATCATCTTTGTGATGCATCTTCTTCTTTGGATATTATAGGCTAATAGCCTAATAGGTTTCTTTATTTTGTGAGGGGGAACAAGAAGGGAAAGGAATTGATAGAATTTAGTTGGCATTTATACAAATACATATAATATTTGGTGGCCCTTAGAAATGTTAATGGGCACTAGTTGTTTCATATCCTTTTGTTTCCTTTTGCCTTAGTACATATGAGATCCAAAGGTAACCATTCCAATATAAGTTCTCATGTGTTTCATTATGAAATATAAGAGGAGTTCATGACCTATTACATGTTTGCCCTTCAGTTTCAATCAATTACCTACGTCACCCTTCAAAAATAAGAACCAATTTTATATTTGCCAAATAAAAGGTTGAGAACCTTTTTTGTGTTCCTGTTGAGTTTTCCAATTGTAGCAGTCGTAAAGCAGAAAGTGGCCATTGCAAGACCAAAGAGTTATCGCCTTCTTGTGATATGATTTGCTTTCGTGTGTGCAATTGTTTGTGCAAAATTGTTAACCTCTGCAATGTATTACAGGAAGAACAAAATGTAGTTTCTCTGTTTTGCCTCTTCTTTTATGCTTGTAACGTTTCTTGTACTCTATGTTAGGCTAAACTTCCAATGTCAGAAATAGCTGCAACTATCAATGAGTTTAGGTCTCGCCATCTTTCTGAGCTCACTGAGGTACTTGATGTTCTTTTTATTAAGCTTGACTTGGAATATTTAGTCTTGTCTTGCAAGTGACTACTCTCTCTCTCTCTCTCTCTCTCTCTCTCTCTCTCTCTCTCTCTCTGGTATTTGCCTTTTGACTCATCAGTTGCTATAACCAATTACTGCATGCAGCTCTGTGAATCAAAAGGAAGTTCTCTCGGTTATGGATATTCTCGGATCATGACTAAACCCAAATCCCAACCCTCCGATTCTTCAGATGATGTAACTGAAGGAACACTAGCAATATAACTCGTCATCAGGAATAAGAAAAGACAGGAAATTGAAACAACTATATAGCAGTTTACTTCCATATGTATATGATGTACAGAAAATATAGCTGAAGTAGAGGGGCAGTGGGGTACAATGATCAGTTACTCCCAACCTTTTCATTTGATAAATTTTGATTGGGGTTTCCTCCCTAAAATTGTGTAGAAAGACCTTTTGCCTCGCTAATCAATGCATTCCAGAATTTGCACAAGTTTCTCTTATAAACTTAAGTCTCGGTTTGATTGGATTTAATTTGATTTGTTTCCTCCTATAAACTTCATACCAGCTCTGCCTTGTTATCTTTGGTTTTGCTGTAATTTTGCAAGATGGTATGCACATAATGCAACCTGTAGAGCTTTTGTGTGTGTGTGTGTATCAATTTTCAACCGCAAAGGTTAGAAGGGAAAAAGTAAGAACTATCCAGGGATTAGCTGCTTGCTAAGATTGTCCCATCACCTGGAATTTATTGCACGTTACATATTTTAAAATTAAAAAATATATGCAACTTTCATATTTTAAAATTTGACAATATCAGGACATACTAATTGAATCCTAGTGGTGTTGCCTACGGTAAACGACGGGGTGATCATGCAAAGAATGAGGTAGTGAGCGATAAACCCGAATCTTCTATTAAATCTCCCACCATCATTAAGAATGCTTGCAACAGTAATTATGCTCTTGAAAAGAAAAATCCTTTTATTTGTCACTACTGTGGTGGTCAAGGTCACATTCGATCTTTTTGTTATACACTTAGAAGAAACAATCAGAGAATAAAGGGGAAATTGTTTGTAGCCCCAGTTAATAAAAGTGTTTGGCATGGTCAACCCAATGTGGGAAGACCTCAAGTTGTGCGTCAGTCTCTCACGAACTTTAAGAATGAGAATTTTCAAAATAAATTGAGTCAATTGGCGAATCAAACTTCTCACCTTGTCGAGGAAATCAAAAAGTTGTCAAATTTGGCTAATAATAATGGAAAGACTGATAGAATTGTTGAAAGAAGTACTACACACAGTCACATGCGAGGCGAGGAAATCAAAAAGTTGTCAAATTTGGCTAATAATAATGGAAAGACTGATAGAATTGTTGAAAGAAGTACTACACACAGTCACACCTCGCATGTGAACATCAAACCAAAGCAAACATGGAAGAGAGTCGATGTCGTTTGTCATGTTGCACACACTGCTTCTCAGGCACATGATGCTTGCGCTTGGTACTTAGACAGTGGATGTTCTAGACACATGACCGGAAATAAATCTTTGTTTGCTAAGTTAGAGAAGTATAATGGTGGTTTTGTCACATTCAGTGATGGTAATACAAGTAAAATCATAGGACAATGCACCATAAACGCGTCTAGGATTCCTCCGTTAGACAACGTATTATATGTTGAGGGTTTGAAAGCTAACCTGTTAAGCATAGGGCAATTTTGTGATAATATGCATAAAGTCAATTTTTCTAATACTAATTGCTCTATTGTTGATGCTTCGGGTATGTGTGTGGTTAAAGGTGTTCGTTCCTCGGATAATTGTTATTGTGTTGAAATCGCATGTTCTAATGTGTGTCATCGAGTCTTGCTTGACGATGTAGAAATTTGGCACCAACGTTTAGGACATGTAAATTTTCCTAAATTGAATCGAATAATCAAGAACGACACCGTGAGGGGAGTGCCCAAACTTGCCAATGGGCAAGGGCTTGTGTGTGATGGTTACATGAGGGCAAACAAATAAAAAGCACTCATAAAAAGATAAATTTAGTTGCAACCATTAAATGTTTAATCGACCATCTTTTACATACCGACTTTGTGAAATGGGGAGTAGACTGAACTTTATTTCTGAAGAAAATTAAAAGCGACCTTTTGATCCCTCATATGTTGATGATATTGTGTTCGGATCCACAAATGAGTGGCATGAGAAACACTTTGGGGCACAAATGTCCCATGAGTTTCAAATGAACCTAATGGGAGAATTGACTTACTTTCTAGGCTTTCAAGTTCGTCAATTGAATGATAAGTTTATACCCACACAAGTTCAAACAATGGATATTTTCACTAAGCTTTTAGATTCTCTTAGGTTTGAGTACCTTCGGAAATCTCTTGGTTTAATTTCTCTAGATTAGATTGTGTGTGGGGTCACATGTCATCTCATATGCTTGCTTTGAATTTTTTTAATTTTGAGTTGTCATGTATTGTGCTGTACTTAGTAGCATTTTTTTTTTGGTGTATTGTTTTGAGTCAAAGTTTTTTTTTTAATCATGTGCGTGCTTGCAATGTTTTTTGCGTGCTTGGGAATCATATGCTTATGCCTTTGAGAGTTATGTATCGAATCGAAATTTCTATCATATCTCTCTGTTACATAGTGATGTTCTCTGCTTTGGTAATAGAATCACATGCTCATGTTTCTATGCACACAATCTCACTTGGAGCTAGTAAGCTTACATTGTTTAAGTGGTCTCTATTGAGTCTCAATTGGGTTTATCTTGACTATTAACTTTGATTGACCACATGTTCGTTGTTTACCTAGGGATGTTTTCCCTCATTTGAATCTTTATGAGATGGGCCGCCTATGGATTGGTGTGTAAAGCACCTCTACGGTTTGGAAAAATTAATTTGAGACTTTCTTTTATTTCTTGTTTATTGTTTAAAAAATAATAATAATACCCCTATAAAAAAAAAAGGAAGCAGAAAAAAAAAGAAAAAGGTGGGGGTTTATTTATATTTGTCTCTTCGCCTTAGAGGTTATAGCTGCCTGGTTCTTTGCCCCACAAGGCTAGGTGTAAGTTGCTAATCTCGAGTCTAAAACAACCGATGAGGTTTGTGCTTAAGTTCCTAGGTCCGAGCGTTTTTGGTTTGACTTCCTCGTGATAGTCTTGTTTAAACCTTACTTGAGATAAGATTATAGCGCCCACTTAGTCCTTGATAAGTTTTCTTGCTCCTCATGCACGGCATTTACGCTTCACATTCATAGGCTTGAGCATGGCATTCTGTCCATTCTTTGATCTGTATCATTTTGCTTCCATGAGTTGATATGGTCTTAAATTTTCATTCGATGCATTTCTCTTATAGCCAACTTGCGTATGTGATTCTTGTTATTGCATGTGTCTCACTCTGGTAGAGTCATTTCCTTTGTTTTTCTGTGACAAAAAGGGGGAGAATTTTTATGGTTCTGGTATGGTCATGGGTTGGGGAGTAATGGAGAGTGATGAAGAATTTTTTTAGTGCTGTTGATTCTTTTGGGGAGATATTTAAAAGGGGAGATTGATTTTACTGATGAATCGCTGGTCTAATTTTCTACTCTTGATATAATGTTGCTTGGTGTTTATTATTAAATTATGCTTACTCACTCTAGTAACATATATTTTGTCGCATAGTTTTTGTTGAGCTGTCTTTGCAGTTTTTGGAAGAGCAACTCAAGCTTTATTGGATAGACCTAGTTTAGGCTAGTGTTTACTTCTTTCAGTTGTATTTTTCCAATATGTTTAGTGCAGTTGGTTTTGTCCTGGAAATGCCAAAGGGGGAGATTGTTAGATATTTTGGCACTTTCCGGGGTTGTCCAAAACCTCCATTGGTATCTTTGCTATTGACTCCGTTTGATTGTAATGGGTTAGTTCTTAGAGGGTAGTTTCTCGCTCGATGCTCATCCCATTTTCTGCGCCAAGTTGACCGCTACGGAATCGAGCCAATTGCGTGAAAGGTAAAAGCATTACACAGCTGAAAACTCTCATTTTTGGCAAAGGCGTGAATGCGTAGTACGCGGGCGCACCAAGACTTGTAGCGCCTAACTTTTGATGAAGATTCTCAGGAATCTTGACTTCTAACGTAAGAGCGATTGCGTGTGACCCAAAGGGTAATGATCACAATGAGGTTCATGGTTTCCCACACGGTTGTGGACTTAAAATTTCCTAGTCGTATAGGAAATGGAATGTAAAACGTGAACTTTATTACTCCAGGATAATAAAATTTTTACAAGAAAAGTAAAGTCCAAACTACTTGATGAAGTTTGAATGAGGTTGAATACTATGTATTCGATAGTCTACTTTGCTGAAAGTAGGAAAGTGTGCTTCGCTGGGAAGACTTTGGTTTAAGCGTTGAGTTTTGATTGGTGTTGGACCCATTTTTCATCTTGTGAACTTGTATTTATAGGCACTGCAGTATGCTGATTCAGGCTTGAATCCGAATTTTGCATTGCACCATAAGCTGGCATGTGTCCCATGATTGCTCCACTTTTCATCCGTGTGTGATCATGGGCAGTTTTCTCTGGCAGCTAAGGGATCATGGATGATGTGGCAGCAACCCCCCACTATCTCCTCTTCTTGTGAGTTTAACGCATGCCCAATTGACCAAGTCAATTGGCCTTTGAAATACAAAAACCAACCGCCATCAGGTGATAACCGTCCCCTAAAATCGTGGACCTCACCACTTGAGCCAGATTAATGTTTTCTTTGTAGGTCAAACCGTGGGCTGCTCCATACGGACCAAATCAGCACCTCCTTCGTGGGCCTAACCGTGGGCTAGCTTCCCAAAAGATCTTGGGCTATATTCTTCACATGGGCTGCGTGTTTCATGGGCCCAAATGAAAAAAACCCATGGCCCAAGATTTACCCAATCAATTATATAGCCTTCGGTCCAAATTAATTAACGAATTCAATAAAAGCCCAATCACGACAAGCCCGATCCACGGTGCCGAAAACGGGTATAAACATTGCCCCCCCTATGCCTTGATTCTGTTAAGATTAAGGCGTTTGGAGAAATGTAGTTTTTGGCATCCAAACAGATCTTGATGCATTTAATATTTTATCAAGCCTAAACGTGGCCTAATATTTTCCCCTTTTGAAACGGCTATAATCATTATCTGATCTTCATGTGGGGTTATTATCCATTAAGGAAGTCTCATTTCTTCCTTGGAAGTCTAAAAGCTTTCAAAAGATCCCTTTCCAACCCAACTTCTCTTTGTTGTACGTGCAGGCTTCATTAAGATAGGAACAAAAATTCAAATAGTGGGGAGGAGAAAAAGGAGGCGGTGCATATCCCCAAATTTTTTGAACTTTACTCCCCACTTTCCAATATCTGTGTCGTCCCATTTTTAAAGTTGGCCCTTTTCTCTTCTTTTCGTCTTCACTCCTCGCTACCCGTCTCTCTCTTATCCAGAGCAGAGAAAACCCTAAACCACCATTGTTGAACCCAAAAAACCTTGAGCAATGTCCTCCTTTAGGGCTAAACAAACGGCTAAGAGCCAAACCACCCAATCCGATGAGATCAAGAACATTATCAAGTCCGAAAACCTTTCTATCAACTCCGAAATCTTGATTGATCGTACCCAACCCCGTTCGTCCACTGTTAAAATGGGGCTTGGGCTTGCATTCAATGGTGACTTTCCAAAGCAGCTTTACCCATTCTACCCTCTTGCCGAAGAAGCCTTGCCATTCGATTTCATCACTGCCGACTGGACTGCATACCCACAAGATATCCCAAATCGGCTTTGGCACAGGCTTGACAAGTAGTACGTTCAATGGGCAATCGCGTGGCAGCCGTGAAGGAGGGACTGTGGAAGGAAGTCAGAATATACGAGGCCATCATGCTCAGCCGCCATCTCCTCGACATGGATAAAGCCCTGTTCATGGCCGATGCCCAGTTCTGGTCTGTTTCTTCTAATTCCTTTCACTTTCGTGTTGGTATGATGGGCATCACAATGCAAGATGTTTCCTTTCTCACCGGCCTTCGCCCCCATGGGATTAGGGCCGATTGTTTTGTTTCATAGAAAATCCCATCCTTTACATACCCTGAATCAGCCCAACTGGCCTATTCCAACTTCTTGAAATGCTTCGCTGGTGAAGAGGGAGAGGAGGTCACTGAGAAAGAGCACGTGGCTCTCCTCATTTATTGGCTGAACAAATATATTTTTTGTGTTTCTTCGAATAGGATTACTAAGGAGTTTACTGATATTGCTAAGGCCCTGGCTTCGGGCCAGAAATTGGCCCTAGCCCCACTAGTCCTTGCTCATTTGTACCGTGGCATGCAAGAATTGTTGACCAACAAATTTGTTTTCGCTCCTGGACCTCTTTGGATAGTCACGCTTTGGCTTTGGTCGTATTTCCCCACACTTGCCCCCAAAATGAACAAAGTCTCCACACATGCATGTTATGGCCGACATTATGTAGGCCAAGAACTCCAACAACATGACTTTGACTCCTGTTCCACCTACTTTTACAGTGAACTAACCACATTGGGCAAGGGCTATATGCCATTCGAAAGGGAAACCATACCTCTATGGCTGAAAAACCCCGCCGGAGAGCCTGGAGAGGACTTTGATGAATGCAAGGAAGTCTGGGCCAGCTTCCTCATTTTGAGAGATTTGCTATATGGCATGGGTATGCCCTTGACCAACAACAGATGTGGGACGGAGTACTACAACGCTGTCCAATTTGCTCACCAATTCAGCCTTATGCAACTTATCCCTATTCCCCCATACTTCTCTTGCAACGAGGATTTCATTGATAGAGTCATCGTACCAGAAAAAACCCTAGAAGCCATTCAGAACCAATTTGCTAAGGATGAGGCTACCTTTCAATTAAGACCTTACCAACGCCCAGAAAAGTCTCTTAGATTCGAGAAATGGTGAGCAGCACATGTGAATAGGTGCTTTGCCAAAGACAAAGATGAGATTTTGGCCAAAGTTACCCCTGATGCTATAGTTGTGAAAGATGTTGATCCTGTTAAGAAGAAAACCTTTCGCTTTGAAGGTCCCTCTCCATCTGTCAGCTTGAAAAGGAAAGGTACGTACAAAGGACTAGCTTTCTTGCTTTACTTGCTGTTTTAGCTCAGACTTTTACCATATTCACTCATGCAATCTCCATTTCAGGTGCACAAGAAGTCAGCAAGCCTGAACCAGCAGGAGCCCCATAGAAGAAAAGGCTCAAAAAGCTATCTAACAAAAAACCAACAACTGTATGATCTGATCAACTCTTCCTTTTCTTGTTCAATATTGTAATCTAGGCCTAAATGTCTAAACCTGTTGGAGAAGACTGCTACAATTGCTGGTAGAATCCGAAGCAGTACCAAGACTAGCTCCCTTGAACAGGTTATCCTCTCTGCCAAGGTATCTCTGTATTAAAGCCTGAACATGTTTTCATTAGGCCTGAGTACTCACACTCGTACCTTTACCAAACTTTATATTCTCATTCAGGCCGAATCAAAAGAGACTGCCCACCATGCTGAATCAATCCCAAAAAACGACAACAAAAAGACAAAAACCAAGACGGCTCATCCCAAAAAGTCATAAGAAGAGGGCGTCCAGAAGGCAGAATTGAAGAAAAGTCCCTCAATTGCCTCTAGTGATTCTTCCACTACTTCATTAAAGGTAATACGCCATTTCTTAGCTTTGACTCTCTTAATTCCCTCTTGGTCCTTTCTTGACAAACTTGTCTCCTATCCTTTGATAAACCCAGGCTGCCTCAGAAGGCCCTCCAATCAAACCTAAGCTTGAGGCTTCGTCCCAAACCCCTGAGAAATCCAAGGTTTCTCCAGTCAATCCTGACCCAACACCCGTCCAAAAAGAAGAGATTGTTGAGGAGACAGCTGACGAGGACATGGAGGATTTCTTCAAAACTGTTGCTAGCCTTGTTCAAGTGTCCTTTTCGGGCATTTCCGGAGATGGATCTAATTCTACCCAAGTGCCCCCAACAGCTGGAAAGATTTCGAAGGCTAAAGAAACTTTCCAGGGAGGGCTTCCTCATTCAAAAAGGCTCTTGGTACCTGGGCTAGGGCTCAAATCTTCAGTGAAGTTGCCGAAACAGCCCTGCAATATTTTCACAAAGACTTCCCAGAATTGCAGAAGTCATATGACAATGCCGCCCTTAAACTCTCCAAGGTTGAATCAGGCCTTACTGAAATCGGGGATCTTCGCCAAGAAATGAATAAGTGCATAGATGGCTATGGGGCTCTAAAGGCACAGATCAATGCAATTGAGGAGCAAAAAACCAACATTGACAAAGATATTCAAGCCTAGGAAGACCAAATCCAAGATCTAAAGAATAAGCAGGAAAAAATCGAAAAGAGCCTGGTAATGCTAGTGACTCAACAAACAAACCTAGAAGCTCAACAAAAGGATCTGTTTGCTGCTTCCAAAGCTATCAAGATCAAGCTTCAACCCTTGGTTTCCAATCTACCAAGCCTTCAAACCTCCAAAGAAAGGTTAGAGGCCCAACTCAACGGCCTTGCCAACTCTTGGGATAATCTTCAATCAAGCCTTCTTGACAAATTGTAAGCTATTTTGGCTTTGTAATAAAGTTGAACTTTCATTTAGCCCTGAACTTTGGTCCATAGGGCTGTTGGTGTTTACATGGCCTGAACCTTAGCCCTTTTTTGACTGTTAATATTTTTGATGGCCTTAACAGATTCAGGCCTTTATCTATCTATTATGGCTTTGATGGTAGTTTTTCTTTAAAATCTCTCATTTCCCACATCGTAGGATAATGATGTTTTAAAAACTTTCCATTGATAGTATGTTTATGCATTCCACCATTCAAATCTATTAAAAGATAAACATTACCTTCAAACACCTTGCAGATTTGATAAGGCCCTTCCCAAGTTGGAGACCACTTTTCGTATCTTGAAGTTTGAGTACCCAAGGAGAGAATGACTTCCCATACCAAATCTCCTTTTGTGAAACTTTTTCTTCTCACTCTTTTGTTGTAAGCTTTGGCCACTTGGCGCTTCTGAACCAACATATGGTCTAAAGCATCTAACCTCACCTCATTAACGTCTTCCAACTCCATTAACATGGCTTGGCTATAATCAGCAGGACTTAAGCCATTCTGATAAGCAATTCTAGCCGATCTGACCGTTACTTCCATAGGAAGGATGGGGTCATGGCCATATACCAACTTGTAAGGAGTAACGTTTGTGGCCTTCTTCTTTGAAGTCCTGTAAGCCCATAATGCATCAGAAAATAGTTCATGCCAAACCCTTGGATTGTCCTCTACCATCTTCTCGATAATACCAATCAACGTTTTATTGGTTGATTCGGCCTGGCCATTCCCTTGTGCATATTAGGGAGTTGAATGAAAGAGCTGTATATTGAATTGGCTCATGAAGGCCCGAACTTGTGCTCCAAAGAACACTGAGCCTCTGTCTGCCACAAAATGTTCCAATATTCCAAACATATGGATGATTTTCTCCTTCGTAACCTTGATCACATCCTGTTGATCCACAGATTTTAATGGAATGGCCTCTGCCCATTTCGTAAAATAATCTGTGGCTACCAAGATGAATCTGTGTTGTTTTGACGAAAGGGGATAAATCATCCCAATTATATCCAAAGCCCAGCCTCTAAAAGTCCAAGGCTTTACTACTGCTTGATAATCTATTGTAGGAGTGTGATGTACTGGACCATGAGCTTGACAAGGCTGGCATCCCTTAGAAAAACGTATGCAATCCTCTAATATATTGGGCCAATAGTATCCATACCTTCTAATTAGCCATCTCATCTTTATATTGGACTGATGTGCCCCACAAATCCCCTTGTGGACTTCTGCCATTACCTTCATGGTCTCGGTATGGCATAAACACCTCAACATCAAGTCATCTTCGAGGCTTTTCTTGTACAATCCATCTCCAAGGATGACATAGCTCATTGCTCTTCTCTTGACTTTCCTGCTAGCCCCCACATGTGGCCGCTTTAAGTAAGCAATGATAGGATCACGCCAATCCTCCTTACCGTCCTCCTCTTCTTCAACTGGAAGGTCTGAGAAAAATACTTCTAGGTCTAAACCTCTTCTTCTGACAGAAGGGAGTAACCTTTTCTGGACCATAATGATCTTATGAAGAGTCTCTAGTGATAGCTTCAGGCCTGTTGAGGCCTGAGCCAAACTGTTTGCTTCAGTATTCATACTCCTTGAGACATGTTTGATAGTTACGTTATCAAAGTCTTGAATTAACTGCACCGCTACCATATAATAAGGAGCTAACTCCTCACTATAGCATTTAAACGTCCCTGCCAAATGGTTGATTACTAGTTTGAATCCCCAATAACTCGTACTTCTTTGGCCTTAAGATCCTTAAGAATTTCAAGGCCTATTACTACTGCTTCATATTCAGTTTGATTGTTAGTATATGGAAAATCAAATTGAAAAGATAGCTCTGTTCTCAGGCCTTGAGGGGAAATAATGATAACTCCACAGCCTGAGACCATTTGAGTTTTTGATCCATCAAATAGGAGAGTTCAACGAGTGAGTGAGATTTCCAATGCGCTCAGTCCTGTATCAGATAATTCACCGATATCCAAGCAAGGATGATCAGCAAGAAAATCTGCTAAGGCCTAGCCCTTTACAGCCTTTTAAGGGATATATCGGAAACTGAACTCCATTAAGGCCAAAGACCAATGGCCTATTCATCCTCGCAGGATTGGCCGAGAAAGCAAGTATTTAATAAGGATTGTTTGACTCATAATGTAAACCACAACAGGAAGCATGTAGTGCCTTAATTTTATTGTTGTAAAGTACAAAGCAAGACATAACTTTTCAATAGGTTCATATCTCCTTTCACAAGGAGTTAACAGCCTACTTAAATAATACACAGCTTGCCCTTTCCCTTGCTCATTGTCTTGTGCTAAAAGGCATCCAATAGAATTTTCTGCAGCCGAAATGTAGAGCTTCAAAGGCTTGTTCTTGATGGGAGGCATGACAACTGGAGCCTTTGCTAGGTAGCCTTTGATCTCATCAAAGGCTTTCTGATGGCTTGCCTCCCAAACAAAAGTATCTTGATCTTTTATCTTCAAGAGTTGAGAAAAGACCTGAACCTTTCCTGCTAGATTTGATATTAACCTTCTTAAAAAGTTGAATGATCCCAAGAGCTTCTGCAACTCCTTCTTGGTAGTAGGTGGCTTTGCTTCCATGATTGCCTTGGCCTTATTCTTGTCAACTTCAATCCCTCTGTTGTGAACTAAAAACCCTAGGAACTTGCCTGCAGAAACTCTGAAGACACACTTTAAGGGGTTTACCTTTAAATCGAATTGTTGCATTCTCAAAAATGAACTCCTCAAGTGTTCCAAGTATTCTTCATAGGATTAAGATATGACCACTATGTCATCGATGTAGATCTCCATGAATCGACCAATGAAATCGTGAAAAATAGCATTCATTGCTCGTTGAAACAAGGCTCCGGCGTTTTTTAGGCCGAAGGGCATTATAACCCACTCAAAAGTTCCCAAAGCTCCGGGACACCTAAAAGCGGTTTTAGCCATATCGGCCTCATCGATGAAGATCTGATTGTAACCGAAATGGCCATCCATAAAAGACAAAATCTTGTGATCGGAAGCCCCATTTACCAACAAATCTGCAACCGGCATTGGATACTCATCCTTTGGAGAGGCCAAATTTCAATTTCTAAAGTCCACACATACTCTAATCTTGTCATTCTTCTTAAAGACTGGCATAACATTAGAAAGCCAAGTGACGTATCTAACCATTTGTATGAACCCAGCACTGAAAAGGCGTTCGATCTCCTCTTTCACTTGCAAGTAAACCTCATTGGACATCCTCCTCTGTGGCTGTTTGAAAGGCCTGAACCCAGCTTGGATAGGTAACTTGTGCTCCACTAAATCTCTGAATAGGCCTGGAAGTTCGTCATAGTTCCAGACAAAACAAGACTTAAATTCTATTAGGAGCTGAATGAGCGTTCTTTTCACGTCATCTGGCAGGAGCTGGCTAATATATACAGGCCTAGGATTTTCCGAATCTCCTAGGTTAACTTCTTCCAAAGGGTCTTGGACATCAGCTTTCAAGTCATCCAACTTGGCCGGGGCTGCCTCAAGGTCTTCTAATTGGATCTCATCCAAGTCCTCCTCCAAATTGTCATATTCATTGATTACTTCAGCTGCACAGGCCGAAGAACCTTCTTCTTCTTGCTCTTGTTCTTCCTTAAGCCTTTTTTCAAGCAAATAGGCCTCAAACTTCGTTAACGTGGCCAGCAAAGCCACGTCTTTCTCTTTTTCTGAAGGCCTTACTAACATTTACATGATCGTTTGGTTGAAGCTGTAATCGGCCTATTTAACTCCATGATCATTGGGCCGATTAACTCTTGGTATAATGCCTTTACTTCTTCTACCGACTTGTGAGCAAAAACAGGTACAATCTTATGGCGGCCATACTTATCCAGACCTGCCACTTTCATTGGGCTGACATCCTTATCGTACAATCTTGCCTCAGCATGATTGGTCGAGGCATGAAAAGGTCTACGATCTGCCCATATTACCTCCACATCTTCTTGATTCCAAAAAATCAAACATTTGTGCAAGGTTGATGGCACAACCAAGCAGGCGTGAATCCAATCCCTTCCCAATAAAATGTTGAATGAAGATCGTGAATTCACAATGAAGAACGGAGTTGTAAGAGTTTTTGATCCAACCATCAACTTCATGATCAAAATCCCTTGACAAGTCGTTTCCTGTCCAGTGAAATCCGTCAGAGTTGCTGTTGATGAGACCAGGTCTTAATCGATTTTGCCTAGCTTGAGCATAGTAGATCTAGGCATGAGATTAGCCGCCAAGCCATTATCGACAAGGAGTTAATTAATTGGCATTCCATCCACACATCCTGAGATATACAGAGGCTTGATATGCTTCGTCATCTTAGAGGTTGGCTTCTCAAATATCACGCTTGCAGCTCGATTTTCCGTGCCATTCCCATCTTCGTCCTTCAAGATTCCCACTGAAGGCCCAACTCCATTCAAGCCTGAATTGAGGGACTCCTTCAGTATTTCAGCAGTTTCACCCATCTCCACCATATCAACTTCCATAGCGGTACAGTTGTTGTCTTTCACCTGCAACTCAGATGGAAGAAAAACAACCATGTTGCACTGCATCTTTGAATTCAAACGCAGCCTGCAACTTAAACTTTTCATAAGATCTTTGGCCTGTGGATTCAAACGCGGCTTGCCCCCCGAGTCCTGCTTCTCTGGCTCAAGAATTCCCTTCTTCAACAAAGTAACCTACCTTGGAGGAGGCTCAATCCTAGCCTCCTCAAGGGTTTTTTCTAGTAAAAACTTCTTTTCAAACCGAGAACCTTGCTTTGAAGATGAAGCAACAATAACCTCTTTGTATGTTCTCTCCAAGGGCTTGTGTTCTTTCTTAGGCTTGACTGGTTCAACCTGTGACTCCATCGCCCTTTTCCCGTTGGGGTCATCAACATCCATCGTGTCCCCAGGAAAATCTACCTCTTCTTGAGCCCTTCTATCCGCCTGCCTAAACCATTGGCGGCGTCTTTTCTGAGATCGGGACAAAGGTGGTTGCAGAACAGAAAACTTAGGATGCTCAACCTTATGCCACTCATTTGGAGGAATAACAAGAGGCTTAACAGTCCTAGGCTTCCCTTTGGATGGGGCTAAAATTCTGAGATTGTTGAGCTCATCTCCGATCTCCACCACACCTGGCTAGATTCTACTGAAAACCGATTCCCGTCGGATATATTTTTCCTTAGGCCTGCGTACCTCCTCAGGCCTGACTTCAGTTCTGCCTACAATTATGCTTTTCCACACAGGTCTGGATGGAATTGTATGATGCCCACATTCAGTGCAAACCAACGAACAACTTGGCTTCTCCGGCTTTCTGACTCCTTCAGGTCTTAACCAACAGGATTTCTTCCTTTTCAGGAATGAAGTCTTCCTCATAGTACGGATCCTAGCCTGATTCAGGCCTAAATGCTACTCTTGAAGGTGCCTCCAAGCTTACTCTAGGCCTAGGTGCAGTTCTGGGCATGGACCTCATATTCACCAACACCATGTTGGCGCTTAGGCCTGAAGGAAATGGATTGCCATCCACGCCCATGGCTTGCTTGTCCTTCTCGAGAAACTTGAATTCTCCCCGATCAATCTTGTCTTGAATGTCATTCCTAAACACAAAACAATTATTCGTTGAATGACTCCAAGAATTATGGTACTTATAATACTCTTTGCCCTTTAGCTCATCCAGTGCTGGAATCTTGTGGCCAAAGGGCAGCTTCAGTAACTTGTCCATCAAGAGTTGATAAAAAATGACCTCCGCCTTGGTGATGTCAAAAGTGTAGACCTTGGTAAGCCTGTTGACGCTTCTTGGACCGTTTGCTTCGAAGGCTCCATCTTGACAAAGGCCTTGCAAACATAAGGCTTTCTATTGATGATTTCAGCCACATCAACATCAAGATTAGCCTTAGTCTCAATTGTAGCAACATCGTAATTAGGGTCTTAATAGTACGTCCCCTTGGAAGCTGCCTTTCTATCACTACAAGAAAAAACACATTTGGCGACCAACTTTCGGCGACTAATCACATTTTGTCGCCGATTGACAACTTTTGGCGACAAAATATTTTTTGTCGCTGATTGTAGACATTTGGCGACTAAACTCTTTTTTGTTGCCGATTGTGGGGCCCTTTGGCGACTAAACCATACTTGGTCGGCGAAAGGCTATTATTTGGCTACCAAAGGTTATTTGGTCGCCGAAAACAAACAATTGGCAACTAAATAAATAGTCGGCAAAGAGAACATTAGGCGACAAACGTTTTAGTCGGCGAAAGCTACCATTCGGCTACCAAAGGTTATTTGGTCGCCGAAAACGAACAATTGGTGACCAAAAAATTAGTCGGCAAAGAGAACATTAGGCAACAAACGTTTTCGTCGGCGAAAGCTACCATTCGGCTACCAAAGGTTATTTGGTCGCCGAAAACGAACAATTGGCGACCAAAAAATTAGTCGGCAACGAGAACATTAGGCGACAAAAGTTTTAGTCGGCGAAAGCTACCATTCGGCTACCAAAGGTTATTGGTCGCCAAAAACGAACAATTGGCAACCAAAAAATTAGTCGGAAATGAAAAATTTATATATTATATCATAATAAACTTATGTAATTTATATCATCATATATCTTATTTTTCGTCCGATTATTTGGCTACCGACATGCGATGAACTTGATGTTTTGTAGAGATCATTTAATCAATAACATCTACAAAATGTACAGATAGATCAGATAAAAATAACATACTGTTTATGAGCCCATAATTAGAGTATATCAAAGTGTATTACCTTTATTGTATATAATAATTACCGATCATGCGACTATAGCTATCTGATCAACTCCAATATTTTGCATGATTAGTATGCTCGGCGGACACTATAAATTCAAGGATCCAATGATATATATAGGTACAATACCATTCACTTGTAGCAAACATATATAAACTAAATTTGTATTGTTGTTGTAAGTAAATGTATGGTAGCTATATAATCATAACATAAACTACATGATTGGAATCATTCGGCTAGTATCCACCGGGCATATTAGTCATGCAAAATATGGAGTTGATAAGATAGCTATAGATGCATGATCGTCATTCATTAAATTCAGTATATGTACTTCACTTTGATACATCTCTGATTATGGGGCCCATAAGTGACATGTTATTTTCATTAAACGAAGATGTTATATTATTAAACGAAAATCATTAAATTTTCTTAGTACACGTTCTAAAACTTCATGCTCTATCATTCTATATATAGCTAGTGGGTAAGCGGGACATGGCACTCCCCACCAATTTTGGTGGGATTGAAATATTTTCCTATGTACACACACACACACATTCAATAAAAATCAAACCATTTTCGGTCATTTTTTTTATGATTTCTCGCGAGTAAACTTAAAATCACGTTCGGCACGCTTTGAGCTATTCGGATCATCAATATTTGCTCAGAAAAGGGGAGGTCCGCACGGTAGACTAGTAAGGGATCCATCACTGGATAATTTGTGTGTATGTGTGTGGGTATATATGTATTCTTTTACATGGTTTATATATTAAAAAATATAGTTAAAATATAAGTGTTCAAATTTTCAATTCATTTGAACTGGTGGTAAGGTCTTATTTTTTTAATTATTTTATCATAATGGTCATAATTAATTTTTGACTGTAGGACTCTCAGATGAGAGCCCTAAAATAAAATAAAGAGCACATATTTAATTATAAGAGTCCTAAAGATAAATATTAATTATTACATTTTAGGATAAAATAACGAGAAAAATATGATGAAAAAAGTATGATGAAAAAATTGAGCACTTAATTTTTTAAACTGTTTATATATTAAAAATATGATGAAAAAAGTAATAAAAAAATATGAGTTTTTTCATGTTTGGTTATGAAATGCATCAATTACCAAAAAAAAAAAACGTAATTATTTTATTTTATATATTTAAATTTTTTCGTAAATAATAATAATAATAATAATAATAAATATTATATATTATATATTATTTTTCATACATAATATATATATTGTTTTTAGAAACTTAACACAAGTTGTCGCGTAGCTCAATGGTTGTGCGTCTCCGCAAAGAGTTGGAGGTGCGGGGTTCGAATCTTGGGAAATGCATGTGTGGGGATTATTAAATGGGAGCCATGTGGCAGGCCATGAGTGGCCCACGTGGAGGCACTAGGAAGGTGCCACGTGGCATTTAATTTTTTAATATTATTTATTTGGCAAATGTATTTGGCGACCAAAATTCTGGTTGGCAATAATACCTTTCCGCGACAAAATTATTTAGTCGGCATAACTTTCTGTGACAAACTAGTTTGGTCGGCAAAATACTTTTCGCGACAAATCATTTTGTCGGGAAAAATAGTCTTTGGCGACAAAAATAATTTTAGTCGGCAAAAACTTTTCCAGACCAAGTGTCGCCGACCAAACTGGCGACAAAAATTTTTAGTCGCGGAAACCTTTTGGCGACTAAAAACAAGCATTTGGCGACTATTATTTTTGTCGACAAAAGTGTTTTTTCTTGTAGTGTATCCTTCTCAGAAGCTTCTCGTAACGCGAGGCCTTTACAGATAGTTCAAATAGGTCTCGAAATTATGTACGATGATACTTCTTCTTGAACTCAAAGTCTAGGCCATTCAGTGCTAAAAGCACATATTCAGCCTCGGGCAAAAGATTCTTGCATTTGAAACGTGCTGTCTTGAATCGAGAGAGGTAAGACTCCATGCCCTCTTGTGGAAGTTGACGATAGCATGACAAATCTGCCATCGTTATCTCTGGTTCAACCCTATAAAACTGTTGGTGGAACATCTCTTCGATCTGGGCCCAGGTCTGAACAGAATTGGGCGGCAAGTTGATGTACCAAGTGAAGGCCGTTGCAGTCAAGGAATTCGGAAAGAGCCTTAACTTAAGTTTGTCATTCGTTCCAACTTCCCCACACTGCACCTGAAATCGGGCAATGTGTTCCACCGTGGACTGCATATTCTCTCCTGTGAAGGTTTGAAATTCAGGGACTCGATATCCCTTGGGAAAAGGCTCTCCATCAACCTCCTCTGTGTGGGGTTTCCTATACATGGGTCTACCCACAGGCCTGAATCCAGGCCCTAATTGTTCTTGAAGCAAATTTAGGACTTGATCTTTTCCAATCATGTTTGGCATCGGAGGCAGCCGTGGGCCTTCCTCCTGTGCCTGTAGATTCATGCCTGGGCCTGCCCCCCGAGTCTCTAGGACTGAATGAGCATGATAACCGCTCTTGTCCTTAGCAACACCTTGTCCTCCGTGAAGAGGCCTTTTGTCAGTCTTTTCAGGCCTGTTTGGGTTCTCCAGCAAAACAGCCCTTTGTTCCTTGTTCATTGGAGGCGTCAGTCCTCCTCCAATAACCACTCCTTTGGCCCTTTCTCCTGCCGATGCAAGCCTGTTTGACGAAGAAGCTTGATAGAACACCTATGGTGGCGGCAATGAGTCCTTCAGACCTGTCTGTTCATGGTCGTTGCCATAAACTCCGAACTGTGGTAGAACTTGTTGCTGAGGGACGAGTGGCAGCCTCTCTGTCATTGTGGCAACCATATTATTGATTGCTAGAGTCAAAGGCTCTATGGATTGAGACATCGTTTGCGACAAGGTATGAGAAATCTCTTGTCCTGCAAAGAACACGGAATTCTTGACGCTATCTGTAGCGTCATGGAGATCTTGTGCACTGATTTGAGGAGCGACCTCCTTGAGCAGCGGGACGTCAACAGCAACTCCTTCAGGGCTGCTTGGAGGATCAGGCAGCGGTGGATCCGTCTGCAGTGGATCCGGTGGTGGTATTGTTGCCTTCTTTGCTGGCATGATTGAAACCTTTCAACGACTAGGGTCCCACCGGGTGTGCCAATGAAAACTCTCGTTTTTTGCAAAGGCATGAATTCGTGGTGCGCGAGCGTGCCAAGACTTGTAGCGCCTAACTTTTAATGAAGATTCCCGTGAATCTTGACTTCTAACGTAAGTGCGATTGCGTGTGACCCAAAGGGTAATAATCATAATGAGATTCGTGGTTTGTCACATGGTTATGGACTTAAAATTTCCTAGTTGTATAGGAAATGGAACGTAAAACGTGAACTTTATTACTCTGGGATAATAAAGTTTATACAAGAAAAGTAAAATCCAAACTACTTGATGAAGTAAGTTTGAATGGGGTAGAATACTAGGTATTCGATAGTTTACTGTGTTGAATGTAGGAAAGTGTACTTCGCTGGGAAGACTTTGGTTTAAGCGTTGAGTTTTGATTGGTGTTGGACCCATTTTTCATCTTGTGAACTTGTATTTATAGGCACTGCAGTATGTTGATTCAGGCCTGAATCCGAATTCTGCATTGCACCATAAGCTGACATGTGTCCCATAATTGCTCCACTTTTCATGTATGTGTGATCATGGGCAGTTTTCTCTGGCAGTTAAGGGATCATGGATGACGTGGCAATAACCCCCCACTATCTCCTCTTCTTGTTAGTTTAACACATGGCCAATTGACCTTTGAAATACATAAACCAACTGCCATCAGGTGATAACCGTCCCCTAAAATCATGGACCTCACCACTTGAGCTAGATTAATGTTTTCTTTGTAGGTCAAACCATGGGCTGCTCCATACGGATCAAATCAGCACCTCCTTCATGGGCCTAACCGTGGGCTAGCTTCCCAAAAGATCTTGGGCTACATTCTTCACATGGGTTGTATGTTTTTTGGGCCCAAATGGAAAAAACCCATGGCCCAAGATTTACCCAATCAATTATATAGCCTTCGGTCCAAATAAATTAACGAATCCAATAAAAGCCCAATCACGACAAGTCCGATCCACGGTGCCAAAAAATGGGTATAAACAATAGCACATCATGCATATTTTTTCCAAGATCAGAAATTTTATTGCTGTGCGTTTCCCTTTCTTATAAAACTCTTCAAAAATTTTGTTTACCATATATATACATATATACTCCGTATATCATTATCGTGACAATATTCTTTCCAGAGTATAAAAATAAAGATCGCACGTTTGCCTCTTCGAAATACGGTGACATTTTACTTTCCATTTATGCATCAGTAAAAGACTTTAGTTGGAAGGGAAATCATATCATAGTAGTATAAAAAAAGGGTTTCGTCACGAGGAGGTTTCACTGCTGAAAAGATTTTTTTTGTTTAGCAGCAGCCCTATTTTGTTTTCCTATGAAGAGTTTTTGTTTATACAAACGAAAGAAAGGGCTGCTCGACTGTTCGGTTTTCAGCGGAGGGCGAGAGATTTTGTTTGTTAATAAAGAAAAAGAAAGGGGTGCACGGCGGTGGAGTGATTTTGGTGTGCAGCCTGTATACTGTTTTTGTTTGTTCTTGCCTCTTGCATATTTGAACATTTTTCTTTGGTTGTCTAAATCACTTTCACATCATATCATTCATCAATTCACTGTTTCGTGGTTCTTTGTGCCATTTGCTGTTGTGGCCGAATCTTTTGGAGATTGATTCGAAGCCGGTTGAATCCGGAGATCGGATGTGAAGTCCGTGGTACATCTATTGGATCTTGAAGAAGCTCGGGGAGCATCGGAGATTGGCGAGAATAGGTAAAGGCTTGGGTAAGATTTTTACTATTTCGCAATCTGTACTTCCTTTTGATTAATAGAATAAATCAGTAGTGTTAGGCCATGGTTTTGGCTTAGGATTATTTAGGACCCTAAGTTTTTCCACGTAAATCGTGCGTCTCTTGTCATAATTTTTTTCTACTGCAGTACTTGATTTTTGGTTTGGATTAATCGAGATAATCAACCCATTCATCTATATTAATTTTTAATGAGTGAATTTACTTTCAAATTTGTATATTTTTTTTCAAAACTCCTATTCACCCCCCCTCTAAGAGTAGATTGAACACTTCCGCATAATTTCAGTATCCGTGAGTAATAATTCACCCAGTAGAATAATCCTACCCATCTATCCCTTTACTTTACAGCTAACAAGTAAGCAATATAATTTTGATATGAAACGGTACAGATCGATTACACATACTCTTTTTCTTACTATCCTTTAACCTGTTGTGTAATCTTCATAGCTTATCCCCAAGATCCTTTCCTCCCCAACCGCTAGCCAATATCCTGTCCCATGAGATCACTCACTTTTATTCGTCGTGATTTCAAATCAACCACAAATAAAGGGGTAGCTTATCATGCCATGACATGACTAGGGTTTGCCTAAACATTCACCACCGGGTCCCTGTTAGCACTCATATCGAAAACCAGTCCCCTGTTAGCACCTGTCTCAAATCACATCATTGGGCCCCTTTTAGCACCCATCTCAAAACAATCACCACTCGACATCCACTTGTAGGCAATCTCTATTATATTCCTGAAACTTTCCAATTTATTCTTTACCTAACGTCTAGGTTGTAAAGACCCGTAAATTTGTAAAATTGATTTAAATGTTTTACGAGAAATAAAAGGACGAAATTGACTTGGAATATTGAGACTTGGGGTTAAAGTGTTGAAGTGATATATTTGAGGGGTAGGTGTGTGATGTGTGTATAGTGAGTATATATGTATCATATATGTATGTGTAGGGAATAACTTTCCCATTTCCCCCTTCTCACTCTCCCGTCCCATCCCCTCGCTCTCTCTCGGTTCCCACTCTCCCTCTCCTTTCTCACAACCTCACCCAAACCACCTCAAAACCCACTTTAACCCACCTTCAAACTTTCATTCCTAAGCGTAGTGTAATTCGTACTTTGCTGGTTTGAGCTCGGTGGAGGCGTATCCCTTCCGTTTTCAAAGTTTGGTGCTAGGGCTTAAAAGAATCTATTGATTTTGTTCTTCAATTCTTGAGGTAGGGAGTTCTAACTTTCAATATATGTTTATGACTTGTTTCTTGTAGCTTGATTATTGCCATTGATCGTTGTTGTTGTTGTTGTTGTTGTTGTTAAGGTTGTTGTTGTTGAACCGATGAAAATCTATAGAAAATCTGTTCGAAGTGAATTGTTATCGATACCATTTGAATTGTTATCGATACCTCTGTGTTTCAAAACCCAGAAAATCACTTGTTATCGATACCATTTGTCCTTGTTATCGATACCCTTGCGTCTGGAATGCCTTTGGGTCAAATGTTATCTATACCTTTTCCCTTGGTATCGATACCTGTTGCTTTTCTCCAGTTTTCACTGTTTTGCTTCATTTTTTCACCGTTTTGGTTTTCAATCACTTCCAACTTACCCAAACACCTCCCAATGACCCTTAACTTAATTACTCGTGTTTAATGACTTCATCGGACGTTTAGCATAACTTTAATGCTCGTTTGGATATGATTTCACAAAATACTTTACATTTCAAAGTTGGGTTTGAATGGCAC
Organism: Rhododendron kiyosumense; assembly: GCA_019656275.1. NCBI lineage: Eukaryota > Viridiplantae > Streptophyta > Magnoliopsida > Ericales > Ericaceae > Rhododendron > Rhododendron kiyosumense. The sequence goes on along the minus strand of BPLS01000498.1, from coordinate 2,901,262 downwards.
GAACATGACGATAAAAGGATTTCGAAACTTTATGGACACGATGAGAACATTTCAGGACTCATCGAGGGTGAGTGCTTGGCAGAGGATATTGGGGTCTTTTAATTGGCCCGGCAAGAGCTATATGTTCATATTGGATACTTCAGGACCTCCCAATGGGTAACGATGCCTGGTAGAGGACATCGGAGTCCTTTAACTGGCCCGGCAGGAGCTACTGCACAAGACACTTGTACGAGACACGTTTGGACACATGGTATTTTTAAAGGTTTCTTATCAAGTATTCAGTTGGTTCCGAAATTGGAGTGTTGAGTTATTGGTTAATGTTACTGTCCATTCTTTGAATTTCTATATTGGTGTTCATCATGTGATCATCCCCACATTTCATATGCAAACATTGTTAGATTAGAGCTTTTTACTGGGCTAGTGTAGCTCAAACCTTACATTATTTTTCAGGTACTAACCCAGGGTAGTAGCTTTATGTTTGGAGTGCATGGATGTGAACATTCTTTTGAAAGCTAACATAGAGGAGTTATTAAGTCATCTTTGTAAATTACTTTTGGAAGATGTATTCGTAACTCTATTTGTGAATCTTTTGATTAAAGAATATTGTAAGTTCTTAACTCTCTTTTGATGTTCAGTACTTATGTTGATTTGGGCCGTGGAGCCAAAGATGTAATCTTTTGAAAATTAATGGAGGACAAAGTGTAATCAACGAAATAGAAATGTCGAACCATTTTGGGGTATTGTACGGATTAATGTGAGGTTTTATTTATGAAAATTCCTTTATATTTATGTTGAAAGTCAAGGGTGTGACATAGGTGATTTTTAGCGTATACCAACCCATGTCTCTAAGTCCGCTCTAGCATGTATATTCACGATTTGAGACAATGATCAATAAGACAACAATTATTGAAACCGTAAGAATAATAAAACAATAAAATTACATAACATTTTATGAATGGGCCGTTACCCTTAATCTTGGATGTAAACAACTAATTAGATTTTACAAGTTTGATTATATAAATAAAAAAAAGTAAGGCAATTATAATACTAATTATAACGTTTAAGTTGCACGTTTGATTATACTAGGTTTATAGCAACGTGCGCTGCACGCTCGATCATGCTCGCCGGTCTAATAATGAAATTTATTTAGTGTTTATTGTTCAATTTAAAGAAGGGTTAATTACGGGGTTTTTTTTTTGTTAAGGCTTGTTTGTTTCGTAGATGATTGTTTTGTATTTTAGTAATGGCTAGTTAGTTAGCTATGGCTTCGGCCTAAACTGTTGTTGCTATAGGCAAGGCAACATGCTTTGCATGTCTAAGGTGAACCCCTTGTTTTTTAAGCTGGTACGGATATTGGCAAATGAATATGCAATAAACGTTAGAAGCTACAGTAAGTTGAAAAAATTTGATTTTCTAAAGACGAAGTTTGTAATCCAATGTGTACACTCTGTTGTTGTGTGTTTCGGTGTATACGTCAAGCAGAATTCTTCTAATTATTCAAGGTCATGTTCACACTTGACATGAAAAATGGGTCTTTTTCACTTTTTTCTTAACAGAAATCTTTTCAATAACATATTGTTCATTTGTACACCATTTGCATTGCCTTAAGCCCATTGTTTTATAAGGTCTGAAGGAGTTTATCTTTCGGGTATCATTTGGTCAAGCAATGTTGCAGACCCACCGCTGTCTTAGAGAGCTTCACGCTGAGGTAACCATGGGAATGTAGCATCACCATTTTTAAGACCTGAAAGAAAGGGAATAACTTAAATCAAACTAAACTGAACTAAAGTATTGGACAGGACTTGCTGAAAATAATTTTAGACTTTGACAAAACGATTATTAGGGGGCTAGTGAAAATTGAAAATAGGTACTAATACTTAAACATGCGCAAAATTGTACTACTTTGTGGCAGGTTAAGACGGGATGAGGTCAAAACAAGTACAAACAACATTTTTATTTTGAAAGGCCAAAAAATTTCGTTAATCTCTAAAAATATTACAAAGATTAATAGGAATAAAAAATAAAGACATCAAATTCCTAGCCCGAAACCCAAAGAATCTACATCACTAAGAGTTATCATATGTCCATACAAGACCCAATTCCCAAGTTTGGTAAGAAACCAAACATGGAAAATCCATAGGAACAAAGCCCACACCTATTAGTCTAAAACTTCAGGTAGGAAAAATTAAGACCAAACATCAAAGAGGCGTAGAAGCCCATAAAATTTGAAGACACGCATAGTAAAATTGGAAGACACGCATCATGTGAGATTGGAATATGTACAAAGAGAAGATAAAAATTACCCCCAATTATAAAAGATCAAAGTCTTATATATAGATGAATGGAATATATACCATGCAACTGTATATAGAGATTTAGATTGGTTCTAATTAAAACAGGCATTATAGGGTGTTTCCATGGAAAGGAAACCTGACAAATACTAATGTCTAGGAAAACTTATAACAAATGACTGTACAAGCATCATCGAGAAACATTGTATCGGATAAGATAATTTGGTTACAATAGATCATCAGGGTGTTTCACTCGGATTTTATTAGAAAGAATTTAGACAGAAAACCCTGCTAGATTCAAGGGTTTTCACTTGGATTGGTCACTCAAAATGATCATATGCGCTGTCATTACTTTTTCCTTTTTTCCCTAGAGTTAATTAGAATAGATTTTTATTTTGAAATGTACAAGATGGATTTTGTGCCAAAATAGATTACTATGCCAGGGCACCTAGTGGATGGAAGAAATGGAGCGAGTATTCAAGGATTTATCCCAAAAAACAGGCTCACTACAAGCACACATATAAACATCTTTTACTGGTTTAGTTTCAAATACAAGACTAACAAGATAAAGCACCAAAGAAATCATATCTTAAAATCTTTATGGAAGCATATTTGGAGACCCCCTCAACTATGGAAGACAACGAAGGTGTAGCATGCAAGGCATTTTGAATAGCAAAAATAAGACCTCCAATAGGATACCTCTCAATGTTTGAAGGCACATATCCTGCTTCACTCAGTACTTTCTGTGGTGACAAATTGCACGATATAGTTATTAGTCCAATGAATAAACTTTTAAGCACAAAAATCGCAACATAATGTGAATGAGTTGCCCAATGTCAAAGTAGTTAAACTGCACAATATCATCTACATAGAAAAGAGGTTGCACCATCAGAAATAAGCTTCATGCAAGCTGGCTTGAAATATTTGATCCGGGTATAATTAATGACACGGCATGAATGTGTCCTTAAGACTAACAGTGACCCATTACTTCCATCATGATGCATGTGGATCATGGTAGCAGTATCTCAAACTAAGGGCATTATGCTTGGAATCCGTAAAGATTGGAATATCTGATACTATAGCTAAAGCTCGAAGCTAACTTCATGGTGATCAAATCTTCCTTCATTGAGTTGAAACCCAAGGCTTGGCTTAGAGGCTTAGAGCCTTAGACAACCAAGAGAACTTGACTAATTCAGGAATACGAACTTGCAGCCAACACACCAACTGGTTCACCACGCTAAATATTTTCACTCTTCTATTGCTCGTTGGTCTAATAATGAAATTTATTTAGTGTTTATTGTTTATTGCTCTCCCCAACCCCCAAATAGATCATATCCATTGATTCATAATGTTATTACTTTGCAAATATTGTCTTGTGCTGTTACCAAATATCTGCATTGCCAAGATTTATACCTCACAATAAAGGAATTTGCACACACAATGAACTCTTACGGCATTCAAGCATATTACAAGCATATTACAGGCTTAACATGTAAGCTAATTATTCTTGTGCATTTGTTACAGAGATAAGAAAGGTGATACTTGAATTTGTGGTTACTAAGCAAATCTGCTTCTCGCAAACCAAATAAACTAAAGTTAGATAATCATTCTCATCACAGCCAGTCATAAATAATTTTGGAAACAAAGTTTATAGCAGTTAGATTTTGTTTCCAAAGCAATTGATCATCATCTACATCCATATCAATTGCCACAGTAAGACCAATTAAAACAAAGCTGAACAAGGACATATTCATACCCAATACAAACAAAGGCAGCGAAGTTCAGACACACCAAAAAAATGAACAATTGAAATACCACTCTACAATTATTCAGCAAGACACAAAAACAAAATTACCATGTCCACTTCATATTGACTACTATGAATAACCAATACCTAATAGTCCGAAGAAGAAGACCTTTTTTGATTCCCTGACATGGGATCGGGTATGAAGCAATCAAGAGAAAATCACCGTTAAAGATCAATAAAAAATCATAACTGGAACTATATTGCATCCAAACAAATGAGAACAAATATTGATTCCAAAGTCAATAAGGCTTCATTTGGAGTTTTTTGAATTTAAAGTGGAAATTTCCCATGTTCAACATGGGAAATATTTTAGAGGTTTTTTTTTTAGCTACATGTGACTTGTAAAACTGCAGTGATATGTACATTTTAGCTAGGGAAAAGCCACTCAGTCGGAATCCTAATATAACTACAAACCTTACTCATGAATGAGTTTAAATAACTCATATTAGATAGTTATTCCAAATCCATAATGCTAAAGTCCCCTAACTTTGGCGAAAATAAACCTCAAACTGAATGCTAAGTCATGCTTTTTGGATCTCACGAATTGATATTGAGTAGGAATGTCAAATTTTGCATTCGAAGTCCATCTCTATCCAAACGAAACCCAAAACTATATTGAAAATTGTTGGAAGCAGAATTTGAACATGTTAACAATTACATTTGGAAACCTATAGTTAAACCACAAACTAATAGGAACAGATGGCCGAAGAGCACAAATATGACAAATTTGATAAACCCAAAGAACACGAGAGACCTCATACTGGCATGAAGAATTTGGGGGGAAAAAAATATTTTCCATCTTATTTACCTTAATAGTATCTCAGCAGATTCAAAATCATCTAATCACAGAGATTTTGCTGGAAAAAATTAGAACATATGGTAAAACCGAATGTATGTTCAAATCTCGTGAAGCCTGCATGACCTAAAGTGTCATAACGTGGAAAGTTCAGTCATAAAAAGAATGTCTCGATATAATTGTCCGAGAAACAACACACTCTAGGTGATTAGATGGGCTCAACTTGGAAAACAAAAGTACATTACCACTATAACCTACACTGGATTGTGAGAAAATATAAGTGCAATAAGATTTTATTCGATAGAGCAAGTGTATATTATTGGTCAAGATTAGGAAGTTTATGACGCTCACATCTTCCTTAGAGGTTTGCCTGTTCGTTACCTAAAAGTGATACAAACTGCACAACCCTCTAAAAAGGGGTAAAATGACGATCGTATTCATTCCTACATATTTTACTGTTCTTTTATAGGGGAAGGAGTTAAAAACGTTATCCCTTATGAAAGAAACACAAAGGCTCTACAATGTTTTCTGTTTTGACTGAAAGTTCATCTTACACAGAGTAATCCCTTATGAAAGAAACACAAAGGCTCTACAATGTTTTCTGTTTGACACAGATAATGAAGTATGAAATGTCATATTTACTTCTTTGATTATGTTTTAAAAGGTTGTGTTTGTTTGTTCATAATTCACATGTCATCCTGTTTAACTTGTCAACAGAAATTAAAATACCTGAAGTGGAAAGGTGATCAAGCCATCACAATAGACTCCAGCAAAGAAGTATTTTGGAGAAACATCCTGCACTCAGGAAAAAAGACATGATTAATTTGATGCTCGGTCCAAATATTACTCATACATAGTAGACATGCTCGTGACAGGAAAGGAAAATAAGGTCTCTGTGGTTGTGAACCATTATACTCAGGATATCAATGTCATAAGAAATCATAATAATTTTCATTTGTTAGTTAATTTGCAGGTTAAATTGGCCTGAACCAATAGATGATGATGTCTGTTTGATTGTGCAAAGCCGATGTACAACATGGTCTAAAAAACACAAGATCTTATTTTCTTTCTACAGATATCATCACATCAGTCAAACTCGGTAAAGCGATAACAAAGACAGTAAACAAATGACAAAAATGATGGAAGGAAAGGGTCACAGTCAAATAACTTCGGTACTAACCTGACTGTCTGAAGATTACTATTGCAATTAAGTAAGACAAGTATTGTGTTTTGTAAGATCGTTGCCATGTTTCCAAAAATGAGTATGTTCAACCAAACAAAAGCAAAGCTTTAACATCCCTCTCAACATGGGTGGCAGAGATTGTACATTTCAGGAGAGGTTGACAAAAGTATTAGGTGCCAACAAAGTTTTTTTCACAAACATTTTCATTCACTTAAAACAACTATGGAATATGTATACCTTATGATGCACTGAATGGCTAAGTGCCGCTGCCACATTTCACCACCTTTGAGACATCCTGCCCTAAGTATGTTAACTATCCAAATGGATTCATTATTGATTTTTAAGAACAAGTCAATCTTTTACTAATACCAACGGCTTCCTTATGACCCATCCCCACACAAAAATAGCCAAGGAATTGCAGTACCAAAGAATGCGGGAAATAATATCAAAGCAATGAGGATGCACAAATGAGCCAAGTGATACAAGGGACGTTGTCAATAAAGTAATCAACACAAACAAGAAGAATTCGGAGGTGGAGGTTTGGAGATGAGATCAACTTTAGCCTTATCGACCTCTATGCCTCTTTTAGACACTATGTGACCCAAAACTATCCTTTCTTGAACCATGAAATGACTCTTTTCCCAACTTAACACAAGGTTTGTCTCCATACAACGTTGAAGTACTTTTGAAAGATTTTGGAGGTAAGGAAAGCTGTAGGATTTCTCACTCCAAGAGATAAACAATCCACTGCAGACCATAGAGCATACAATCACTAACAGGCCAAATGAAAAGATTATAGAAAAAATATTGACAATAATATCCACCAAAAAAATAAGCAAACCGAAAAATAAAACAATACGAAATAAGGGTACCTATGGACATAGCATGTAGCAACAGATTCAACACTGAGTGATGTTTATAATAAAAATGTATGTCCTGCCATCCTTTATGGACCCATGTTTCCCAAGGACAACATGATATCATTTGCTCCATTAGTTTTTAGCTTCTGCGCTTGTGTTTGCAAGCAAAATGCTCTAACTCAACCAATAGTGTCTCTGGAACTTGAAGTCCATTCTCGACTTGAATTGCAAAATCATGTTTCCAGTAAAGTCAATTTATCAGAATCAGAAATCTAAACAGATCGACTGTTACAAAGCCTCAAAATCAAAATCGAAATAGATCAAAACAAAAGTCCTAGAAATCGCACAAATCATACAGAAATTCGCACAATACCCAAATTCGAGCCCTAGAAAAATTGCACAAATCATACAAACCCTAGAAATTGAAATTCAGGTGTAAATCGTACCTTAAATCGCGGTCCAAAAAATGCACAAGTTGCGCGAAGCAGAAATAGGTCCAAAACTGAAATCGCACTCGGAAACTTTCACTGGAAAGAGCTAATACGGGCAAAGGACGTTGTCGGATCGGCCATTTATTTTGCCAGAGCTTCCTCTGAATCGAAGACCTGTACTTTCCTTCGAATCGAACCCTTCAAGCTTGGGAGGCGTTTGGAACTTGAACGAAGGGAAGCGTTTGGACCCAACTCCGGAGAAGAGAAGATAAATTTGCTTGGAAATCGATTGGTCGAAGGAAGGAAAGAAAAACAGAGAGAGAGAGAGAGAGAGAAGGAAATGAATTGCAGAAAACGTGCTTTCTGGGGTGTGGATCTGGAAAAGGCAGAAAGACGAAAATGGCCCTAAACAAATTCTAAAATACCAGGCATGTAAAGACAAAATAGCATTGCTTTATTGGGGATACAAGCGGAATAGTTGGAAAGTCCGAAAACCCATATTAGTCATTTGGAAATTGGAAAAACAGTGCCAAAGGCCCACCACTGAACATGCGTAAAGACGGAATTGCCCCTGACCATTACACTGCAGGTTCTCTCACCAAAGGGTTTAATTGGAAAAATAGGCCAATTATGGGGCCGGCAGAAATTAGACTTCATGGCCCATTTACTCCAGTCCTTGATAAAAAAAAAAAAGAAGTAAGGCAATTATAATACTAATTATAACGTTTAAGTTGCGAAAAGATTGGAGTAGAATTATCAGTAGAAAAATAACCTTATCGTTACTTTTAAAATATCAATATTTGGACATCATTTATGCACATCATTTATGGTCCTATTCGTTTTACTTTTATTTATTGTGGCTTAAAAAAAAGATTGATTTAAATAATGAGTTTTTATAACAAAATAAAGGATTTGATAGTGTATACTTGATTTAATCTAATATCTATATAAATAAAATATTAGAATTGCTAAATTAAATACATCACATAGAATACAATGTTATAATAATAATCATGACCTGAATAGGAGTCCTAATGGTCCTACACAACATGTTCGGATATCAAAAATTGGGTCCAAAGGGTCGCGAGGTTATTTTAAATAAAGATATTATTAAAAATTACTAAAAGTAAAATAATTAGGAAATAAATAATCTAATAAATAAAATATGTTGAGGCTAACAAGATTTTATCTTAGGATTAATAAGAGTCTAAAAAAAATTATTTAGGCAATAATAACATGGGTTATAAGGTCGCAAAGTTATTTTGACTGAAAATTTTGTAAAACAATTAATAAATAGATAATTAAAAAAGTTGATATTAACAAGATATATATCATCTTTGAGGTGCAAGGAGTCTAGGAAAAATAGTTCAGGTGTCAAAAATGTTGTTTGGAAGGTCGAAAATGGCTTTGGAATGATTTTTAAACAAAACCGAACTAACCTTGCGGCGGGGGGTCGCGGCCGCAATGTCTGACCTGGTCAAAGTTTGCGGTCCGCAAGGAAAACTCTGGTCCTTGCAGTCGCAAGGTTTACGCAGGATTTTTATTTTTTTGTTTTCTCTTCGGTTTTGATGCATGGGACCTCGGGCTCGGGGAGATTATAGTTAGGCCTAAAAGCACTTAAATATACTTAGAGAATGGAGGGATAGGATTATAATACCTTGAATTTGTCGAATTGGATTGAAATCGAATTTTGGAGAATTGAGGAAGGTGACTTCGGTTATGGTGATGGAGGAAACTTGGGATGGAATTGGTGCTTTTTTTGGATATTCTGGGTAGTAAGAGATGATTTGTGTGATTGATTTGGATTTCGGTTTGGTGTAGCTATTAAATTCACTTTCTACTCTATTTCTTTCTCTATCTAGAACTCCATTGAATTGGAGCTTCCTTTGTCTAATTTCCCCTACGTTTGGTAGTGGTGGGAGGTGGAGAAGATAGGTATGTTCTCATATGGCACTGAGGGGGGTTAATATAGGCGAAGTTTCAGAAGGGGATAAAATGGCATTTAATGGAGGTAGAACGTCTAGAGTGTTGGAGGGACGAGTTAGGGGTGTAGGGGGTGGGGTAGGGTTGTAGGAGGTGGTCGGAGTTTATTGGTGAGAGGAGAGGTGGTGTTTTCTTAGTGAGGAAGAAAACGGTTATGGAGGTGAGGAGAGAGAGAGAGAACTCGGGAGAGACAGGTGGAAAGAGATAGAGATGACCCTTGGGGTGGGGATAGGGCTAGGGTGGTGGCAAAAGGTGATTGGAGGAGGAGGAGGAGGAGGCGGTTTTCTTGATGGAGAAGAAAAACGGCTAGGAAGGTGGGAGGGAGGGAGGGAGGGAGGGAGAGCTGTGAGAGTGGGAGAGAGTGACACAGAGAGAGATTGTGGGAGAGAGAGAGAGAGGAGAGAGAGAGAGAGGTATGTGTGTGCATGCATGTGTATGTGTATATAATTTAATTAAACTATTTACTAATATTAATTAATATTATTAGAAATAATATTAGGATTCTATTTTTTTTTATTTCCACGTTAGTAATATATTTTTTATCGAAAAAAAAGGATAAAAAATTAGGGGCATTACAAGAATAGAATTGGACGAGTAAATTAGGATAGATGGAGTATTATTTAGTAAACAATAAGTTTAGAATCATACACAAATATACAAATATTTACACCCACATACTCACAATAAAAATAGGCCTCCCACACACTGAACCTATCCCTATTATGAGTGTGTGTTAGCATAATGTTGTTTAGTCCCCTAAATTAGTAGGTTGTTAATAAAAACGACTTTTATTAGGAAATTGATTTTACCATTTTTTTTAATGTTACTCTTATTTTCTCATAAAATAAATCATTTAATATAGGCACAAAAATAAGTGACATTAGTTAAAAGGGAGTGGCAAAATCACTCCCTCCTTATCCTCTTATTATAATCATTGATAAAGTTCTAAATTTGCCGAACAGCCGCAAGAGGGGCCCATGCGGCGCCGTTCATCACCGCTGCCATTGCTTTTCGCAAAAATCAACCCCCAAGCCTCTCTCTCTCTCTCTGCTTCAAACCCTAGTTCTAAGCATAGGGCTGAAAATCCTACTACTCAGAATGGCGTCGGTGATGTTCACGGACTGTTCATCATCTACGACGGCGGCGGCTCTTCTTCTTCCCTCAAGCAGATACAGAGTCCGACACAGCGTCCTTCATTCTCTCCGGTCGATGCCCCTGCCGTTCGCACCTGTTAAACCTATCCTGCTCAGGACCACCGGCACCATCAGTCACGCATCAACTTCTCCCTCTATCGTCACCGGTACTTCTCCTTCTTAATCGCTTCCATTCTTGTTTTGAATAAAGCAAATCCTCCCTGTTATTATCCTTGTCAGGGCTGATTAACCGGCCGAATGAGCAGAGCAGTTAGTTGTTCAAGCTCGGTTTGAAAACTTAAAATTAGTTTTGAAACATGTTCTAGCTTATCTTGTTTACGAGACTAGCCTATCTCGAAGCGCTTTAATCGAGCTCAACACGAGTCGATCGAGTAGTTTGAATTTTTTATACATCATAAGCTGAGTATTAGCTTGTCCCATGTTTGGTTTGAAAGCTTCAAAGAAAAATGTTTTAATTTGTTCATGTGTTAAACCGATCTTGAACGAGCTTTCAGCGTACCAACACAAGCTTGGTTCGTTTATCATTCCTAATCCTTGTGAAAGCTGGAGGGTTTTTTTTTGAGAGAAGTTTCCTGATCCTCGTTTCCATCAAGGGAAGGCGGGTTCACGCTTTTTATGGGGCATGTGTTAGTTGTAGTTCTACACTTACAATCTAATGTGTTTTTCTTTTCTTTTTGGGGAAATGATGGTCAAGGACGTGTTTTGATGATTAATACCCGCCAAGAACATTTTCAGCATTAACAAATATTCTTAGCTTGTCCTTGGCGGGTATTAATTATCAAAACACGTCCTAAGCTGTCATTTTCCCTTCTTTTTTTGGCGGCGTGCTCCACCAGTTTATGTGTTTCAATTTATAGACAGGTGATGTTGCCCTCATGGACGTGAAACGTTGTAATTTGTATACATCATGGTTAGGGTTTCATTTAGTTACTAGTATTAGTTGTGCTTGCGCCAATGAATGATAGTGCATTTTGTTGAACAAGTTGAATGCTTCAAGTTCTTTGTACAACCCACGGGCGGAAGGAGGTTCTTGGCCCCTTACAAAAAAGGTTTATGTATGTATGAGATAGAGCTGTTTGAACTAAGAGTTATCTCATAGATGCCCCTCAAATCTTTGTATGGGTACACCACAGGTCATTGTTTTCATAAAGCAAGTGCTGATTAAGGATGGGGTTTCTTTCTCTATAATGTTGTTTCCTGATCTATAAAGGATGATGAAGAAAATGACATGCCTCTCTTCCATAACTGGAATTTGTGGCTCACAATATGTAGGGTGTTCTTTAGAGCCTACTAGTCAGATATCCTGTTGAATCCATAAATGAAAGTATGATATTTTATTCTTGTTTCTCCTTGAGAGTATGAACAAGAAGTGATGTGACAATAGTGAGTTAAATCTTGTTTCACATTCTTTGTTAGACGGCCTTTTAATTTTAAAAGAAATCTTCATATTAGATTCTCAGACCTTAAGGATAATCCAGCTGTATTTTCTTTAGGAAGCTAAGAAGTTCCATGGCTTGTTAATCTCGGATGCTTCTCTCATTTGAATAGTTTAAATGAGTAGGTTAAGCAGATTTTCTTTATATGATAAAAAATTTGTTACTTTTCTTTGTTGGGCACATTTGTTGAGTACATCTCTTGCGTTGGATTTGGAAGACTAATATGGGTTGAAGTATTCACTATTTTCATGTCCAATTTGGAATGCTTCAGATATTGAAACACCTAGAGATATTTTGTTTTGGTAAACTGGGAAGTGGCTTTAGCGAATCGGCTTTTGGGAGGGCAAGGAGAAAATAGGAAAAAAGTTTCTCTTTTGATATCCGATTCTGTTTTTATTGTGCTGGGAGCATTTTGGGCATTGTATTCTTTTGGCTTTTTCCATTGAAATTTGGAACTGGTAGTTTGTCTTTTGTATGAGGTATTCTTGGTTTGTAAATTCCATTGATTTGTTGTGCAGCTGCAATGGCTGCTGAAACCTCTTCAAAGATCATTGATGGAAAATCAATTGCAAAGCAAATCAGAGATGAGATAACTGTTGAAATATTGAGGATGAAGGATACGGATGGTGTTGTTCCAGGATTAGCAGTTATTCTAGTGGGTAACATGAAGGATTCTGCAACTTATGTACGCAACAAGAACAACGCTTGTGAATCTGTGGGGATCAATTCCTATTAAGTGCACTTGCCTGAAGACTCCACAGAACAGGAAGTGCTTAAGCATATCTCAGGCTTCAATGATGATCCCTCTGTACACGGAATTCTTGTTCAGTTACTTCTTCCTTCTCTGAGTTCCTTATTCTGTGTACTGCATTTTGCTCTCTTTTTTCTAAACCTTGTTATGAGAACATACCTTTTAAATGAAACAACGGCAATAGAAAACATGCAGTTATGTTTGGTTTGTGCATTTTTAGAAATTCACAAAGTAAACGAAGATATTAAGGTATGGTCAATAAATGGTTAGCCCTAAAGCATTATTCTGCAGTGAGATTATATCTTTTGCATAGCCAACACTGCATGGAGTTTGCAAATAAACCAAGTTGTGGCAAGTGTATGGTAAGGCCTTAATTATAACCTATGAAGCACCGACACTCCAAAAGGGCGTTGTGTCCATGTATTGGACATGGGGACATGCCCAATAATTTTTATTGTTTTCTGATAGGGGACATGTGGGGGACACTGCTGGGGACACGCCAGGGACACGGCTAGGAGTCAAAATGTAACATTTTTAATTTTGAGGGGTTAATATGAAATTATTCAAAACATTTGGGTTAATCTATAATTATGCCTTTATTTGAACCATGTTAATCTCATACATTCATATAGGACATGGCTTCATCAACGGACATGGAAGAAAGAAAAAAAAAAAAAAATATATATATATATATATATATGTGTGTGTGTGTATTCATTTATACACGTGGCGTGTCTCTCGCAGTGTCTGTATCTCCATTTTTTTAGAATTGTTGTGTTCCGTGTCCGTATCCGTGCTACATAGATTATAACTGTCATTAAGACTACAGTCTACAGTTCTGATTTTGTTCATGGATTCTGTGCCAGCATATGAATGAGCAGAATATCTTGAATTCTGTTTGCATTGAGAAAGATGTGGATGGATTCCACCCACTTAACATTGGACGCCTTGCCATGCGTGGTAGAGAGCCCTTATTTGTTTCATGTACACCTAAAGGATGCATAGAGCTGCTACATCGATA
>BPLS01000498.1:2865584-2887539 GCA_019656275.1 Rhododendron kiyosumense | reverse complement strand
TGGCGTGGATATCAAGGGAAGGAGGGCTGTTGTGATTGGCAGGAGCAATATTGTTGGAACTGGCGTGGATATCAAGGGAAGGAGGGCTGTTGTGATTGGCAGGAGCAATATTGTTGGAACGCCAGCTGCTCTATTGCTGCAGGTAATCTTATGGTTCCTGGATTTTTACTATGTCAGCCTCTGTCCAAGGTACTTCACCAAACTGAATGTTATTTTTCTATCTAATTTTGTTTCTTTCCCTTTTTAACTTCTTGATGTGATCTAATTTCTAGAGGGAAGATGCTACTGTCAGCGTTGTCCATTCCAGAATCAATAATCCGGAGGAGATCACAAGACAAGCAGATATCATCATTGCTGCTGTAGGGCAAGCAAACATGGTGAGGGGTAGTTGGATAAAGCCTGGTGTTGTTGTTATCGAAGTTGGAATTAATCCAGTTGAGGTGAGCTGGGTCTTTTTGGCTTCTTCACAATGTTAGAGAGAGAGATCCAGTTGAGGTGAGGTGGCACTGAGCTGATTCTGTGTGCATTTTATGTGACAGGATGCGAAAAGTGCAAAAGGGTATCGTATGGTTGGAGATGTATGTTATGAGGAGGCTTGCAAGATTGCTTCAGCTATTGCTCCAGTTCCCGGGGGAGTTGGACCCATGACTATTTCAATGCTTCTATCTAATACTCTCAGCTCAGCAAAGAGAATGCACAACTACAAATGAGGGAGGAGGATTCATCGTTGTTCAGTTAGTCTACGACCCCATTCCCCTCAATCACCTGTTTAGACAGTGCTTGGATCTTGGATTTGTTAACTGATTTTGAGAAAATCTCCACAAAATATTTTTTGGCCACCGCAAATTTATATCCAAACATAGCCCTTGCGTGAGTGCCTTTCGATTTCTCTCTGTTTACTTTTTCCAATATATGAATATTGGCATGGGCTAGACAAGGGTAGTAGTTCGTGTGAGGTTGGGTGCTTCGTAAATATGTTGATTGAAGAGAAGGTGAGGAGGTAAGTGCTTGCAAACTGGGTGCTTTCTCTTTCAGAAAAAAGGTACACGGGAATCGATTTCGTACGCAGGAACTCTTTGTTACTATCTACATAATAAGGAAGAACGGTTTTTGAATCTTATGTCTTATATAAATTCTAACCATTAATTTGCCTCATAAATCATACGGCTCTTCCTCTCCCTCTCCCACTCCCTCTCCCTCGTAAACATTGGTAATTGTATAATTGTCACTAATTAAATCTTACGTTCGAAATTGAGATATACACACTCCCAACCGATTCAAAACCAGATTGACTCCATTTTTTCTCAATTTAACTGGCTATTTCGATTGCGAATAACAGGATTGTCTACCTTTGGTCGAAATTTGATTTTGTAATAATTTGCAACCTCCCCACACCCCCCCCAAAAAAATAATAATAATAATCAAACGTTCCATATTATCTATGTGTGTTATTTTGAAATTTTGAACGACCCCTTGGTGTTACATAAATAGGTTGATATTTTGTTCACGGTTACAGTGTTGATTTGCATGTGTTGATTGTTCGATCTGCGTCTTTGGGCACGAGTATCCACTAAAAGAACTCTGTTTGAACCTAATTTAAAAAATATATATTATTGTATAAATCAGTTTTGTTGGCGGAGGTGGTCAATTGTTTCGTAATTCATTTTAATTGTGTTCAAAATGCGTTGTGCTGTACTTTTAGGTACGGGCAAACCCTAGTGATCTTACAAATTTGTACTGTATTTTTTATATTGACTATAAAGAAGGTTATGCCAATTTTCTGATGGCATGATTCAGAATTGGAAGTTATGTTCTTCTGCACAAGTAAATTATTCGAGTTCCAGTATAAGAATGGTCCATGAAATACTCATGTAAAACTCTTTCAGTAAATGTATAAGATGGTGGCAAGCGAATCTTCTCTGGTTTTTTTGCTCATTGTCGGTGTCATTTTCTTATTGACGGATAGCCAAAAAGGGCTGTTTTGGATGCATGTGTCTACCTCGGTTGCTCGACATAGGTTGTTATAGGTAAGATTTTTGTGGAGAGATTGCTGGCGGAATCACTGTATTTAGCTTATCACTTTTAGGTTGCATGGAAATTTGTGTCGGGACCCTTGCCTTGTTATCGCTCACCAGTGCATGTGTGTCCCATTTCCTCTTGTCACATGATTTCTTATCGTTGATAATATCAATGGAGGCGACTGACGGTGTGCTTTTGCCACTGTTTCTATGCAATAAGTTTCTTATACAATGATTAATGTCAGTTCTTAACGGTACAGTCCCTTTGGATAGAGTGATTTCAAGAGAAAATAAAAGAAATGGTTTTGATTTCTAGCCAAATCACTCATTTGGATTGACTATTTTAGTAAGAAATTAAGAGAAAAGAACAGAAATGAAATGTTTTGATTGATTTCTCCCATTTCTCTTCCAATCTCATAAAAAATGCTGAGATTTTATAAGAAAGGCCCACCCCCTTCTTATCTCACCATTCAAAGGGACTGTTATAGTTCTTGGTACTATAATGTCAGTATTATTAATAAAATTCTTGACAGTCTCTAATCTAAGATAAAGAAAAAAAACCAAAAACAAAACATCCTCTTGGTAATTACGATGTGGTCTAGAATTGGCGTAATACGTTGGGTATAACGGACAATATCTCAAGCACTGAGAAATCCAAATTGAGGGAATCTTCAGAGTCGGATTAGGAGAACACAAGAGTCTCATCAATTCCATTTTTTTTTTTTTTTGGGGGTCAAAAACCGAAAAACTCCCCTTTTTTGGGGGTAAAACACGGAAAAACTCACCAATTCCATTTGCTTGCGTTCTTATTCATTCGTTTGGGCTAAATCTAAGCCATTTTGGTAACAAGGTCTGTTATTGGCAATGAGGGGAGAGATGGATATGTGCCAAGTATTTCTAAACTGAACATAAAAATAGGTGTAACTTTTCCGGTGCAAAAACTGGTAGGGAGAGCTTACTAACAATTCTGTTCCCTAGCCAAGACCCATTACTATTATTCAAAGAAAACTTGCATCCCTCCCCAATTTTGACTCATTGCCGATAGAAGTTATTATTACAATCACATTGATATAAAATATGACAAAAACAGACTGTAGACAGATAGTGGTTTGAAGGGGGAAAAAACATCAATGACATTTGTGCTTCCATAAATTGAATACAATTTAGCTTCTTAATAGGAGTACAAGTTATTGGCAACGTCAGTCTATCATCTGACTGAATGATATATTGAAACTCCTAGGGCACAATGGGAACATAAAAATGCTCTCCATTTGAACACAATAATGAACTATGAAAGTCATTATGGATTGAAGCAGATATTTCTGCTATCAATTATTGTGGCTATCTAAATTACAAATGGATAGAAGCCAAAGGAAACAACGTTGAAATAACCTTGAGGACATCAAACTTGCTTGGTCAGAAAGAGTGCTGTACATTGCTTCATTGTATCCTCAGGGCTGGTAACTGTCAACAGAACAAACAAGTTCAGTTTTTTAGCGATTATGAGGGGGAAAAATAGCAACATAAAGGGAGCAACATTTTTTTTCTTCTTTCGAAATGACAAAATTTATTAAGAAACTTGATAGGGATACATCAAGTAGGGGGAGAGGGGATGGGGATCCAATCAAAGGTTGGAAAATGGGCCGAGGCCCAAACACATGAGGGGCAAAGCCCTACAAAGCGGGCCACGCCCAAACACCCCAAGGCGAAGCCCAAAAAACATCCTTTAGGCCTCAAAATGCCCAGATTTGAAACCAATATAGCTCAAAATAAACAAGGCCTAAAATGCCCAGATATAAAAATAAGCCCAAACCCACACAAGCATATGCCCATAGAGAACATAGGCAGTGCCAAACCAAGAGGCCCAAGACTACCCAAACCCTAACAGCCCCGCACAGCCCAACAAACACCGTAACCACCAACACGCCGCTGTCCACCCCACCAGGCAAACCAAAACCACTGCCAGTGTGACATTGGCACTGAAATCAAATTAAACAGTCATTTGGATGCTAAATGAAAATTAAAGTATTCCTTCTCAAGCAAAACATTAAGTCCATCTTGTACAAAATGAATAGTTGCAATGAATAGAATGTTGCCAATTATGTATTTTGAGTTATGTATCCAATTTTTTGCAGTCATCCAATTCTGGCAGATGAGTAGATACATGTGGATATGATTGAATACAAAATGAAACGACTTGATTGAAGCTTTCTTTGCAAAAACTTTGCTAATTACACATTTGGTCCTATAGATGCTATGGCAAATAGAAATTTCCCGGGTACATTAAATTGCATCAATAAGCTCAAATATAGGGCTAACCTGTGTGGCCCAAGGTTCTCTCTGATTCGTATATCTCAAAGTCATTTCCTCCCTGCTCAAACAAACACCAAGCATGTCAGTCCTAATGGAGTACTACAAAATATTCAGCCAAAAAAAAATTCACATGATCTATTAAAACACATTACAAGACATGACTACAGGGAACCCGAGGTTCAATAACAAGTTAGTGGGCTCACAGGAAATACCAAGCAAGGGAGCAAAACATCGCCATCAGAAAAGGAGGGAAAATCCAAATAAATGGATAAGGCATACGTTTTACCTTGTAGGTCTTGTCTCCAAAGAAGTGAATTTCACGAAAATCATCTAGGTACCCCAAGCAATAAGTCTTATCCCAACCTTGAGGAAACACCTTTTACACCAAAGAAAACATAATGTCAAATTAGCTGGCAATGACTGGTTGCCTACTTAAGCGAAGCTTAAGAATTATAAAAGCATAGACAAGCAATGAAATTCACTCACATCAAAACTTATTTGTCCACCAATAGAAAAGGTGAGGTTAAGGTGGGAAAATTTCTCACGGAGCACAGAGACCATCTTGGGGCGTATGTTTTGAACCTGGATGTAATTTCAGTACATTAAATTTTCAAGCAATCTCACATGATAAGTGATTATTATAAAGACCCAAACCGCATACTCAAACATTGTGTGTGGCCCGTGATCCTCGATCTGGTCCCTTCCTCCGTTGGTTCGTCGGTTGCCTAGCCTTCTCCGCTTCGCCTGCACAATGAACGCACGACTAAAACCTGGCCGGGGGTTGCCCGGCAAGGCCCTCCGGCGAGAGGATGAGTATGTGCAGAGAGAGAGCAAAGAGACTAGGGTTTTGAGTGGGTATTCGCGTGTATTAGGGCGTACCTCTTCAGAGGTGCTATCCTTTGGTATTTATAGAGCCTCCTTGACTTGCCCTCCAAGCACGGACACGTGCCTTGCACGGGCTAGGCGGTGTCGTCATGACGTCACCAGATGGATCTGGTAACCGCTTTGGCGTGAGCTGGCATGCCCCATGTGCGCTCACGCTTATCCTTTGCCATAACCGTCTCCGCACGTGGGTGGGCGCGTGACCGCACGGGTGGCCGAGCGTGTCTGTTAATGGAGAATGCCGAGCATGAGGGTAGCCGAAGCCGAGGACGCGCGGCTCGGGCGGGAGTCGTCTGCGGAGTCGCCAACCGACGGTGGCCGAGCTTGAAGGGTAGCCGAGCCCGAAGGGAATTCAGGCTAGCAAACATTGTCTACGGGGCCAGCCCAAATAGTGGCCGAGCACGACACAATCTTCTTCATCGCCGGACGTTGGGTAAAGGTAGAACCGACGATCAGCGTGCCTCGGCCAAGGCCGAGCCCCGGTGGAGTGGGTGTGCTTCTACGTGCGGCAGCTGGCTGTGGCAGCGGAGCGGAGGTGGCCCCAGATGGAGTCATAGTTGAGCTCGGCCCTCTACACATTGGCACAAATTAAGATATCATACCTTGTCATACTTTTCAAACTCATCACGTTCTTCCTGGCTGCAGTTTCGGCCAATTGGTGATACATTGAGCATCCCGCTTCTGAATTCTATAAATGTTCCTCTAAAGTAGAAACCGGATAAGGGGATCAGATGCTAAACATAAATGGATACCAAAAACTCATGCTTCCAATCCACTAACCTTTTTATTGGAATGTCCAAGTCAGCTATATAATGTAGGGTAAAATTTATAAACTCCTGCATACCATCAGTAAAATGTTACATCAATATACAAGTATTAAACTTGTATAGGTTTTCTACAGGGCAGAGTTCAAGCCTACAATTCAATGGCTGCAACCTAGAAAAGCAATTCCACATCTAAATTGACCAGAAGAAATAATTCTGCTCTCCTGCTATTATTCGCCTATAAAATAAACTTCCTGGGGGAAAAATGGATGCTTCTAATACGGTTAGTGACCAGTAATCTGACCAAAGGTGGAGATAAGATCTTCTTGTTTCTTTCCTGAGTGTAAACCATGATGTCATCAGATAATAAACAGTTTCCTGATTTACGGCCCTTTGCTTTCTAGCAGATTAATTATTCAAGAATTTGCACGTTGCTATGCTATTCCATACAGATCATATACATTTCCATGTCTTAATCAGAGGCACAATATCTATGTACTAAGAAAACTAGCAAGGAGCAGGAAAAACATATTACTTTGAGTTTATCTTCTCCCAGATACGACTTCAAGCTCTGCAGAGAAAACCCGTTGAGGAAGCAATAAGCAATAAGCAATCCTAACAAGGAAAACAGAAAGATACTACAGTGGAGGCCAAGCATATAGACAATGGCAGTGTTCTAAATGGCGCTCGGCGCTAGTCGGGCGGCGACCCGCCACCAAGCGCCGAGGCGCCGCCGAGTGATTCGGCGTTTTTAAAAAAAATATATATTTTTAATATTTTTAAGGCAATTAAGCTCCGCCAAGCCCGCTAAGATGGCCGCCTAGCTCTGCCAAGCCCGCCGAGATGCTGCCTAGCTCTGCCAGATCTTAGTTGCCAAGCTCTGCCAAATCTCCAAATCCGCCGAACGAGCCGCTAAGGGTGAAATCTTGGCGCTGACCGCCATATAGAACACTGGACAATGGCTTGAAGGACCCGTAGCCTTCTACTACCCATAGGTCAATCATCAAATATTTAGTTTTAGTCTATTCTTCCTTTTTCACTTGTAGAATGGGCTAGAGCACAACCCAAAAGAATCACTTGTATCAAGACACTGTTCAAGGGTTATTTGGAATTTAAGAGGCCAAATTAGGAAGCCAAATTTTCATGATTCCTATGCAAGTCTGCAATTATGAGTGAAATATCCCAGACCTTGGCTGTCCAGAGGAACCATGTGGATAATTGCCAATATATTTAGATCGAGGGTGCATTTGGCTGGATGGAATGGAATACAAATTGGAATGGAACTAAGAAGGGAATGGAATTGGAGGAATTGAGACTGGAATAATCATTCACATTCCCATGTTTGGTTGTTGCTAGGAATCAATAGCAAGAATGAAATTCACATTCCAATTCCTGTGTTTGGTATGCTAGAATCACATCTCAAAGGAATGGAATTTGGAGTGGCAACAACAAATTTTGGAGTGGCAATAGAAAATCTTGGAGTGGCATTAGTAGTTATGTGAGTGATATTAACAATCCAAATAGGGATGGTGGAATGGAATTGTAATTCTTTACTTTTCAAATAGAACAGTTAATCCTTTGTTTGAATGAATAATAATTCCACGTGGAATGGCTATTCCTTTAATTTTTAGTGAACCAAACATCGGAGTAGACATTCCATAGGAATAACCATTCCATTCCATCAAACCAAACATAGCCAAAGTGTCGTATGAATTTTGGAGTTGAGATAAGAGACTGTGGTAAGAGCTTGCTTGTGAACAAAAGGGGGTATGTTGCTTGTGAGCAGAAGGGGGACATACCCAGGTTTTTAAGTTAAGATCGGATTGGTAAAAATGAATTGGATCTCAAAAGTACCTCGGTCCCAATAAGCTTCCCGTCCTTGTGGGCCACAAGGCCATTTTCCGCAAATATATAATCATAGTCATTTATTACTGCAGACAGCATGGAAACAAGCACCAGATTTACATTTTAGAAACTGTGGGCTAAAAAGGGATGCAGTCAACCACATCATTAATTTATTTCCTCCAAACTATGACTAAAGCCAAAAAATGCAACAGAAAGAGTTTTCAGAAAGGGTTTAGTAAAGCACTATGACTAGAGCCAAAAATGTGACAAAAAGAAGCTTTCAGAAAGGGTTTAGTAAAGCTTATGCTACGCCAAATCATGTAAAGAACGTGATAGCGCATAGCAGAGCTGAAGCATATAGTTCACTACAGTCATTCAATTAGTCTATAGATCTACAACTATGTTCTTCTGTGTTCTGAAGACATTGACATAAAAACTACACTAACTTCTAGCCTATTTGTTGGAGATTTTTCAAAATAAAATGAATGTTGAGAGAGGTTTTTTGTGAAAAGGTGCAACACCTTTTCACAGGGGTTATGACTTTTTGTAAATAGTTATTACACCTATTAATTTAGGGTGTGCTTGTTAGAAAGGGTGTGATTGTTAGGAAGAGATGTGAAACATGGGGGTGCCTCCAAGAGGCATGACCCTCACTAATTAATTGTTTTCATGAAAGAGTGCCAACTAAAAGGCATGATCCTTTCTATTAATTAATTGTCTTCAAAAGACATGACCCTTCCTACTGTGTGCTTACTAAAGACAACCTTTGAGGTAAGGGTGCCTATAAGTCCATAAATAGGCTATTGGTTAAGTCATTTGGGACACGATAATTCAAGAAACACTCCCTCTCTAATTCGTTGCTTTCTGTGCTGTTATTCCGTTATTCTACAGAAACGGAATTAACAGCCCTTGGTTCTTTTGATTCTTTTAGGCTCAGTATTCTGTCTGTCCTTCGTTTGTGTGGACGCAGGCAAAAGATTATTGATCGGGCTTCATTTTATCCTCAGAACAGATTCTCTGCAACCCGGTGCACACCAATTGGTGGGGGCAAATACTGTTTTCGGAAAGCGACCTTGTAATGTGACTCGAAGCGGATTCCATCAGGTTGTTCAAGTTCCGGAAGGCTCCAGATTTTGACAGTTCCAGATTTTGCACCAACACTTCTTACCAGCATTCTAAGGAGCAAAAGGTTGCCCGAGTTGTGTTTCCTATAGGCATGGGCCGATAGGCATCAACTAAGTTTCAACTGCAAGGTTACTCATAGAAAAGTTAACTGATATGCATGTCAAATAATAGTTAGCAATCCATATTCTCACTCTGCAACATGTGCAATAAATTTTGGAAACAAATCACTTCAGTTCGCAAGTAAGATCCCCATAGCCAAATTACCGGTAGAAGCTTTGCTATGATTTCCTCCTTAGAAAGGAAAAAAAAGAAAAGAACTATTGATGGAGAATAGGAAACTGTTGATGAAGAATAGGAAACTGTTGATGGAAACTATTGATTTCCTCCTTAAAAAAGAACTATTGATACTCCTATTCAATCTCCAATTAGGCAATTGTTGATGGAGAATAGGAAACTTTGTGAAACTCTTAAGTGCACAACAAAGGATAAACTGCAACTTATTGCCACATGGATGAAGTTGAATTGTAACTTGTAAGGGTTAGACCAAATAGAACAATAAAATAGCCACAAAATATCTGAATTCTCTAGCTTCATAAAGCTACTATCTTTCAAAGCCTAGTTGACATTACAATGTACCTGAACTCCCGAGTTGCTCTGATATTTTAACAAGGTTCGACCCTCCAACAA
Source organism: Rhododendron kiyosumense (assembly GCA_019656275.1). Lineage (NCBI taxonomy): Eukaryota > Viridiplantae > Streptophyta > Magnoliopsida > Ericales > Ericaceae > Rhododendron > Rhododendron kiyosumense. The sequence continues at coordinate 2,877,905 of BPLS01000498.1, read as the reverse complement.
CACCTATTGTAACAACCTGCAGTGAGATCATTGTCAAAGAAACCATCATATGGAAATCCATTCCAATTGAAAGAGAAATAATGAACCAAGAAAGCCCTTATCAACACCAATCCAAATAGTCTATCACTTGCCTTTCGAAGTTCCTGCATGAACTTCAACATAACTGGAGTAACCACCTGGCATTGAAATAAGCAAATTTTATGTCATTCACTATAGCAGTCTCTATATTGGTTCAAGACAGCCTAACCAACCAGATAACCATGGAATATTCCATAGGATGATAAACAACTGCCTTACTAAACTGGAAACTCGATCGTCTTTCAAACGTACCCAGCTATGAGCACTTGTTATAATGTTCAGCATGCAATTAGGAATCACAAATAGAGTAAACATTATTTTGCCTAAGAATTCATTCCAAAATGCAAGTTAAACACCAGGGTACCTCATCAACTTAGAATGAGTTAATTTCTATTTTCTTGAAACAGTAAATTACTAAACCTTTTTACCTTTTGGTTTTTTCACTAAACTAGTCGGAAGCTTATTGAAGAATGTGGACCAACATAGCCAATTCCCAATTAGCAAGCATTCTGAGAAGATGCTAATAAGTTGGCCTGTATTGTGCATGGGTTGTATTCCCTGCTCTTTCACACCCAGCTCTCTTGATTTTTTATTCCCGGAGAAAACAGGAAAGTAACTTTTTTTGCTCTTAACTTTTATCATTTAATTGCTAATAAACACGTGAAAAGTTACTTTGTTCTCCTCTTTCCATCAGTTTCTAATGGTCTCTTGTTAATCAAACTGATCATTGAGCTAGAATATAAAAGGATGTTCTTCCAATGTATCAAACAAAGAAACTCAACCGCCGTGAACAATATCAATCACGCTTTCAAGCAAACATTTTGTTGGGATTTGTCCCACATTGGTTAATTATCTCCTCCAAAACTAGTATATGAGCCTGGGCAACCTCTCCACTCTTAGCATTCTTTAACATGGTATCAGAGCCAGGCTTTCGGAGGATTTTCCCCTTTGTTTGTGCCATAGTTGCACTTTATTTCATTGTGATCCGTGTGTTCCGGATCCTATGTTTACCTCTCCACGTGCGAGTCAGGGGTCGCACGTGCGGGGGAGTGTTGGGATTTGTCCCACATTGGTTAATTATCTCCTCCAAAACTAGTATATGAGCCTGGACAGCCTCTCCACTCTTTGCCAATTGGTTTGGAGTTGGATGCTTTAACACATTTCAAATAAGAGAAGAAATTGGTACCTTCCGTGGTGCAGTAAGAGTTCCATCAACATCAAATAAAGCAATTAATCCAGGCTTTCTTGCTGCCATTGCAGTGCAGAAACTTTCTGCCATTAGAACCACAAATTTAAGAAGAGTCAGTCCATTTGGTGCAGTGGGTGGGAAAAGAAAAGAAAGAAATATTTGGGAGAAAAGAGAAGGATTGTGTTTCCTCACCAACATGGTTGGATGAGTAAGAAAGCAAAGCATGATAATTACATTTCCTTTTCTTCATTTCTTTTTGGAAATACATTTCTTCAATTTTATCTCCGTCTCTCTCTTACTCAGCTAAATGGCAATCCAAACTCCAAAGATGAAACAGTTCTATTCCTAACCCCAATGGGCTGGCCTCATGATCAAGGCTAACAACTTAGGAGTTTGTTCCCTCCTAGGCTCCTACATAACTTGTTCAAAATAGGTACTATCTCAGTTCATACATGACTTTGCATGGGCTTCCAATAGGCACCTCGCTAGTGGACTGCAAGATTAATTGACTTAAGCTGGTCGGGACATCTGGGTTATTAAAAAGACAAAGACTTTGAATTCTCATAATTTCTTATGGTTTCTCATCAAATCACTAACCGTCAAAGCAAATACCACTCAAAAAGAGAGGAAAGTTGTCTTCCACAAAGGGGCAGCTCCACCTACAAATGAGCGAACCCCCTGAGCTGGAAAAATGCACTAAAATTTCGTAACCTTTTACATAATTGGATCTTTCTCTCATACTGTCGACACTGGATTGTCCATAAGTAGCCAAAGTAAAAAGAAACTTTACTTAAATTTGTGAGAATGTAGATAATATAGCTCAACAAAACAAAATAAATTAGGTCCAATCATTTTCAATCAATTATAAAACTATTCATTTTATATAGAGATTTGTACAAAAAAGAAAAAAAAAATCTTCATGTTTTTTGTCACCACTAAACTAAAAGTCTAGAGCTGCCGTGCTTCCACATACCGAACTCAGCCAAGTTAACAAAAATATGCAACATAACTTAAGTGAGCCAACTCAACTCAGTAAAACTCGGAAATCTATACAATACAAATCCCCGGGTAACCGCTATACTGATTGCAGTTTCAAAACCCACCCTTTGTTTGGAAGGAAAAACACTCTCTCCCATTGGAATTGCAAGCCCATTTACTAAAACCCGCAGAAATAAGACCCAGTGACCGATTCACAGAACAATGAGTAAATGACCAAAAGGAGGATTACCTCAGCAAAATTTGGTGGTACGAAAGGAAGCGTCCCTTGAGTCAGCCTCGCTATAATGTTAATTCACAAACTGATATGCAGATCTGCAATGGAGGGATATATATCTGTGAGGCCTTGAGGGTTTGAGTAGGAAATGGAATACTAAACTAGAATTGAGGAATTGTTTTGTTATCACTCAAAGGCAGTGGGAGTGTGCTTCAATAATGCTCGGTCCACCGCGTTTTATGCGGTGAGCCCACATTACGGTGGGCCCCACCCCTTTATAAAAAAAAAAAAACCAAAACAAACAGCAGAAAACAAAAAAAGCCCAATGCTTGTTCTTCTGGTTTCAAGAGAAAGCGAGAGAGAAAATTAGAACGCGACCACCACGTCCACCACCACCTTCGCCGGCGACCCTCATCACCACCTCCGACCACCATGTCAGTGGCTCCAACTCTGGCAACCACCCCCAACACCTCGCGAGAATCGCGAAAACCTGCGGATTTGTCCTAGATTCAAATTGGGATGCACTCCACCGCCAAGGTCTCTCCTCTTCTTCTTCCTCTCTCTCTCTTTGAACTTTCCTATTTGCCCTAGATTCTCCATCTTCAAACGCCCAAAAATTAGGGTTTTAAAAATTGGGGATATTGCAGATTTTTTGTGTTCAATTTGATTGAGTAAATTAAGGTTTGAAGTTGAGAAACTTTGTGTGCACTGGTCTAATGAAAATTAGTGTTCAAAATTGAGAAACTTTGTGTGCACTGGTCTAATGAATTAGGGTTCGAAATTGGGAATTTGTGTCTGATTTTTTGTTTACCTGTTTGCTACCTGTTAGTGTGTCTGATTACCTGTTCGAAATTGCAAAAATTTGTGGTCTCATCAAATAAGCATTGATTTTTGTTGGAATGAATTGCTAATGAACTCTTTTCGAAAATAAAAACAGAACAAATCATGGGTATTTGCTTTGTAGAAGTAACTGAGTAATGTAGGGAATCTTCTTGCTACATTGTACTTCAATTTTCTCCTTCGCACCCACATCTCCCATGTTCCAAACATGTCTTCTTTAGTCATGCTTGATTCATATGGATTAACCATAGGAGCAAACATGACTATACCTGCAAAACAACCACAGATACATCACAACAAACATATACCAGATGATATGATTTCCACAAAATTATAATATCATAGACTTCAACCCAAATAACTTTAGTTCAGTGTCATAATTCAAAGAAGCATATTATAGACACTTTTTACTAGATCAGGTACAAATGGCATAAAATAGTGAATAGGACCCTGGCTATAATGCCTCTTTCCCGTATCTTTGTAAGAATGTTCTGATCATGTTTCAATTCTTTGTTGACATTGCTTCTTTTTTTTTATCTAGGAATGGCTGGAAAAAGGTTCGATTATGTTCTTTTTGTTGGAAAAGTCCCTGAAAATATATGAAAGTTGGATAGCTTGGAGGGTGTATGTCGAAGTTCATTGCAATGTGCAATTGTCGTCTCAACCTGTTTAACTCCACACCGATTACCCACCTTTGCTTGTACCTGTGGAAGCAAACGTGAACGGCCATGGTGGTACAAATACGTGCATGTACATTGCAATGTTCTTTTCCTTTCTTTTTGCTCGGTGCAAATATGTGCAAGCAAACGTGGATGGCCCTAGTGAACAATGAACATGACTCGGAAGACTCGAAAGGGACCTTGCAAGAAGTGACACTCTAGGCTTTTCCTTTCTTTTTGCTCATTTATTTATTTTTTCTTTTATTGGTGCACTATCCAGGGTAGAAAGCTGATGTAATAATGCTTAGCTCGTGTCTCCTTTTTGGATCCTAATTTCATGACACATGTACCACACTTGATCGATGTCAATGGATGCCGTATTTTCATTTACCTTGTGGTTTGCTCATAACAATGCTTGAGTTTATTTAAAGTTTTAAATTTGAATGTGACTGATGATCGTAATGAGAATGACTCGGCGCTGGTTTACACAGGAATTACGGATTTAAAAATGATGACCCGGCGTGGGTTTTAGACATGATTTGGTTACTTGACTTGGTTTGCCCAGCTTAGGATTTTATGACTTTGATTTTGTGAATGGTAATTAGGATGAGAAATGCCTAGCGTGGGCTTATAGACTGCTGTTTTTGCTGTTTATTGTTGTTGCCTGTTGTTTGACTGAGACGTTAGATATCGGGCTCGAACAAAAAACAGGGGAGATGCTGCCCAAAAATTTTCAAATATTGTCCTCAAATTAAAAGTATGATGTTTGTAACGCCCCCAAAATTAGGGTACGTTAAAAGGACATTTTATTTCAGAAAATAAAGAGAGTCACTGCTCTTATTACAACATAGCCCTCGTAAGAGCATTTGAAATACAAAATTGGACAACAAAAGGAAACTGAGGCTCCTAACTACAGCTCCTCTCGAGTCTTCATCCTAGCAAGCTCCTCTGCTCCAAAAGCTTCCACAGTGAACTGTTCATCTCGATCATCTACAAGGTCTGACACATTATATCGGCGTCGCCACCAATATAATATGTCAGGGTCACCACAAGGCAACACCGTGAGCTACAACGTTCAGTAGAGTAACCCCATACCCGCTAACCCATAACTTACAAACAGACGATCATAGAAATTAAACTAATAACGATAGCACAACCACATTCTCTTTGGTGTCCAAGTTTCTCTTTGTTTCTCCTACGCGACTCGTCGTAGACCGTGTCAATCATTTTCCAATTATAAAACCTTCTTTCAATATCATTTTGCATTGGCTCCGTACCGCGGATAACCAAGCCATACACACCCAACCTCGGTTCCGCCGTTCCGGGTTCCCGAGTATCCTCACAATGGTTCCGCCGCACCGGGTTCCCATTGGCACACAAAACTTGCATTGGCTCCTCTCCACGGAAAACCAAGCCATATTACCAATAAGGCTACCACGTCCGGCCCTATTGGCAATCTTCACAAAGGGCTACCAAGTCCGGCCACATTGTGGTTTTCACAACCCACGCAATGGGCTACCAAGTCCGGCCACATTACGAGTTTTCATTCACACAACGGGCTACCAAGTCCGGCCACGTTGCGGTTTTCACAATCCACACGATGGGCTACCAAGTCCGGCCTCATCGCGGTTTCAAAACACATCTCATCATTATCCATACCCTAGGCGTTATGTTTCTACTTTCTCGATTCTCGTGTCTCGTTACATGCAAAGACTCCGAGGTAGGATATATCACATACGTAAACAACAATCATTCAACTACTTACTAGCTTGCATGCTTGAATCATCATAAACAAACATACATCATGCATTTCCAACTTTAAAAGATAACCTTATCAACGATCAAAATATCTTTGAATCAAACATACAATTAACATGATACATAAAGTTTAAGTGCAAGGTTAAACTACTCATACTTAGGAAAAGTAGGTAAGGATAACTACACATACATAGGGATAGGGTAAGAGAATCCTACCTTGATCCGAAACTAGTCGGGGCCGAATAAGCTAGGTGGAAAATTCCCCCGAATCTGGACCAAACTTCGGACGGCAATAACTCGGTCAATCTTTGGCCGAATAGAGTTTTTCTTGGGTTGAAATCGAAGATCTCGAAACCCTCTACAACTCTCGAGAAGGAAGTTAATCCTAGAAACGAACCTAGGTTGGAGAAAAATGGGGACGAAGGAGAAGACAGTAAGCTGTCCAGAAATGGAAATCCAGAAATTTTACTGAACTTCGGATGGCAATATCTTGGTCATTTCTTAACCGATTGGGGTGATTCTTGAGCCTAACTTCAAGGTTTCGAAGTGCTCTACAACTTTCCAGAAGGAAGTTGATCCTAAAAACTACTCTAAACAGGAGAAAACTGGGATTTTCCGACGGAACAGTGGCTGCCCAGAAAAACAGAAAATGGTTTCTAGAGAGAAGGAAGAGCTAATGCTTTGAGGTGTGCTTTGAAAGGCTTGGAATGGCCTTCTATTTATAGGCAAGAGCTTGGCCTTCTCCTCTTTCTCACTCTAAGCCTCACCTTGACACTTGGCAAGAGATCATGGAAGATCAAAGAAAAATCCTAGACTTGTAAGGCTATTTTGTACCATGGTGAGATTCTTGAATCCAATGGATGGTTGAGATGGAAATGGTACATGATCCAAGGGTTAAGAAGTTTGCAAGGTGTCCAAAATCAAATCCAACTTTTAAGCACAAATCAAGGAAAAATCCTAGGGTTGCATGGCTACTTTTGTACCAAGATTGATCTTGGATCAATTGGAAGGCTAGGATGGATCCTTGGTGGGCAAGAAAGATATTGGTACAAGATCTAAGGGTCCAAACCATTGCAAGGTGTACCAAGGAGTACAATGGAGTTAAGTCTAGGCTAGGAAGATATATATACACCAAGATATGAAGGTACAATGAAGATCAATGCCAAGATACAACCAATCTTCCTCTCTCCTTCCTCCTTCCTTCCTCTCTCTCTCTCTCTCTCTCTCTCTCTCCCATTCGGCTCTCTCTCCTCTCTCTCCCTCTCTCCGGCCTCTCTCTCTCTCTCTCTCTCCCTCTCTCTCTCTCTCTCTCTCAAGTACATACACACACATATATATATGCATACAAGGTTCAAGAAAACAATAAACAAAAGAAAATTTGTACTTTGAGATCAAGGGATTTCAAAAGACTAGATTTTCCCATTAAAACAAATCAATAGGCACATGGTTCATAGCCAATAAAAATAACCAAGTACTAACTTAATATATACATAAGTACTTATGTATCTAAGAAGATCAAAAACCCCAATAAAGAATAATAAAAGAGTACCTAAGAAATCTTAGGTATTAAAATCCTCCAATAAAATATTGCATATCATCCCATGGGATTTTTGAAAAAGATTTGTTTATTGAAATCCTTGTACTTGGTGAAAGACTAACCCTTTTATCCATTGGGTAATAAATCCCCTAACTTCTATTGTCCAATGGACAATAGTGACTTGGCAACTTTTATTTTAAAATAATTGGTACTTTGGCACATGGGGTTAAAAAGAAAATATTAAATTAATCAACCCATGTACTATGTTAAAGAGTAACTTATTATCCAAATGATAATAACCACCCTAACTTTTATTATCCAATGGATAATAGTTGCTAGGGAGATTAAACATTAAAGTAATCCAAAAAGTACTTTTAAAGTAATCAAAAAGTTACTTTTTACTATTCATAGTACTTTAATCAAGTAGACATTTAATATAAACAAATGGGGTTTCTATTATCCAATGGATAATAGTTTCCCTAACATCTATTGTCCAATGGACAAAGAAAATAACCAATTTGATTAAAAGAAAAAGAATATTAAATTCTTAGTCTAGGGTTCAAAAGGTTCAAAGGGTTCAAGAGGGGCAAAACGGTCATTTTGCGGTTAGGGAAAAGTAACTAGGTGGCTTGCTAGTTCGGTTTCTCTAACACGTCGGTTAGAAACTAACTAGGCTTGCCAAGCGGACTAAAGCGTCAAAAAATAATTTTTCAAGGGGCAAAAATGTAATTATGACAAACTACAAGGAAACTAAGGAAATTCAAATAAAATTCAAATATTTAACGAAATTTTCAACGACCAAAAATCAGGGTCGTTACAATGTTGTAGTATCCTTTTGAGTCTCCTTTTTTCGAAAGAGCATTTCAGACGAGTACAATTTCCGATGCAAGTTCTGGAACAACAATTCCACCTAAATCACTCAAACAAGAATCCATTTATTGAGCCAGCATTTGTGGACATTTTAGAATTCGAACTGATAATAATTACTAACTTAAACATTGTAATGTCTGATTAATCTGCCTTCCGAAAATAAAATATCACGACAAATATTATGCTTTAATAACTTGCCTTACATAGATTTGTGCAACTTAACACAATTTTTCAAAACCACAATTAGATTTTCAAAGAGAGCAAAAAACACAATCAGATTACTAAATCAGTCACATTACTAAAACAGTTCAAACTATAATCAGATTTTCAAAGAAAGCTCTTCACTGCATTTTCATAAGTTCACAAAACCAATCACCAAATTCTCGTTGTGGCCTAAGACAAATCCATACCCAAAACTTTCAATCCACCAAAAGTAAAACAGGAACTTCAAATGAGAGACACATGTTCGACTCCCATTAAAAGCAAAAAATTCTAATGATCCGAAACTAAGTCGTAACCCACAAAAAGGAGAGACACATGTTCATACTCATCAAAAAAGTTTTCTATTGTTCACCATTAATTCTTGCATTCAAAATTTCCAAAAAACTTTGTTGTCCTCCTCCCCAACCACGTCCTTGACTTCGGTGATTGCTCGATTGTCCTCCCCAAATTTGAGTACTCGATTGTCCTCCTCCTCAAACTTGAGTACCTGATTGTCCTCTCCAAACTTGACTATCAAGTAAACTTGGCATGTTGCTTTGTTAAAAAATTGGTTGAAACTTGTTCCTTGACTTTGGTGATTGCTCGATTGTCCTCCTCCCAAACTTGAGTACCCGATTGTCCTCTCCAAACTTGTGCCATAGTTGGTTGCATATTATGGGGCATCATGTTTGGCCACATGAATTGCCCCATATAGCCTTGGAAACTCTGCCTAAAAAAAAATCATAATAAAGGAATTCTAGAAGGAACGAACTTAGCAATAAAAAAGTCTTACATTTATATTTGCAACGCTTTCTTATGTCCCAAACACATTGCCATCTGCATTCTCCTGAAATGAGTGAAATAATATAACTATAAGCATTCATCCAACATATGTATATGTCTATCTTAACAAGTATGCAACAAATTTCAAAAAAAGAGAGAGTATGCAACAACAAAATCAAAAACTATATACCTTCGCCTTTTTGTTTGACAATGTCTTCTTTTTTGGTTCTCTCTTCTTTTTACCAAGTTTTTCAACAAAACCTTGCTTTCTTTTCACTGGCGGTCTCCCTTTTCGACGGAGAGCTACTGGGTCAAGGATCTTCCTGCTCTCTTTGGAAGGTAGAACTCCATCTCCAAGTGGACAAGAATCATTTGGAGTACCGAAAGCCTTGTTACTACCACAATCATCCGAACATTCAATCAACTCTCTTTTTAGCTCTCGTAGCCGTCCCATCACCTTATCATACTTCTCTTGAGAATCTTCCGCCAAATCGGCAACCTCATTAAAGAGATTGCACATGTTGTCATGCCGGTGTGCTTCAATTGTCGATGAGGTGTTATTGTAGTTTATTCGAATTTTAGTATGGGCCCTTTTCAGATTTTTTCTCCATCTGCTCAAGACATACTTCTCAGGTACTTTTTGAACTCTTCTTTCATGGAACACCATCAATTGATGTCGACACACCATTTCCTCTAAACTCAAATAATCGACAATTACAATTTGCTTCATTGGTCTCACCATTAAACTCGACAATAAATGGAACACGTTTTGTCCATTCCTCTCCAACTTCTCTAAATGTCATGTCTTCTTGTACCTAATATTCTGACCAAACATCACATACTTTTCTTTCTTTCAAAGAACAATTAAGTTTCCCGAAAAATTCGGCATGAAACTCTTCAAACTTCACATGCATGTAAGTATTTTGAAATTGCTTTTCTAACTCAGTTGCAGTTATGCACAGGATGTAAGAGTGCAAATCTTTTGTATCTTCATGTTTCTCATTTTTCACCTTTTTAGCCAATGCATTCCCATATTGCTCTACAAATTGCATTCCCATATTGCCCTACAAATTACTTCAAGGTCGTCTTTGAGTTGATGTAACAATCAAAATATGAATTCATACTCTCACTTCTTTGTATGGATGACATTCCTGTCCAAAATACATCTTTCACAAAAACATACACGCATCGATTCCTCTCTAAGTACAACCCATGTAACCATTCATTATCTTGGAGTTGGTACTTTTTGATGAACACATCCCAAGCATCCTCAAATTCTTCTATTGTCAGTGAATCATAAACTACATTGCGCAAAGAAATTGAAATTGATTTATATGCGTTGTACTTTCCCAACTTTTCTGGCACTTTTTTCAAGATATGCCATATGCACTACCGATGTCGGGTGTTAGGGAATACTTCTTCTATATCATTCTTCATGGATATACATTGATCGGTAATAATTGATTTGGGAGTACATTCCCACATGCATGTCATCCAAGTCTTAAATAACCACGAGAATGACTTGGTGTCTTCATGAGAGATGAGACCACATCCTAATAAAATTGTCTGACCGTGATGGTTCACACCTACAAATGGAGCAAAAGACATGTCATACTTGTTTACCAAGTATGTTGTGTCAAACGTCACAACATCCCCAAACTCCTTACAAGCTGCCCTACTTCTTGCATCAGCCCAAAAAACCTTCTCTAATTGACCCTCATCATCCAAATCCATGGTAAAAAAGAAGTTAGAATTGTCCGTTTTCATCTTCATGAAATAGTTATGCATTGCCTCAGCATTTCCTTCAACAAGTAATTTATGTCGCTCTTTATCCACATAATTTTGGCAGTCTTTGGGAAGATATGGAAGGTTCTCAGGTCCCCCTGCTTCAATCTAAAGTGAGTCATAAGTCATGTACATCTTAATCCCTGCTTTATCATTCAGTAGAAGCTTTCTTTTCACATGTTCATCAGGACCCCATAGTTCTTGTGAAACTTGGCCTTTCCCGAGCTATTTTCATGATTGTGTTCCAAGGCAACCCGATTTATCTTCCACTTTCCATTTGAGTTTGTAGACAAATTAAGCCGAGCTCGACAACCACATTTTGTTTGTGGTCGTGGTTTGACTAGATTGCTTGTTTTCACCCTCGCCTTTCCACCACGATTGCATTCAAAACATACATGTCTCATGTTTCCATCTTTTCCCTTTCTCAAGTTTCTTCTTGCCATAGCAAATCCCATTTGTTGAGCATATCTTGAGTAATACCGGTAAGCTTCATCTTGTGCATCGAATATCATTCCAACCTTTGGTTCCTCAACTATTTGTTCAGAATTTTCTATTGCCTCCTTTCCATCCTCATTACTACATATCTCATCACAGCCTTATTTTGAAGAACCACTCGATGCCTCTTCTACTACTTGTTCACTGTCTCCACTTAAAACCTCTTCTACTTCTTGTTCATTGTCTCCACTCGGTCGAGGAGGCAATGTAGAGACCCGTCCCAAATATTAATTTTTTTTTAATGTGACTATGTGTAATTATGTTTAGTAATTAAGTAAGGCATGGATTTTTTATTTATTTATATAGACTGTGTATATGTGTGTTTGGTTGATCAGGCTTGAGTTGTGTGCTATGGACTGAGTGCGTGGAACCCATATGTGATGGAGTTTTTTTATATAAGCTTTTAGAGTTAACTATTATTAATTATTAGCTTTATGGGCGTTAGTATAATGACTCAAAACATTATAGAAGATGGAGCAATAGCTTGATTCTTGGAGGGCCATGGTGCAATTTTGCACTTAAATTGGGAGGACAGCTGAGAACTCTCCAGATTTCTCTGCCTTTCTTTTTTTTCTTTTCCGTTCTCTCTCTCTCCCATTCTCTTAACTCCAAACAAAATCTCTTTGTTCAATGCCAAAATCGGAGACCAAGATTCGAGAATCTCGCAAAAAGGAAGAGGAAAAGTTGATCTACGGACAAAGGGCTACGCACTGATCTTAACAAAATCCCAATCGGCCAACTTTGGAGTTCCTAGCTATTTCGAAATTTGGTTCTTTTGAGGTAGGATACATAACGAACCCTCTTGATATGTTTATTTTTAGTATAAATGTTGTGAATTTGTTGTAGAACATGAATGCTCCTTAGATTATGTGAAAAATTGTATTAGGGTTTTTATGATCCCACATAAAGAGTA
>BPLS01000498.1:2846561-2858591 GCA_019656275.1 Rhododendron kiyosumense | reverse complement strand
CAAAACGGTCATTTTGCCAAGACTAGGGAACTTTTCGGTTTAGTTACCCTAACCGGATAGTTAGATGCTAACTAGGCTTGCTAAGTAGGACTAAAGCGAAAGAATTGAAACTTAAGGGACCAAAGCGCAATTATGGCAAAATTCAAGAATTTACACAATTCAAGCAATTAAAATAAATAACTCGAATAATAAAAATAACTTTTTATTCCAAAAATTCAGAGTTATTACATTACTATTGAGCCTCCGTAGCTCATGGTGTTGCCTTTTTGGTGACCCTGGCATATTATATGGGTGGCGACGCCGGTATAATATGTCAGACTTGATAGATGAATAGGGCGAACTATTCACCTTGGAGGCGTTCGGAGCCGAAGAACTCTCTAGGTTGGAGGAACACGAGGATCCGTAGAGTAGGAACCTTAGTTCCCTTTTGTATTTCAAATGCTCTTATGAGAGCCGTGTTGTAATAATGAGCAATGACTCACTTTATTTCTGTAATAAATTATTTCCTTAACGTACCTAAAAATAGGGGCGTTACAATATTGGTGGTTCGTACAAGTCATTGTACGTCTATGGAGTCTTTCAAAAGTGTCGGTTTCTTCCGTTTTGGAGAAATACGGATTTTGGCCTAGTAGCGCCTGTTTTCCCGTATCATCCGCGTGTCTGGGGTATATTTTGTATCCTAGGGCCTTTCTGTCCATTTATCTTCGAGCTATGTCCACTATGCGCATGTGCGAGTGTCCGTGTCGATTCAGAACAATCATCAATGCATGTTAGATGTTAGGGGACGGTTTGTTCGTTTCCTTGGCAAAAATTAACTAAAAAGGAATCAACAAACAGAAAATGCAAATATTATTTACTACTATTATGTCAAAGCCCTAAAAAGCAAAAAGGTGGAAATGTATCAAGCGGCACACCGGCCCGAGCAAACTCAAAAGTATCGAGGCACATTCGCCCAAAAGTCAACAGGCACGCAGGCCTCGTATCCAAAATCCCAAAGTATCTATTGTATCAAGATCAAAAGTCAAACAGCAAAATAGACCTAGGCTAAGTGATAGCCATCAGTCGTCGAACAGGTCCTCGTCGTCGTCGTCCTCGCTCTCCCCCATTTCTTGCGGGTCCATCCGGAACCTGGGGTCGTCCGCGGAGTCGGAGTCGCTGCTAAGGGACGTGCCTTCCTCCTTTTCTTCTTCTTCCTCCTCCTCTCTCCTCTTCTTTTGCGAATGCCCCTCGGCAGGCCTCTTCTCCGCAGGCCTCTTCCTCAGTTCTCGACGGAACTGGAGCTCCTCGCTGGCCGGAGTGATCTACACTCCCCTCTGAGCGCTCGCAGCTAGTCGGGATGCGCTCGGTGCTATTTTCTTCTGCGGAAGAGGCCACACGCTCTTCCTCCTAGGAGCCGCCCTAGCCTGTCCCTGCATTGCATTTAACTTGTTAGCATTTGTGTACATATTGCATATGTATATTGAAATGTGAAAGCAAGGGATGTTCTATCAAAGATTCAAAGTCATACCTGAGGCCGCACAGTAGGAACTGGAGCTGGAGGTGGATAATGCAGCCGCAACTGGGCGCCGCTAGCTATTCTGTGAAACTCCTTCTCCATGGCCTTCATCAGGCGCATTGCCTCTCTCACCCACTCCATCGGGGCCTGTGTCACAATATTGATCAAATCAGTTTGCAAAGCAAGTATGCATGTGAAAGACGAAGTAAGGGAAGTACAGGGGATGCTAAGTATCGTACTGGTCCTGTGATCTCCTCAGGCTCTCTCCTAGCAGGCTCAAACTGAACTATGGCCTCCTCTCCCTGAGCGTCCCGCACGGCCAGTGTCCAAGAAAGTCGAGGAAGGCCTGTTGCCATAGCAGGCCCACTCCTCTCCCTCGAGCGAGCAGTCCTGCCGCCCTGTCCGCGCCTCTCCTCTCCAGCCTCTCTGGCCTCGACCTCCACAGCTCCGTGCTCGACTACTCCAAGCGGCCCCGCCAAGTACTACCTCTGATAAACAGCATAGTTGCGCTCGGGCCTCAAGAAAGGAGTAAGGCCTGCTGGGACGGTGAAGCGCTGCAGCTCAGCCAGCGTGTACTGGTCCGTGTGTGAAGCACGAGGCGGGAGTGGCCCAGGCACAACGAACTCTGGAGTCTCAAGTGACTGCCGCGTCACTCGGTCCCCCAAGTACCACTGCCAACCAAAGATCGACTCAAGCAGCACGCGGCTCGCAGCTACCACCCTGCTCCGGGAAAGGTACTCTGGCTCAGCCTTCGCGGTCCTCCAAGGGTCCCACTCTACCTGCAAGCATTCAACAATCAAGCAATAAACAATCAATCAGCGACATCATTAAAGCAATTCAAAGGCAATAATAGGCAACAAAAAGCTGTGTTCTACCTGAGTGCTAGACAGCTCGTCGAGGTACGCCCGAAAGGCCTGGAGGTTACCACTTGACGCCTTCTTACCCCTATATTGTGGCCCCCATATCAGAGCACGGGGGAGCGTCTTCAAGTCCGGGCACGAGTTCTCCGGAGGGTACATCTTCAGCACCTCATATGCCCATAGCTGCAAGTTCAAACAGTCAAAGCATCAGTACAGCAGTTACAAGTCAAAAGAAAGGGAAATACTCGAAAAGTAAAGGCTTACGAGTTTGGTTTCTTACCTCCCACACCCTCCAGTAGCCGGCGATCGCCTTCTTCCTTCGAGAGAACTCCCCCATGAAGCTGTAGCACGTCCCCAGAGCAGCGCCTCCCCAGTCATACCTAGCGGCTATGCGCAAGTCAAACAGGCCTGGCAAGTAGGCCAAATGCACCGTGGATCGCTTGTTAGGGAACAGCGAGGCCCCAAACAAGTACAACAAGTAGGTCCTCGCCATCTGCTCCTCCTCCCGCTCTGAGCTTGGGACCCTGTCCTTCAAATGCCAGTGGAACTGGTCGTGCGGGATTGTCTCCGAAGTACCCACAGGCACGAAATCCAAGAACCATTGCAGCGCCTCCGAGTCTTTGTGGATCCCCGTGTCAAACGGGATAGGCTCTCCTCCTACCCTCAAGCCCGTCAGAGCAGCAAAGTCCGCCGGAGTCACAGTCATCTCCCCGATCGGAAGGTGGAAGGTGTTGGAAACATCCCACCACCTTTCAACCAGCGCCGTAAGCAAGGCGTGGTCGCTGAGTGTCGCTGTCAGTGTGAGGATGAACGGCCTAAACGCCGCGGCATCAACCAAGGACCTGACCCGCTCGGGCAGCCCTCTGTACAGCTCAAAGGAACTAGCAGGACCGCCGTGCCCTCGCGTACTACCTCTTCTCCTCTGCACATCACAAAAAGCAAAATGGACAAAGAGTTCGTCAGCATGCATACCATAACGAGCAGTCGAATGAAGAAAAAGTCATAAGTAAAGGCAATCAAGCCAGGGTCAAGAGTGCATTCAACATTCCGTGGTCGATTCATGGTTTGCAATTACTATGGAGTCTGAGCAGGTTATCAGTCGAATCAAGAGGATGGTGTTAGGGTATCCTATTTAGTCGATTCTCTTCTCAAATGAGCATTATTCAGTCGAATCAAGGGCATGGTATTTTATTAGTCGAGTTCGAGTTCTACAATGTTAACAAGTCGAGGCAACCTACAGTCGATTCAAGTTCGTTATCATGTGATTCTTATCAGGGTGCTAACAAGTCTACAGTCCATTTCAAGTGCTTTCTACCCGAGGTTCTATCTATCAAGTCAAGCTATCAGGTATACATATGTCACTATGCTATCAAGGTTCATGCACAAATAGGCTACGTATAGGTATAATAATAAAGGACTACACAGAAATCAAAAGCACGTTCAATGGAATACCTGCACCCAGTTCACGGACAAGTGCCACTCTGGATCTCTCAGCAGGAGCTCTGCGTCGTAATCATCGCGGCGGGGTATGTAGCTCTCAAACCCGGACGGTATGAACAAGTGTGGCTCTGGGGGAACATAGGCCCCTGCCTCGAATGCCACGCGGCCTGCAGCCCGAATAGCCTCTGCCCGTGCCACCGCCCGCTCATGAGCTAGGCCACCCTCCTCCTGGGCCTGCTCGGCTACCTCTGCCTGCTGCACAAAATCCTCCTCCTCAACTCTGGCCCTCTCGGCCTCGGCTCTCAGGCGCTCCTCCTCCCGAGCCTGTGCAATCTGCCATTGTCTCTCCTCCCGGGCTGATATCACTACCTCAACCACCACTAGGTTCTCGCGCAGCAACCGGTCAAGCACCTCCTCTGTCACAAACTCTGCAAAGTCCCCGCGCGTAATGGGAACGTGCGCCGAGGACCCCGCCGCTGGCCTAAACTCCGCTGGCCATGTGGGAACCCCAATGGGAGCCTCCTCCTCAGCCACGATATCCTTGCCCCTTGCCGGATCCCTCCTCGGCGTCTCTGGCCGATCATCGCCACCATCATCACCGCCGCCACTGCCGGCATGGGCCCATGCCCGTCACCACAGGCCCTCTACTCCACTCTGGAAGTCCAAACGTTGCACCCGTGGACCCCCTGTTTCAACCGAGGATGGCGTACGGCCAGCCTCTCCTGGCGTACGCCGCCTATCGCCACCGACTGCCTCTGCTGCATGGCCACCATTGCCGCCATCGCCGCCTGTATCCTCTGCACTGATGCTCGTCGATCGCTCTCTGCTCGATTGATCGTCGATTCGAAGCACCGGAGCCTCAATTTCGCTCCTCGGCCGACCCCTATCGTCACCGCCCCCATTGCAGCTCTCGCCATCACCATCACCGCCACCCCTACTGATTTCGGCCATGGATGAGTATGGGTAGAGTTTTTGGGAAGGAAAGAGGAGATTTAGAAAAGTTTTGAGAAGTTTTCGCAAGTTAGGGAGTTCAAAAACCGTAGGAGAGCGGTTTCTGCATTTTGCAGAAGTTTATACGACATGGGAACCGACTGGGCCGGGTCTGGGCTTGGATCTGGACCGGGCCAAGAAAGATTCCTGGCGTACGCCAGGGTATCTCCACTGTACGCCATCATGGTTTGGGCCGCAGGCCCACATCTCACTCGGATCAAAAATGTCTCTCAAAATCAAGACCCAGGTGGCCCAATGAACATTTATACCTCTGGTGGGCCCATCCCCGCCCAATTTCCAAATCAACAGCGATCCATCCGCCCAATTTCAAAATCAACGGCGATCCATCCGCCCACTTTCAAAATCAACGGCGATCTATCCGCCCAATCTCAAATCAACGGCGACCTATCCGCCCGATCTCAAATCAACGGCGATCTATCCGTCCCATTTCAAATCAACGACGATCTATCCGTCCAATTTCAAATCAACGACGATCTATCCGTCCAATGTCAAATCAACGGCGATCTATCCGTCCAATGTCAAATCAACGGCGATCCATCCGCCCAATCTCAAATCAAGGGTGATCCATCCGCCCAACCTCAAATCAAGGGTGATCCGTCCGCCTATTGTGCCCTTCGCGAGCAGCAATCTCTTTCAAGTGATCTGCTTGGCTGAGTTCAACCAATCAGGTTCTTTACAATTCATGTCTTCTTCGACCAAGTATGTTCTGTTTTGGATATCCTCGAGAGGGTGTCTAGAAAACCTTTAACGTTACTTGTACCTGATCAAACGGTGCTCCAAGTGCCGTCAAAGGGGGGCTCCTGTAGACACCCTATTCTGGACTATCTGGATCAGCACGTTCGCGGTCTTTTGTTACCCCGATGATGATAAACGGTCGAAAACTCTCCGAGGTCGATGGAAGGTCTTGAGCTTTGAGTGTTGGACTCTCCTCTTTCAAACCCATTTTAAATCCCTTCAAACCCTTCAAATCCAGAGCTAGATAAGCCTCAGCAAAACCTTACCTTGCTTACGTCAGCTTTTACTTGGCGTGTGCCAGGAAATTGCCACGTGTCGGACATCGACCGTTGACTCAGTTTGACCTGGCGCACGGCGGCAACTAGGTGGCGTACGCATGGTCAAGGCTGGTCAAATCACCGCTTTTCTGTCACGTGCTCGAGACTTTGTAGCCACCCCAGTACAATGCAGAGCCTCCTGATCATTGCTTTCTGCAAGGACGTCCCCCTCTCTCTCCTACACAACCCATCAAGCAAGTCCCATGCATTAAATGCATGGGAGGTTCCCTCTAACCTAACCAAACCCCCCTAACCCCAGCTGATCACCACTGATCTTAGTCCCTCTCTCCTCTATAAATGCAACCCCTTGCATTCATTTGCAAAGGTTAACCACATTAAGGAACCCAAGTTCCTTCCTCTCTTCTCTCTCTTGTTCTTGTTCTCCCATTGAAAGAGTGAGAGATAGAGAACCATCTCACATCCCACACCACTGATCAGTCACCATACGTCCTCCATCTTCAACCCCCAAAGCTCAAACCATCTTTTCATCTCTTGCACCAAAGGTATACCACCTTTGTGTGGCTTTCTGTTTTCAGCTCCTGAGGGGAACCAGAAAGGTTCTGGCTAGTAACTGATACTAGTCCAGGCCCTTCTCTAGTAAAATAAATCAATCGTAAGGGACACACCATGGCGCACGCCAGGTCCATCAAGCCATACGCCACCCGTAGAAATTTCCAACTAGCTTATTCGGCCCCGACTAGTTTCAGATCAAGGTAGATTAATCTCTACACATTCTCCCTATATAACTTTTGTTATTTTAGTTTATGATAAGGTTATCTATTGCTATCGATGACAATATTCGAAAGGTGTTCTTTTGAATTAATGAAAAGGATGGGGAGTATGTTGAACTCATCAACTTATGTTTTGAGCATGCTAAATAATGTAAATTAGATGATCTTGCTAGTTTGGTTTCAAGGTTATGAAGCATGACTTGTGATTACGTATGTGGAAAGTCCTACCACGGAAGTCCTTGCATGTAACGAAACACGAGAAACGAGAAAGTAGAAGCATGGCACCTAAGGTGTGGTTTAACAAGAAGAATGTGTTTT
Organism: Rhododendron kiyosumense; assembly: GCA_019656275.1. Taxonomy (NCBI): domain Eukaryota; kingdom Viridiplantae; phylum Streptophyta; class Magnoliopsida; order Ericales; family Ericaceae; genus Rhododendron; species Rhododendron kiyosumense. The sequence goes on along the minus strand of BPLS01000498.1, from coordinate 2,851,684 downwards.
CCGAGGGTATAAATATTTTCGAAACTACGTAATGACCATTTCAAGGGTATTACGTGAGTAGTGTGTGTTCCAATGGGAAACCGGAGCAGCGGAACCATTGTGAGGGTGTGTGCTAATGGGAACCCAGAGCGGCGGAACCATGGTGAGGTATGGCTTGGTTATCCGCGGAGAGGAGCCAATGCAATTGTGTGCCAATGGGAACCCGGAGTGGCGGAACCATTGTGTGGATACTCAGGAACCCGGAGCGGCGGAACCGAGGTTGGGTGTGTAGCTTGGTTATCCGCGGTACGGAGCCAATGCAAATGATTTTGAAAGATGTTTTTGTAAATGGAAATGATTGACACGGTCTACGACGAGTCGCGTAGGAGAAACAAAGAGAAACTTGGACACCAACGTTAGATCGAGAATGTGGATGTGTTATCGTTATTAGTTTGATTCATATGATCGTTTGTTTGTAAGTTATGGGTTAGTGGGTATGAGATTACTCTATTGAGCTTTCGTAGCTCATGGTGTTGCCTTTTTGGTGACCCTGGCATATTATATGGGTGGCGACGTCGGTATAATATGTCGGACTTGATAGACGAACAGGGCGAACTCTTCACCTTGGAGGCGTTCGGAGCCGAGGAGCTGGCTAGGATGGAGAAGCAAGAGGAGCTGTAGAGTAGGAACCTTAGTTCCCTTTTTGTCATCCTATTTTGTATTTCAAATGCTCTTACGAGAGTTATGATGTAATAACGAGCTGGACTCGCTTCATTTTTATAATAAAATGTTTATTTAACGTACCCTAATTTTCGGGGCGTTACAACTGCTTTCTGTACTTTAGAGTTGTTTAAATGTAGCTTTCAATACCTGTACCTTTCTTGCTTTGTAAGGCCTCTGGGGTGTTTCTGGTCATGTTCCAGAACCCAAATGATGTAAAGCCAAACACTGGACGACATGCAAGCCTGGCGTACGGCCTCTGAAAAGTGGCATACGGCATGTATGCTAAAGATTAGTGCCTGGCCCTTACATCATAGTTCAATCCTGGCCTTTTGTTCCTCCCCACTCTATTTATGGGATTTTCTTTGCTGTTTTCATGGCTCTTAGCCATTTGTTATGTCTGTACATATACATAAATTGTCTTATCAACTGTGTGGTTTGTCCTGGGTGTGCACTGGTCCATTCCAGAGCCCAGAGGGTTGAGAGCAAGAGCTGTAAGAAATCAATAGGGTAGTGTACGCCAGCTTATAGGTGGCGTGCGCAGGGTCTGGTGGCGTGCAGTGGCTCGGCCATTGCGTGCCAGCATGCTGCCTGCTCACGTGCCCGGAAAGCAGCGTACACCATCCTGGTGAAACTGTTTGCAGTGCTTGTTCTCAATCTATACTCTTACGTTGATTCAATTCAAGCAAATCATCATTCATAAACATTTTGTCATCTAAACTGCAAGCTGTTACAGTTTTAACCCCCACTAACTGTTCCCCCGCCCTAACTGGCTAAAAATGATCAAATGAGAGAAAAATGCAAACGTTTTACAAAATGCCCGAGTAGAGACCAATCTCCGGATTGGGCAAGAGGGGTGCCATAAAACCCTTCCCCTCTCGTAACTTGGCTACCGAACCTCAGATATCAAAGGTGACGACGGACCGGTCTGCGCCTTTTCAAATCAAATCAAACATTTTTCAAAATCAAAGCAAACGTAGCAAAAACGTTCTTGAGTTCGGTTCCTTGGGTGTCTCACCGCTAAAACCCGAGTGGCGACTCTGAATCGAAGCGTTTCGCGCTGTTTTCCAAAGAGGGCCGCACCCAATTTTCACGAGCAAAAATATCTTTTCGGGCGTGTGCCCACAAATAGGATAGTTGGCATGTCAACCAACCAAGACCCCGACCAAGTAAGGGGAATTTCCAAAACCACCGACTCTGCATCAAATCATCACCACATCATCCAATCAAATCAATCAGCCAACTCCTCGCTCTCATATCCAACAAAATCATCATTGACTTCCCCCTCATCAACCAGTTCTGGATCATACTTAACCCCAAATTGCTGCTCCAATACTGTTGTCTGCCAGGCTAACTCCTTTCCCTGCCTTTCTTGTTCCCTCATAATCTTTCTCCTCTCCACTTTCTCCTTCCTTTGAATATTTATGATTGAAACGCCTTGATAGAAAAGCTTCTTATTCCAAGACCCCTGTTTCTCTTTCTTTGATGGCATTGTAGTCAAATAATCCCCCCTTTTCGCCTGTTTACCCTTAGCAGTGTGAATCTGAGATGAACTCTTCACATCAAATGTATCATCGATAGGCCCTAGAGAGAGTTCCTCCAATTTCTCATAAGCTACCCCTCTAACTCCTTTCTCTTTACACAAACTAGTGATCATACAAGGAAAAGGCATGCTAGTAGTAAGCAACGTGTTAGCTTTGAAATCTCGCAACTAAGTAAAAACAAACAATTCCCAATCAACTACCAAATCATTAGCAGTGAGTGCAAACATAATTTCTCCACTTTTCCTTGTCGGTCTACTCTTTGAGCCTCGAGGGTAAAGGTCAAAATGTATCACTTTATTCAAAAATCTAAAACTTGCTTTGAAATTGCCGGGTACATGGGGTAAAGAGGCCAAAGCGGAGTCACTATAAAGTGTCTCATTCACCACCTGCAAATCAATCGATTCATCCTTCCTAGGATAGTTCACAAATTCAGGGGGGGGCCTTTGAATTTTAAGATATGCAGCAATATCTGTAACGACCCGGATTTTCGGCCCAAATTTTTTTAATACGAATTTATATTATTAAATTTCTAATTCAATAATTAATTAGATTGAATAATTAAAATATATTATTATGTGTACAATTGATATTATTTACACTATTGTATAATATATATATTTATACTTTAGATATACAGGGAATCAGATATTCATATTAATCTTTTATCTTTCCTATCTAAAACTTAACTAGAACTCTATTCGAACTAACTCTCCACTTCCCTCTCAAACTCTATCACCTCCATCTTTATCCTTCAAATTACACCCCACATTTAAGAGATTTTGTTCCCCTATTTCTCTCTCTCATCCTATACATAAACGCGTCCACATACATTCTCACCTTATACATAAACACGTCTATATACATTTTCACCTTATACATAAACGTGTCCACATACATTAGAATTAAAGAAAAACCCCACCAAATGTGGTACTTGTCCCATATCTCTCTTATCATTATCAGTATCCATCTCCTTCACTCTCCTTCCCCATTCCATCACTTCCACACTTATCCTCTCACATCCTCACTACGTTATTCTCTATTATTATACATACCCACATAAATTCAAAAATTGAATGCCAATATATTATTTCACTTTCAATTCTATTGTTGAGTTTAGAGAGAGAGAGAGAGACGGATTTCTACATAAAATCCATCTGTACATTATATTCAGGTTCCCAATCAACCACTACATCACCAAGCATTCACAAACCACCTTCCAATCATTTCGAGTCAGCCCCGAGTCCTCCGCTGCCATCGCTGTCTTTTTCATTTTACCGAAATCGTCTGCAAACTAGCACCCGTTTTTTCGGCCGGATTTAAGGTAGATTAATCTTTATCCTACTTTCCTCTAAGTATATTTAGTTCATGTATGATGATTTAAACAGGTTTAATGGTAGCAATCGAATTCACGGACCAAAACTAAGAAACCAGTTACTACTCTGTTTTCTTTTGAAAATCACTGTTGCATGAACGAAATGTTTTTTTTTTTTTAAAATACTATATCAGTATTACACTTGGACCCTTGTAGGTATTTAGTTTTCAAATTTGGCCCTAGATTATGTTCTGACTTGATTTATTCTCTTTTATTGTTGTAACATGATACTGTTTAAAATAATTGTATATTAACCGATCTTACTTAATGTAAATTTTGATTTGTTCAAGTAACCATTCACTAAACTATACTGTAGTAAAAATAAAGGTATTTTGGAATGATACTAAAGGGGTTGCACTTTTATAATAAAACAAAGTATTAAATAAGTTACGGAAATATTATTATTATTATTATTATTATTATTATTCAATAAAATAATTACGGTGGCAGATTACCCTAATGGATCGGTAGTAAAAATTTTAGATTTGATCTTTGATACTAAAAAAGTAGTAGTTACGAAAAACAAATAAAATAACTCTAAGAACTTAACTAATACAAGTTATCCTTGGAATGAACCAATGAACTAATTAAATTAGTAGAGCAATTGGTGACAATATATAGGTAAAACTTTATAGTTAAAATCTTGTTAAGTAAAGTACTGACGAAGGCATGGGATAATTAAAATGTTACGAGTTACATAAGAAACTTACAAACTAATATCTATGATAATAATTATTTATTGTTATTATTTTTAATCTTAATAATACGTTGAACACTAAGAAATTAATAAACTACTAAGTTACCTAACTAAGGTCAGTGGAGTGAATGAAACGTAACTGGAAGCTAGTCGTGAAATTTAAATAATTCGAAAGGCCTCGTCCTAATATCTACATGTTTAATTATTTCACATTTATAAATTGCTTTCCTTGTGTTCTCATTGAAATGGATGATGTTGGAATCAGTTGTTGTTGGAGATATATGATTGGACATGCTAGTCGGACTTGGGTTCATGGGTAGTTTCAAGTAGTGAACATGTAGATGCGGTTAAGTAAAGGATGAAATGGTAAAGTTGATTGAGGATGTTGGAGGACGGTAAAGTGCTCCGGGTACAGTATTTGGGATACGGTAAAGAATCCTAAATATGGTACAGTACCCAGTGTGTGTGTGGAGGACGGTAAAGGACTCCGGGTACAGTAATTGGGATACGGTAAATGATCCTAAATACGGTACAGTACCCAGTGTGTGTGGAGGACGGTAAAGTGCTACGGGTACAGTATTTGGGATACGGTAAAGGATCCTAAATATGGTACAGTACCCAATGTGTGTGTGGAGGACGGTAAAGGACTCCGGGTACAATATTTGGGAGACGGTAAAGGATCCTAAATACGATACAGTACCCAGTGTGTGTGTGGAGGACGGTAAATGACTCCAAGTACAGTATTTGGGATACGGTAAAGGATCCTAAATACGGTATAGTACTCAGTGTGTGTGTGGAGGATGGTAAAGTG